>DF357331.1:138873-151808 GCA_000787875.1 Solanum virginianum | reverse complement strand
GATCTTTGGTCTCTATATCATCAATTGAGGTAGGAGAGTGTGACATCTCTAAGATGGCCATCCAAACAAAGTATAGGCATTTTGAATTCTTGGTGATGTCTTTTCGTCTAACCAATACACAAATAATATTTATGGATCTCATGAATAAGGTATTCAAACCCTACCTCATCACGTTCATCGTAGTATTTGTTGATGATATTTTGATTTTTTTTCCAGAGTAAGGAAGAGCACATCAAGAATTTGAGGGTGGTGTTACAAACTTTGAAGGAAGAAATTTTGTTTGCCAAATTTGATAAGTGTGAATTTTTGGATATTCCTTGGTTATGTAATGTCAGGTGATGGAATCAAAGTATATCGTTAGATGATAGAGACAGTGAGGAGGAATGGGAGCTCCATTTGGTCATCATCCTCCTCCACATAGCTAGTGGTATCTATTCATGCTAGTTGGTGAGTCCTCATGTGCGAAGGCAATATATATATTCTTAAGCTATGAATTAAAGACTATCCTTCATTTTGGTATACTTTTACTACGTGAGTGAGCCCAGTTTCTTATCGTGGCCCCCGTTAAGTCTTATGTTAGAGGTGTTATTGGGCAAGTTATGTATTATGCCTGAGCTTTGATTTACTTATGATATTCAAGTTATTTAAATATAAGTCTCTCCCATAGTCCTAATTCCCCTTATTTATGTTTCTTATGTTGTTTTGCATTTCTTTCGCGGCCAAGGATTTGTAATGATAGGCTATCAGACTTATTTGGGGTTCCTTCGATTTTCCCATTAGTCGGTCACGTCTAGGCCCTAGGCTTGGGTCATGACAGTATTACTTATGGGTAGCTTTTATTATGATATATGAGCATAATTTATGTTGAGGTTTTACCTAGAATTGTCGGTTATGGATGAATATCTATTTTAAGATTATATTATGATTTGATCTTTTCCTATTGAGATTATGCATGATTCAAACTATGAAAACTATGAACTATTGTGAAGTTTTGATGTAAAATTCATGATACTATTTTGAGGTTTTACTACAATGTTGGTGGGTTGATTTTGAATTGATTTACTCATTTAATTATACTCTTGAGTTGCATAAATTTGAATAAGCATCATATGCCCACCAAGTGTTTGATAAATTCTCATGTTAAGAATTCTCAAGTTATTTAAATAATTTACAAGTCAAATGTGTTCATGATGATTAAGGGCTTTCAATCATATTTTAGACTCATGAAAATATCTATGATTTTACAAGTATCAAGTTGTGCCCAATTTCAAAATTTTTACCTTTTCTGAACCATTCATGTTTAAGCAAGGGATTTATATATGATTGTTTTCTCTCATGTTCAAGTTAGGCTGACCATTAGAGGTTAACATTTTTCAAGAGCTACTCATATCATGTTTCTATATTTCTTACACGTTATATAATATATGATTATTTCAAGTATTTCATGGGATTAGACTTAGTACCAATTGAGTACTTTAGATGGGGGCTCGACTCATGTGGTCCTTATACAAAGTGTTTAGTCTCTAAATTATGTGCAACCATAGGATACTTTTCCCTTGCTCATTAGTGGATCCATCTAGTTGTTTCACCTACTCGAGGGTGTGTCATACCTCAAATTAAATATGTTTGGTTCACTTTGGCAGGTCGACCACACCTAGCTTGGGGTGTCATGGTCGTTCGCCTACTCCGAAGGTGTGTTATGCCTTGGATTCCATGTTGTAGCTACTTGGTCTATGTAGGTTAAGGCACATATGTATGTTATGTATCTTGCAAGTTGATTCATCTACAAGCATATTTATTTAAAGCACTGATCATACATGACAGGTTACGATTTTATTTATTGTCTATATCATATGCATTTTTAGTAAATTGGCCTATATTTTGTTGCATTGCATCCCGCATACTTAGTACATTTAAACGTACTAACCATACTTTATGCCTACATGATATCACCATGTAGGGACCGGAGCTTCATTTGATCACCCTCCTCCTCTACATGGCTAGTTGGATCTTTTGAAGCAAGCTTTGGTGAGTCCTCAACTCTGAGGATAATATCTACTTATTTCATGCTTTGTTAAGACTCTTTTTCTTTGTTGAATACTTATGACTATGAGGGTGAGCCCAAAGAGTGTCTTGGCCCCCGCTCCATTCCATGCTAGAGGTGTTGTTGGATAATATGATGTACTTATGTTATGAGCTTGACTTTTTGTGTTATTCTGTATATCAAGATTTCCCTTAGTCTCGCTCCCCTTTCTATTATATATCTTGTTGATTTTTTACTCTACTTTCGCAACCAAGGATGTGTGAATGATATACTAAGAGGCTTGTTTGGGTCCCTTCGGGTTCCTATTCGCCATGTCATGTCCAGGCCCTAGGCTTAGATCATGACAAACTTGGTATCAAAGAACTAGGTTGTTAATGGTCATCAAAATCCAACACACCGTGTCAATTAGAGTCTTGTTCATAGTTGTGAAGCATGCCACAACTATGAGAAGATGCTACGAGGTATTTTAGGAAATGTTTCCCTTCTTCATGGTCTATGTCATGATATAGAAGTTAAGGTAATGCTTTTTCCCTATCAAATGTTCTTTTCTATTCTAGATCATGTCGATTCCAAGAAGAAGAAGAGCCCGTACACTCGAGGAGAAACTAGCTTATCCCGCTCCTCAAGAAGGAGAGGTAGGCAAAGATGAATTCGGCTATTGCCATGTTAGCTCATGTTATGACCAACCAAATCAACCAAGGGGCCCAAGCCCCTCATGCTTCTACTCTGGCCTCAAGGGTAAGGGATTTTACAAGAATGAAACCACTAAAGTTATATGGGTCCAAGGTGGATGAGGATCCCCAAGAATTCATCGATGAGGTATATAAGGTGTTGTCCATTATGGAGGTTAATTTGGAGGAAAAGGCGGAGTTGGTAGCCTACCAACGCAAAGGGGTAGCTCAAATTTGGTTCACTCAATGGAATATAGAGAAGGCGAATGATGAAACTATCCATTAGGAAGAGTTCAAAGCCACATTCCTTAACCGATTCTTTCTTATTGAGCTAAGGGAGCCAAAGATGGTGGAATTTATGAATCTTAAGCAAGGGTATATGAGTGTGAGGGAGTATTCCCTCAAGTTCAATAAGCTTTCCAAGTATGCTCCATAATTAGTTGTGGAGCCTAGGTCAAGGATGAACAAATTTGTGTCGGGTGTATCTAACTTGTTTAATAAGGAGTATCATATTGTCATGCTAGTAGGGGACATGGATTTTTCTTGGCTAATGGCATATGCCGAGAAACTAGAGGGGGAAAAGCTTAGAAAGAGATGGATTGGTGAGTCCAAGAGGGCTTGATTTGAAGGTAGGTTCAAAGGTTCTAAAGGTGCTCGGTTTCCTTAAGGCTATAACTTCTAAGGCCAAAGGTCATCCAATGCTTCCTACAAGAGGTTTACCAATGATAGGGTGCCTAATCAAAGATTCCAAGGTGGTAATAGAGGAATGAAAAATATTAGGTACCCGAGGTATGATAAGAATCATAGTGGTCCATGTTTGAGAAATTCAAATGCTTGCTTTGGTTGTGGTGAAGTTGGCCACAAGGTTATTTATTTTCCACATGCTTAACCCAAAGGTATAGATGGTCGTTCTCAAGGCCAAGGTGCTAATGCAGTCCAAAGAGGAAGGGGACGTCTTCCAGGAGGTGCTCCAAGGCAAAGTAGATTTTATGCTCTTCAAGAGAGACAAGGAGTTGATAAGGCGCCCGATATTGTTACTTGTATGTTAAAGGTTTTTGATTTTGATGTATATGCATTAATAGACCCGAGTGCCACTCTTTCTTTTATTACTCCTTTTGTTGCCAAAAAGCTTTATGTTAGTCCCGAATTATTGTGTGAGTCTTATAAAGTGTCTACCCTCGATGGTGAGTCCATTGTTGCTAAAAGTGTCTATAGAAATTGTCCCCTGTTCATTTTGCATAAAGTCTTGTCTTCTGATTTTGCTGAGTTAGACATGGTGGATTTTGATATCATTCTTGGGAAGCATTGGTTCCATGTATATTATGCTTCTATTGATTGTAGAACCCATAGGGTTAAATTCCAATTCCCTAATGAGCCCGTTCTTAAGCGGAAAAGTCATAATGTGGTGGTCAAGAGTAGATTTATTTCTTGTCTTAAAGCCCAAAAGTTGATTTATAAAGGTTGTTTTTATCATCTTGTGAGGGTTAGGGATATTGAGTCGAAAGTCCTTCCTATTGAGCTGGTTGTTATAGTTAATAAGTTTCTTGATGTCTTTGTCGCTGAACTCACTAGTGTTCCTCTCAAAAGAAAAATAGATTTTGGTATAGACCTCCTTCCTGATACTCAACCCATTTCTATTTTCCCTTACTGTATGGCCCCGATGGAGATGAAGGAGTTGAAAGAGCAATTGAGGGATTTGTTCGAGAAGGGTTTCATAAGGCCTAGTAAATTAGCTTAGGGTGCACTGTTGTTGTTTGTGAAGAAGAAGGATGGTTCTCTTAGAATGTGCATTGATTACCGATAACTTAATAGGGTCACGATAAAGAACAAGTATTCTCTACCAAGGATTGAAGACCTTTTTATTAACTTCAAGGGGCTAGTCACTTTTCTAAGATTGATCTTCATTCTAGTTACCACCAATCAAGGTGAGAGAGTGTAATATTCTCAAAATGGCATTTCGGACTAGATATGGCATTTTGAATTTGTGGTTATCTCTTTTGGGTTGACCAATGCATCGGATATATTTATGGATCTTATGAATATGGTCTTTAAGCCCTACATTGACTTATTTGTGGTGGTTTTTGAAAGATTTTATGAAGAGTTGGAAAGGTTACGTATGAACTAGGGTTGCCTATGGACATGAGTATGGTTCATCCGATCTTCCATGTGTCTATGTTGACGAGAATATCTTGATTTATTCCCATAGTGAGGAGGAGCATGTGAATCACTTGAAGGTGGTTCTGCAAATCTTGAGAAAGGAGAGGTTGTATGCTAAATATGAAAAATGTGAGTTTTGTTTGAAAAAGGTTACATTTTTGGGACATGTGGTGTCGAGTGATGGTATTAAGGTGGATCCTAAGAAGATGGAGGTGATTAGAAATTATCCTATACCTTTGACTCTATCGGACGTTTGAATTTTCTTAGGTTTGGTGGGTTATTACCGGAGGTTTGTAAACAGCTTTTCTTCAATTGCTTCCCCAATGACTAAGTTGACCGAAAAGAAGGCAAAGTTTATTTGGACCGATGAGTGTGAAAAGAGTTTTCAAACCTTGAAAGATAAGCTTGTCTCCCCCCTTTCTTGTCTCTACAGGAAGGGTTAGAGGAGTTTGTGGTTTATTGTGATGCTTCTAGAATCAGTTTGGGGTGTGTGTTGATACAAAATGGTAAGGTGATAGCTTATGCCTCTAGACAACTAAAAGTGCATGAGAAAAATTATTTCACCCATGATCTTGAGTTGGCGACCAGTGTGTTTTCTTTGAAAATTTGGCGTCATTACTTGTATGGTGTTCATGTTGATGTGTTTACCAATCATAAGAGCGTCCAATATGTGTTCACCCAAAAAAAGCTTAACTTGAGACAAAGAAGGTAGTTAAAGCTTCTTAAGGATTATAACATGAGTGTGCATTATCATCCCGACAAAGCTAATGTTATGGCTGATGCGCTAAGTAGAGTATCCATGGGGAGTTTGGCTCATATTGATGATGGTTGCAAGGGGGTGGTTAGAGATGTTCATCGATTGGCTAGGTTGGGAGTTAGGTTGAATGTAGTGGAAAATGGTGGTATAATGGTTGTTGATAGTTCTAAATTGTCCTTAATTGAGTAGGTACAGTCAAAACAAGATCTTGACTTTGCCTTGGTAGAGTTGAAGACCTTGGTGAAGGATGGTAAATTAGATGTTTTCTCCCAAGGGGGAGATGGTGCCCTTAGGTACCAAAGTAGATTGTGTGTGCCTAATGTTGATGATTTGAGGAAGTTGAGTTTAGAGAGAGCTCTTAATTCATCCTATTCTATTCACCTTAGTTCCACAAAGATGTATAGAGATTTGAGGAAGTTGTATTGGTAGGGTGGTATGAAGAGAGATATTGCCAAATTCATATCCAGTTGTCACAATTGCCAATAAGTGAAAGCCGAACATTAGGCTGAGTAGCCTAGCCCAAGACATAAAGATTCCTACTTGTAAGATGGAAGAGGTTAACCTTGATTTTGTGGTTGGGTTGCTCAAGACTAGGAAACACTTTATCTCTATTAGGGCTGTGGTTGATAGAATGACAAATTCGACTCACTTCCTACCAGTTAAGACCACTTATGGTGCTGAAAATTATGTTGAATTGTATATTCTTGAGTTGGTAAGATTGTATGGGGTGCCTTTGTCTATCATTTTAAATCATAGTGCTCAATTCACTTCACATTTTTGGAGGTCCTTCCAAAGGGGTCTTGGTACCAAGGTTAAGCTTAGCACGGTTTTTCATCCTCAAATGGATAGCCAAGCCGAGAGAACTATCCAAACTCTTGAGGATATGCTTAGGACTTGTGTTTTGCAGTTTAAGGGTAGTTGGGATGAACATCTTTTACTTATTGAGTTTATTTACAACAATAGCTACCACTCAAGCATTGACATGGCTCCCTTTAAAGCTCTTTATGGTAGATGTTGTAGATCCCCTATTGTATGGTTTGAAGGGGGGATATGGATTTGCTAGGTCCGGATTTGGTCATGGAGGCCTTGGAGAAGGTGAAGTTGATAAGGGAGAGATTGACTACAGCCCAAAGTAGATAAAAGTCATGTTCTAATGTGAGAAGGAGAGATCTTGAATTTAAGGTTAGTCATTAGGCTTACTTGAACGTCTAACCCATGAAGGGTGTGGTTTGATTTGGCAAGAAAGGTTAATTGAGCCTAAGGTTTGTGTTTCCTTACAAGATTTTATGAAGAGTTGGAAAGGTTACGTATGAACTAGGGTTGCCTATGGAAATGAGTATGGTTCATCCGATCTTCCATGTGTCTATGTTGACGAGATGTGTTGGTGACCCAAGTGCTATAGTGCCTTTAGAGGTTGTGAGTATTGTAGAAGATAAATTGACCTATGAGGAGGTCCGTGTGGAGATCTTGGATAGGCAAGCGAAGAGGCTAAGAAACAAAGATGTAGGTTCCGTCAAGGTCCTTTGGAGGAACCAACAAGTTGAAAGTGCCACATGGGAAGCCAAAGCGAACATGGGATAGCGATATCCATATCTTTTCCACTCTACTCAAGCCAAAAGTAATAATTAAGCCCTATCTCAGATTTCAAGTCCTAATTTCCAGCCCTCTATGATGTTGCATATATTCATGTTTATGGTAACAAGTTTATGGTGATTTTCAAATTTGTGGAGAGATTTTTAAAATGATGTTTAAGTGTAATTGTTGCATTCATGTCGGACTGAAATCTTCATGATTACTTCTCTTATACATGTTCATTTGACATTCGGGGATGATGTTCTCAAGGGGGAGATATCGAAACACCCCGAAATGAGCTTCAAAATGCCCATTATCATAATTTTGATATATCTCAAAATGTGTGCATGATATTAAAAATCTGACTTTATATTCTTGATCAGGGGGCAAAAATTGAGTGGGGAATGGGTATAACCCAAATTTTAGAAGACTCGTAGAGAAAAATGATTTTCGCTAACTTTTTGCAAACCAGTAGGGGCTCGCAATGGCTCCACGATGCGGACCCGTCGCGAACTAGTGTTAGCACTTTCGTAATTTTCTAATTTGGCCTAAGGGCATTAGGTTCATGGCTCCATTCCCACTTAAACTGAAATCACCCATACTTACCCACTTTTTAACTCTATATCACTCAAAACCCTCTCTAAAACCTCTCCAACACTTCATCAAAAACCCCCATGCAAATCCAAGGATTTTAACCTCACATTGGATCTCAAGAACTCAATCCAAGCTTCAACTCTCTTTCACGTTTACATCAAGGAATCCCCAAGTTTAGGTATGTGGGTTTAATCCATTGGGTTCTTTCACCCATGGAGTCGAACCTTCCTATTTTATGATAATTGCATAATTTGGAATTATATTACTTATGGGTATCTTTTATTATGATATATGAGCATGATTTATATTGGGGTTGTACATTGTATTGTGGGTTATGTATGAATATCTATTTTAAGCTTATATTTTGATTTGATCTTTGTCTATTGAGATTATGCATTATTCAAGCTATGAAAACTATGAACTATTGTGAAGTTTTGATGTGAAATTCATGACACCCAATTTGGGGTTTTACTAAAATATTGGTGATTTGATTTTGAATTGATTTACTCAGTTAGTTATGCTCTTGAGTTGCATGAATTTGAACAAGCATCATGTGCCCACCAATTGTTTGATAAAATGTCATGCCAAGAATTCTCAAGTTATTTGCATTATTTACAAGTCAAATGTTTTCATGATGATTAAGGGCTTTTAAGCATGTTTTTAGACTCATGAAAATATCTATGATTTTACAAGTATCAAATTGTGCCCTATTTCAAGATTTTTACCTCTTGTAAGACATTCATGTTTAAGCAAGGGATTCATGTATAATTGTTTACTCTCATGTTCAAGTTACGCTCACCATTAGAGGTCAACATGTTTCAAGAGCTGCTCATATTATGTTTCCATATTTCTTACACATTATATAGCATATGATTATTTCAATTACTCAATGGGAGTAGACTTGGCACCGATTGAGTACTTTAGAGGGGGGCTCAACTCATTAGGTCCGTATACAAAGTATTTAGTCTCTAAACTATGTGCCACCATAGGATACTTTTCCCTTACTCACTAGTGGATGCATCTAGTTATTTCACCTACTCGAGGGGATGTCATGCCTCGAATTAAACATGTTTGGTTCACTTTGGCAAGTCGACCACACCTAGCCGGGAGGTGTCATTCCCGTCCACCTACGCCAAGGGGGTGTCATGCCTTGGATTCTATGTTGTAGCTACTTGGTCTATGTTGGTTAAGGTCTCCTCCCACATATATATGTTATGCATCTTGTAAGTTAATTATTCTATAAGTTTGTTCATTCATAGCATTGATCATACATGACATATTGAGATTTTATCTATTGTCTATATCTTCTTCATTTTGAGTACATTGTCCTATATTTTGTTGCATTACATCATGCATACTTAGTATATTCAAATGTACTAATGCATACTTTATGCCTACATGATATCACCATGTAGGGACCAGAGCTATATTTGATCATCCTTCTTCTCCACATGGCTAGTTCGATCTTTTGAAGCAAGCTTTGGTGAGTCCTCAACTCCAAGGATAATATCTACTTTTTTCATGCTATGTTAAGACTCTTTCTCTTTGTTGAATACTTATGACTATGAGGGTGTGCCCGGAGAGTGTCTTGGCCCTCACTCCATTCCATGCTAGAGGTGTTGTTGGATAATATGATGTACTTATGCTATGAGCTTGACTCTTTATATTTTTTATTAATATCAAGATTTCCCTTACTCCCGCTCCCCTTTCTATTATATATCTTGTTGATTGTTTACTTCACTTCTGTGACAAAGGATGTATGATTGATATACTAAGAGGCTTGTTTGGGTCCCTTCAGGTTTCCATTCACCGTGTCACGTCTAGGCTCTAGGCTCGGGTGGTGACAGATGGTAAAGTAGAGGTTTTCTCCCAAGAGGGAGATGGTACCCTTAGGTATCAAGGTAGGTTGTGTATACCTAATGTTGATCACTTGAGGGAGTTGATTTTGAAACAGACTCATAATTCATCCTGTTCTATTCACTCCGAATCTACAATAATGTATGGAGACTTAACACAGGTGTATTGATGGGGTGGTGTGAAGATAGATATTGCCAAATTTGTAGCCGATTGTCATAATTTCCAACAAGTGAAAGCCAAACATCAAAGGCCGGTGGCCTAGCCCAAGACATAGAAATTCCTACTTGGAAGTGTGAAGAGATCAACATGGATTTTGTGATTAGTTTGCCTAAGACTAGGAAACACTTTGATTCGACATGGGCTATTGTTGATAGGATGACAAAGTGGGCCCAATTTCTACTGGTTAAGACAACATATAGTGCCGAAGATTATGCAAAGTAATATATTCATGAGTTTGTTAGATTGCAAGGTTGCCCTTGTCTATTATTTCATATCGTGGTGCTCAATTCACTTTATATTTTGGAGATCCTTCCTAAAAGGTCTTGGTACCAAGATCATGCTTAGCATGGGTTTTCATCCTCAAACGGATGTCCAAGCTGAAGGGATTATCTAAACTCTTGAGGATATGCTTAGGGCTTGTGTTTTAGAGTTTAAAGGTAGTTGGCATGAATACCTTTCACTTATAGATTTTGCGTACAACAATAGTTACCACTCTAGTATTGGCATGGCTCCCTTTGAAGCTCTCTATGATAGGTGTTGTAGATCCCCGAATGGGTGGTTTGATGTGGGAAAATTTCTTTGTTAGGCCTATATTTGGTTATAAATGCTTTGGAGAAGGTGAGATTGACAACAGAAAGGTTGAGAATGGCTCAGAGTAGACAAAAGTCTTGCTCCTATGTGAGAAGAAGAGATCTTGAGTTTAAGGTTAGTGATTAGGTTTACTTGAAGGTCTCACCCATGAAGGGTATGGTCTGGTTTGACAAGAAAGGTAAATTTATCCCAATGTTTGTGGGTCCTTATAGAATTTTGAGGAGAGTTGGTAATATTGCATATGAATTGGAGATGAATATGGTTCATCCTATCTTCCATGTGTCTATATTGAGGAGATGTGTTGGTAACCCAAGTGATATAGTGTCCTTAGAAGGTGTGAGTGTTGTGGAGGATAAATTGACCTATAAGGATATAGTAGTTAAAATATTTGATAGACAAGTGAAAATGTTGAGAAACAAAGATGTAGCATCTGTCAAGGTCCTTTGGAGGAATGAACAAGTTGAAAGTACCACATAGGAAGTCGAGGCGGACATGAAAAAGCAATATCCATACCTCTTCTACTCTACTCAACTCAAAGGTAATAAATTGTGCAGTATCCATGATTTCAAGTCTTAAGATTCAGTCCTTATGACATTTTTGCATGCATTCATGTTAATGATAACAAGTTTATAGTTATTTTTGATATTCATGTTATGATTTTTTGAAAATGATATTTAAGTGCATTTATTGCATTCATGTCAGGCTGAAAACTTCATAATTACTTCTCTTACGCATCTTCCTTTTACATTTGGGGATGGATGTTCCCAAGAAGGAGATATTAAAATGCTCCTCATGTGCTTCGGAATGCCCCATAATCATAATTTACATGTATCTCAAAATTTATGCGTGATTTCAAAATTTTGACTTCATATTCTTGATCAGGGGGGAAAATTGAGTGAGAAATGGGTAGAACCTAGATTTCGGAAGTCCTGTTGCAAAAATATTTTTTCCTAATTCTTTTGATTCTAGTGTTTGTCCGCACCTGAGGTGCATACTACTGTAATGGTGCCTGCGTGATGGGCCAGGTTGCGCCAGGGGCGCGGATCAGTGTATTTTGTGCCCTATTTTTCCAACTTAGTGCAAGGGCATTGTGATCATAACCCAATGCCCATTTAGACGTGAAATCATCCATACTTAGCCATATTTCAACTCTATAACTCACAAAAACCTCTCCAAGACTTCATCAAATCTCTCATTCAAATTCAAGGATTTCAAGCTCAATTTTGGAACTCAAGAATCCATCTCAACCTTCAAGTTTCCCTCAACTCAATTTCAAGAAAATAAAAGTTTGAGGTATGTGGGTCTTCATCCATAGGTCCTTTCACCCATGGAGCCCAACCTTCTCTTTTTATGAAAATTGCATGATTTCAAGTTGTATTACTTATGAGTATCTTTTATTATAAAATATGAACATGAATTATGTTCGGGTTTTATCAAGTATTGATTGATTATGCATGAACATCTACTTTAAATGTGTTCAGTGAATTGATTTATGTCTATTGAAACTATGCATGATTTGAGCTATGAAAACTATGAACTATGATGAACTTTTAATATGGATTTCATGATACCCAAATTAGGGGTTTTATTACAAATTTGGTGGGTTGATTTTTAATTGATTTTACTCTTCTTTTTTACTCTTGAGTTGCATGATTTTCGACAAGTATCATGAACCCACCATGTATTTGATGAAATTACATGAAAAGAGTTCTCAAGTTGTTGATGAACTATTACAAGATTTACAAGTCAAGTGACTTCATAATGATTAAGGGCTTTCAAGCATGTATTGATTTCATGAAAAGTATCCACGATTTTACAAGCATGAAGTTGAGCCCTATTTCAAGATTTTAACCTCTTGTGAGCTATTCATGTCAAGGCAAGGGATCGTCTATGATTATTATTTTCTCTCATGTTCAAGTTAGGCTCACTAGTAGAGGTCAATCCTCTGAAAGAGCTACTGATGTCATGTTATCATAACTCTTACAAGTACTCATCATATTATTAAATTTATGACTATTTCAAGTATTCTGTGGGATTAGACTTAGCACCAATTGAGGCTTAAGATGGGGGCTTGACTCAAGGGGTCTTTATATAAAGTCTTTAGTCTATTAACTATGTACCACCATAGGATTATTATATTTCCCTCGCTATACTAGTGGATCCATCTAGTTTCATGTTTATGATGTTTGGTTTGCCTTGGGAAGGAGACCACACTTTGTCGGGGGGTGTCTTGCCCGGTCACCTGTACCGAGGGGGTGTCATGCCTTAGATTCCTAGTTGTAGTTGCTTGGTCTATATCTGTTAAGGTCTCTTCCCACATATGTATATTATCATGTGCAAGTGGAATGTTTTACATACAAGTTTTATTACAAATATTGACCATACAAGTCATATTGAGATTGTATCCATTGCTTATATCTTATGCAATTTGAATATATTGGCTTATGTATTTGTTGGGTTGTAGCCCCCATAC
>DF357331.1:124791-138801 GCA_000787875.1 Solanum virginianum | reverse complement strand
ACAGGCTTAGTACATTCAAATGTAGTAATGCATACTCTATGCCTACATGATATCACCATGTAGAAACTGGAGTTTCTTTTGATCATCCTCCTCCACGTGGCTAGTTTGATCCTTGGGAGAAGACTTTTGTGAGTCCTCAATTCCAAGGACAATATCTAATTATTTCATACTATGTTGCAATTTATTCCTTATGTTGAATACTTGTTATTATGAGGGTAAGCCCGGGCAATGTCTTGGATCCCGCCACATTCTAAAGTAGAGGTGTTGTTGGATACTATGTTTGTACATGCTATGAGCTTGACTCTTTACGCTTTTATGATTATCAAAGGCTTCCCTTAGTCCCGTTTTCCCCTTTTTATTAATTGACTCTTATTATTGTTTAATTTTTCTTCTGCAACAAAGGATATGTGCATGTTACAATCAAGAGGACTGTTTGGATTGTCTTTGGACTTCTCATTCACCACATCATGTCTAGATCCTAGGCTTGCGTCGTGACATAATCGACCACTTGAAAACCATAAATAATAAAACCCATGTCAAAACATAATTTAAACCATTTTTGTGCACATGTATGCATGTTATGTCATGAAACATGAGAATGAAAGAACTAGGACCATTTAGAATAGGGAAAACCCAATACCTTAGGCTTGAGTAGATTGGAAAAGATAGGGATATCACCTCATCATGTCCGACTCCGCCTCCCATGTAGCAGTCTCATATGTTGATTCCTCCAAAGCACTTCAACCGAAATCAAATCTTTATTACGAAGCCACTTTACTTGTCTATCCAAAATTTTAACTGGGACCTCTTCATAAGTCAAGTTCTCTTCAAACTCAACACCTTTTAAAGGCATAATTGAACTAGGATCACCAATCAACTTTCTCAACATTGACACATGGAAAGTTCAGTGAATAAAACTCATATCCAAGGGCAAATCTAACCTATAGGCCACCTTGATGATTCACTAAACAATCTTATAAGGACCTATATATCGGGGAGTTAATTTACCATTTTTACTGAAACTCATTACACCTTTCATAAGAAAAACCATCATATACACCTTATCACCAACATGAATCTCAAGATCCCTCTTTCTAATATTTGAATGAGACTTTTGATGACTTTTGGCCATCTTCAACGTTTCCCTTATCAACTTCACTTTTTCTATGGCCACTAACACCAAATCTGAGCCTATCAATGCCACCTCACTAAACTTGAACCATCCCACCTAGGACCTACACCATCTCCCATACAAAGCCTCGAATGATGCCATACCAATGCCAGCATGAAAACTATTATTGTAAGCAAACTCCATAAGCGGTAGATGATCATCCTAATTTTTCTTGAATTTCAACACACAAACCCTCAAAATGTCCTCCAAAGACTAAATTGTTCTTTCAGCTTGTCCATTGATTTGATGATCAAAAGTGGTACTTAACTTCACCTTCGTGCCAAACCCTTTTTGAAATGATTTCCAAAAGTGAGAAGTAAATTGGGTAACACAATCCAATATAATAGACATAGGCACACCATGCATTCTAACAAATTCTTGGATATACAACATTGCATAATATTCGGCATTGAAAGTAGTCTTAATCAGTAGGAAATAAGCTAATTTAATCGTCCTATCAACAATGACCCAAATAGAATCAAATTGCTTCCGGGTAAAGGGCAAGCCAACTACAAAGTCCACATTCACATCTTCCCATTTCCAATTAGGGATCTCAATATCTTGAGTCAAAACACCTGGACTTTGGTGTTCCATCTTCACTTTCAAGATCCAATAAATCTTGGTGGATCCCTGATGTATAGAATAATGAGAGTTGTGGGTTTCACTCATGACCACCTCTCTAAGACTATCAACATCTGGAGCACACAACCGATTTTGATATCGAAGTACACCATCTCCTCCTTGGAAGAAAATATCTATCTTCTTTTCGACAACCAACTTCTTCAACTCAATTAAAGACGTATCTTGGTCCTGTGTTTCCTTGATATCAAAAACCACAGAAGACTCAGGTCCATTCTGAACATGAATGCCATCATCATTAGAGTCAGCCAATCTAACACCCAATCTAGCCAAGTGATGAACATCTTTTACCAACTCTTTCTTTCCCTTATTAACATAGGCCACACTACCTATTAGAGGTGGAAAATGGGCGGGTTAGGCTAAAATTAAGAAGTTAAAATAGGCTACATTGAATATCGAGTTGGGTCATGACTCGCCCAAGATTATTTTTGGCTAAATTAGGTTGGGGTTATATAGGGCTAAAAGTCGGGTTGGGTCATGACCCACCCAATTGACATGCTTATTCAAAGCAAAATTTCACAGCGATACAACATAATACTAAGTAGTAATACAACACGATATTAAGTAGCAAGACAACATGATATTATGTAAATAATAATACCATATTAAGTAGCAATACAACAAGATATTAAGTAGCAATAATAACATGTCAGGTTACATAAAATAGGTTGAAGTGAAAATATAATTGGGCTCAGCTCAGAATTATTTTAAAACTGGTTAAGTTGTATTGGGTTAAAACATAGCCAAATTCTAAATCATATTGAACCCAACCCAAAAAATTATAGGTGGATGGGGTGGGTTGTTTGTGTTTGGGCTTATATTTTCACCTCTACTACCTATAGATAGCCTACAAAGAGCATCAGTTACAATATTTTCCTTGTCAGGATGACATTGAGCACTCTTGTCATAATCTTTAAGAAGTTCAAACCACCTTCTTTGCCCTATGTTAATATCTCTTTGGGTGAACACATACTGCAAACTCTTGCGATCGATAAAAATATCAACATGAACCCCATATAAGTAATGTCTCCAAATCTTCGAAGCAAACACCATGGTCGCCAAGTAAAGATCATGAGTCAAGTAATTTTGTTCATGCATCTTCAGTTGCCTCAATGCATAAGCTATCACCTTACCATGTTGCATGAGGACACAACCAAACCCAATTCAAGAAGCATCACAATACACCAAAAACCCATCTAAGCCATATGGTAAAGTCAAAATAAGAGTTGATGTACGTCGATCCTGCAAAGTCTGAAAACTCTTCTCACACTCATATGATCATATCAACTTGACCTTCTTTTGAGTTAACTCAGTCCATGGAGATGAAATAGATGAGAAACCCTTAACAAACCTCCTATTAAAACTAGCCAACCCAAGAAAACTATGCATATTAGAAGGAGTCAATGGTCTAGGCCAAGTCTTTACGGCCTCAATCTTCTTTGGGTAAACCTTAATGCCATCATTGGATACCACATGACTATGAAAACCCACTTCACCTAACCAAAACTCACATTTACTGAACTTGGAAAATAATTGCTTCTCCATCAAAATTTAAATAATCAATTCAAATAATCTATGTGCTCTCACTCACTTTAGGAATAAAAAAATATCATCAGTGAAGACAACCACAAAAGTATCAAGAAATGGATTGAACACTTGATTCATAAGATCGATAAACATGGCCGAAGCATTAGTCAAGCCAAAGGACATCACCACAAAGTCAAAATTTTTGTATCTAGTCCAAAAATATATCTTGGGAATGTCACACTCCCAAACCTTCAACTGATGATAACCCAAACAAAGGTCAATCTTTGAGGAATGGGTAGCTTTTTGAAGTTAGTCAAACAAGTCATCAATCCTTGGCAATGGATATTTATTCTTGATGATCACTTTATTCAATTATTTGTAGTCAGTACACATATGAAGCAGTCCATCCTTCTTTCTCACGAATAACATAGGAGCACCCTAGGGTAATTTACTTGGTCATCAAATAAAGCTTTTCTACAATAAATCCTTCAACTGATCCATTAATTTAGCTAGAGCCATATAATAAGGGGGTATGGAGATAGGTTGAGTATCAAGAAGAAGATCTATGTCAAAGACTATTTCCAGAAGATCTATGCCAAAATCTATTTCCCTTTTGGGAGGAATACCGGGCAAATCTTCCAAAAAAACATACAAAAACTCATTAACCACTGGAATCGACCCAAGAGTAGGTGACTCAGACTCCATATTTCTAAGACTTACAATATGATAAAAGCACCCTTTAGAAATCATTCTCCGAGCTTTAAGATATGAAATAAACCAACATTTAAGAGAGGAGTCATACCCTTCCACTCAAGCATAGGCTCATTCGGAAACTAAAACTTGACCTAGTAGGTTCTACAGTCAATAGAGGCATAAGAAACATGCAACCAATCCTTCCCAAGAATAATATAAAAATCTAACATCTCATGTTCTAGAAGATCACAAGGAAGGACCTTATGAAAGACCAGAACGGGATAACCCTGATAGACCCTTTGGGCAACAATGGACTCACCCACGGGAGTATAGACTTGAAAGGGCTCTCTAATAATTTCAGGATTCAAACCAAACTTAACAGCCAAAAGAGGAGTCACAAAAGATAAATTTCCACCCAGTTTAAGAAAACCATAAGCATCTAAATCAAAGACTTTTAACATACCAATCATAATATCTGAACTCTTTTCCACTTCTTGCCTTGCATGCAAAGCATAGAACCTATTATTCCTGGGAGCATCACCTTGCTGTACCCTTTGTTGGCTTTAATTACCAAGAGGCACTTGGACTTTCTTAGGTCCCTTTAGATAATCAACCTACTTGTGGTTTGTCTCACCATACCCATAGAAAGCACCTAAACCCCATAAGCACCTTCCGAGGTAGCTCCTTCAATACTTATCACATTTGGGGTAAACAAGCCCATCTCCAAGCTATGCCTTGGGAGGAGGCACTCTACTATTGGAAAACCTTGCATTTATACCCTAGCCTTGTTGGAAACGACCATTACCACCACCACTTCAAGAGTTAGAGAACCCACTATCATAACAGACTCTCTTAGTGTCATTTATCTTCCTCTCCTTGAGTTTCTCCTCTTCAATTTGTTCACCATAGGTCATAAGCCTAGAAATGTCCATATCCTGAATAAGTATAATTGTACTACATTATTTCACCACCAAATCAGAGATCCAAGAAAAATATTTGTGCATTCTTGCATGGGGGTCAACTACTAGCATAAGAGCATACTTTGAGAGCTTCGAGAATTTGAGGGCATATTTCCTCGCACTTTTACCACCCTACTTGAGGTTGATAAATTCTATCATCTTGGTTTCCCAAAGCTCAAGAGGAAAGAATAAGTCCAGAAAGGCAAACTTAAACTCTTCCCAACCAACCCCACCATCACCAACCCTATTCATCATCGATTGGGTATACCACACTTGAGCCACATCCTTCAATTGATAAGCAATTTTTTCAGCTTTCCCTTCTTAAGTCACCCTGATGATAGTCAACACCTAAGAGAGTTCATCAATGAAGCTTTGTGCATCCTTATCATTTTTTCAACCATCGAACTCCGGAGGATTCATCCAGGTGAAATCTCTTACTCTAGCAGTCGGAGTGGAAACATGGATAGGAGGATTAGCCTACCTAGCCTAGTTGGTCACCACTTGAGCTAGCATGGCACTGATAGTCTGGAATTCATCATGAGTAACTAGCTCCCCTATAGGCTCTTGAGGGACTTGGTCCTTATTAACTGGGCCTACCTATGTAGAGGACTTCTTTGTAGAGGAATCTTCTAAAAGAGTATCAAGGACATTATCAAAGTTAGAAATCTTTAAGATGTATTTCATAGCATGACATAAATAGTGAAGAAGTCAGACATTTCCTAAAATGCCATCTTAGCCACCTACCCATAGGTGTTGTGCACTTTATACCCATGAATAGTACTCTACTTAATGTAGTAAGTTAGACTCCAAGGATTATTTTAAAACATTAGTACTCTGATACCACACTTGTCATGACCCAAGCCTATGGCCTAAGAGGGACATGGCTAATAGGGACTTGAAAGTCCCTAAACAAGCCTTGTAGTATCCATAGATACATCATCAATTTAGTAATGCATAATTCAAAGTGAAACGGGGCTTTGGACTTATACTATAGAGATATCATTGAGAATAGGAGTTGTATGGATTCATGTAGCACATAGCACATAAGAATTAAGGGGCGGGAAAGTATTACTCATGCGATAGGGGTAGAAAGGTCTTAGGACTTTCCACATTCCCACATCTCATCATAAACATACCATCATAGTACCAACAACATGAGTTAGAAATAAACAGAGTCTCCATAAGCAATAAGCATAACACATAACAAGCATGTATATATAGTTTACATGATATCCAACAATGCTCTAGCTTATAGAAAAGGATGGGAGCCAAGACATGTTTCAAGATCACCCTCAAATAAAAAATATAAGAAAGTCATAATATAATAGGTAGATAGAAGATGGCTTATCCTTGGATGAAAGGGCATACCATAAGTAGCTCTTTATTAAACAACCTAACCACCAAGAGATGGATGAAGATAGTCTCGAGTCCCTACATGTTTAGATCATATAGGAAAATGTACTTGTTAGTACGTTAGAATGTACTAAGTATGCAAGATTGCAAATGCTTATAAATATACTATCTTGCAATCAATGATGACAAGGGCACATATATGCAGAAAGAAATATATAGAAAAGAATATAATATCAATATACCATGAAATCCATGAGGTGTGAATGCCATAATACTTTAAACATAATGGGGATGTAACCCCAATCGACATAAAACAAAGGAAGCTATTATTTGGAACTCCGTCATCTTCCCTACAATGAATAAAAAGGTGACCTACTTGCCAAAGGTAGATCCTTAACATAATCATCCCATACAAGGGGCATAAATATGAACATGTATTTGGCACATAGTTATGAGAAAGGAGACTTTATATAAGGACCCTTGGGGATAGTCCCCCACCTCCAACCCCATTTAGTACTAAGTCTTTATTCCATGAAAATACATATGTATATACATGCTTGAAAATGGAGCATAAGTCTTTTCAAATCATAATCATGCATATTTAGGCTTAAAGGCCAAACCATACTTCATAGTCATGCATACGTAGGCTTAAAAGCCAAATCATACATCATGTCATACTTTCATATATGGGAATATCTCATTCGTTCTTGTACATGATGGTATAATCACACTTATAAGTGCTTAAAGTCATAGCATAGACATAATGTGATCACATGTCATATCATAACCATACTTTCTTGAAATCATAATCATATTATAATTGGGTCTTGACCTACATCATAAATCTCATGAAAATAATTGTTCATGCATGCATATGCCATGAGGAATGAAGGAAGAATGGGTACTAGTAATTCATAAAATAAATATATTAAGATGAAATCATAAATAATCTGTGAAGACATCAATAGTTAAAATATACTAGAACTTATCCATGCATAGATTCAAAGAATAAAGTAACATGCATTTCCAAACCTTCATAAAATCAATGTAGTGCAACATAATAGGGCTTAGATCATGTTTAAAACATCAATGAAACATAGCCCATAACTCAAGTTGATAGCTACTAGCCTTTTCTTTCACTTTCAGGTAACCCTTTGACTCTTCATTCAAATTTTCACAGAGAGTCGTATTCTCTTATTTCATTTGTAACACATGTTTTTCAACTTTAGATAACTGAGAAATTAGTGAAACCTTTTCATCTTGAACAATATCTAATTGATTATTCAACACATTTTTTTTAGTAGTTAATTACTTATTAAATCAATAAGAATAGCTGCTAACTTTCTCAGCTTCTTAATAAACAAAATATGCAAATTTTGCTCAAAATCATATTAGGTTACCTCTTTCCCAAGTTCATTAAAATCATAAAACTTTTGCATGAATGCAAATATTTGATTGAAGATCTCCTCATCTTTCTTCACAGCTATTAAGAAAGCATCCTTTGTATTTCGACTCTTTTGACTCGAGAAATTTCCTCAAACAATAATAGCTTTCTTCACAACATAGTCTACTGTAGTCTTTATGCTTTTCTTGTTAAGGACCAAATCCCACGACTTGTATTTGGTGCCTCTAGGCTTGGTATAGTCTTTCTGCTCTTTTTTGTGTATTGGACAATCTCTGATAAAATATCCAGGTTTTCCACACATTTGCCACAAATAATTAGTAGTAGAAGCTCCGTAAGATTTCCTTTCTTCTTGAAACCAGTACACTTCCTCACAACTTTTTGAAACCTCCTTGTGAGGTAAGCTATTTGATCTTCATCTTTATCAGATTCCATACCTTGTGCCACCTTTAGAGCTAGTGATTTATCCTTTTTACTAGCATCAATTTCTCTATTCAACTCATGAGTTTGGAGATTACCAATCAAAGTATCCATTGTTAACACCGTCAGATCCTTAGCCTCAGTGATTGCATCAACTTTCCTGGCCCAAGATGTAGGAAGAATTATGAGAATCTACCTCATTTGCTTACTAGGGTGAATAGGTTCACCCAAGCACCTAAGCTTTATTGATAATGAATAAGAACCTAGTATATATATCATAAATAGACTTGCCGACCTTTATGGTAAAGTGTTTATACTAGATTGTGAGAATATCAACTTTGGACTCCTTCACTTGCTCAGTATCTTCATGAGCTATGTGTAAAAAATCCTAGATGTCTTTGGCTGACTCACAAGTAGAGATCCGATGTATTTCTCTGGCCCAATATCATAGACTAACAGCTTATTTGCCTTGTAGTTCTTCTCAATCTTTTTTCGGTCTACATCATTATAATATTGTCTAGTCTTAGGGACTATTTGAGTGATTTAACCATTTTCACCTCCAAGGTAGGAACATAAGGACCATCAAGCACAATTTCCCATATCTCCATCAAGCACAATTTCCCATATCTCACACTCTTTAACCATGAGAAAATCATGTATATGAGTCTTTCACTAGTTATAAAATTGCCCCTTAAAGCAAGGAGGTCTGGTAGATGACTAAACCTCTTCAAGATTCAATGGAGCTGTCATTTTTTTTCAAGATGTGCTCTATGTGTTAATCTGTTAGAGAGTCCAAGATCTGATACCAATTGATAAAAACTTAGGCTTCCATTGACTATATAGTATTAGGTCACTAGTTAGAACAACAATGAACAGAATAGCTAAAATAGTAAAAAGACGACAAAGTAAATGAGACAAGTTGTTTAATGTGAAAACCTTCTTGGTCAAGGGAGGAGAAACCATGAACTATACTCACAGGATTTAAAACCAACTCCATTAAACTTCAATGGAGAAAAGCTTTAGATTAAAAACTCTTACACTAAGGAATCTAACTGTAGATCCCTTTCCTCTCACTGTGATAACTCTCCCGAAGTACGAGTTAACTAAGTAGCTACTCCACTACTCTCTAAATCAACAAACTCTATACAACTTAGACTTTATGTAAGGACCTGGATATTGTACAACCTTAATGGAGCTTGGAAGTTGGTTTCGAAAAGTTTTGGACTAAAGTGACACTTTATGGTAACCTTCACAATATGTGTAGCACAATACGGACCATGAAGAGCCTTCTTGAAGTGCCCTTTGGCCTTGTATGGGGTGTGAGGGCCTTAATATAGAGTTTGGGACCAAGGTATACGATACCTGGACCCTACACGATCCGTGTGAGGCCATACAGACCGTTTGGTGGATCGTATGATTGCCTTGGGCTTCCAACTCCACAATTTTGAGCTTGACCATTTGGAGCTTCACGATCCCTGAGGACCTCCCATAAGGGTTCTAAAGTGAAAATTTTACATGTATTGAATCACCATCTCAGAACTCTATCGCGAAGAATATTTCTAAGTAAGATGGCACAGAGGAGTACACGGACTGCGTGGCTTGGTACGGGGCATATCACCTGCTCGTATGAGTGCCTATATTGAATTTTTCTAGGTATGAGATTACCATTCATACCTTCGATGAGTGAAATTTTTCTTAAGTGTTTGACCACGGGAAAGTGTATGGTTAGTATAGTACCTCACAGACCATAACCCCTCCTTGAGACTTGACTTTAATTTTTTCTATATATTTCATTAATGGCAATTTCATAATTATGGTTTATCCTAAGGATATTTTGTGTCTTCCTATGCTACCTAAAGACTTTCAAATAGCATATACTTTATTTCTCTCCTTCAAATTCATTCCTACTCTTAGAATTCTCTCAAGTCACTCTTAAGAACTCACTCTCAAAGAAATCTTGTAAAGACTAAGATTGGGAATCAAGGGAAAGCCCTTTCTTTATCAAATTTCTTCTTGAATCTTCTCTATTATCTAAGGTATGTGGGGTTGATTCTTGGTCCCTTTCAACCACGAAGACCCAAACCCTTTTCACTTGAATTTCATGAAATTTTACTTACTTTAAATGTGGGTTTTGAATATTATTGTTTATTAAATTCAATTGAAGGGTGGGTATGCTGTATTGTTGATTTTAAGTTGATTCAAGCCCTAATATTTTGAATTACATGATTATTATGAATATTTTGACATGCATATTCCCTTTAAAGTTTGATTCAAGCATGGTTAATCTAAATTGTGATTCGAATATGGATTTACATGGTTAATCTATGATATTGGCTCATGATCATATTGGGTATTTACACCTCTTTGGAAAATTATGAATGGGTTATTCTTATGCATGAAAAGTAAGATATAAATTGTGATTTGTCATTTGAGCCCAAGTATAAATTATTATGAATGATATTTGACTTTTAAGCCTAAGTATGCATTTAAATGATTTGATAATACTTGTGTCTCTTTTGAAAGCATGTATATGTATATGTATTCTTGTGGGATAATGAATTAGCATTGATGGATTGGGGGTGTCAAGGCTATCTCCAAGGGTCCTCTTCCTTTTCTTGAACTATGTGCCAGCACAGGTATATGTATATGGTAACCCTCACTAAAATAGGAGACCCATAAGGTGCGGTTACAATATTGATATGATATGATAAAAATTATGAAAATCCTATCAGAAATGGGAGGCCTGTAAGGAAGGTTACTTCTTCGAAATGGGAGGCCTATAAAGAGAAGTATGGTTTCCCATTGGCAAGTAGACTACCTCTTTTCCAGTATGGGAATAACATTGGGATTCCAAGTAATAACTCGTTTGGTCTTATATGTCGATTGAGGTTTCATCTCCTCTTATATAAGCATTTTGCATTTCATGCATTATGTTATACTACTCTTCATTGCATATATACTTCTTTCTATATTATGTGCCCTTGTCATCTTACATTAAGTGTAGGTTTGATAAGTCATGTGTATTACACGCTCGCATACTTAGTACATTCGAATGTACTAATGCATACTTTTATCTATATGATCTCACTATGTAGGGATCAGAGATTACCTTCATCCATTGTATGATGGCTAGTTGGGATCTTGAGAAACTTGGTGTGGTGAGTCCTATCTTCTAAGGACAAACCACCTTTCCTCTACTTATGAAGTTTCGCTTATGTTATATACTCTGAGGGTATGCCCAGGATATGTCTTGGCCCCCATCCTATCTTATGATTAGAGGCATTGACGGACATCTTATAGACTTTTTTATGTTTATATACTATGTGTTGTATTCGAAGATTTTGATTATTGATATAGCTATCTATGAGATATTGATATGTGGATTGTATATGAGTATTATAAGATGCTTATGTGTTATGATGTGGAGGATCCCTGAATTTCCCCCATAGAGTAAGTCATATTTACCCGCCCTTTGGTTCTTATGTGCTAACATGCTATGTGATGTGTTTACTATTTGAATATGCTTCTAAACCGATGATCTAAATATGAATACTTTGAGACTTGTTTGGGGACTCTTGAGTTCCTGTTCTCCATGTAACTACTAGGCCCTAGGTCCAGGTCATGACAAGCTTGGTATCAAAGCACTAGGTTTTTAAATGATCCTTGAAATCTATCATGCTGCATCGAGTAGAGTCCTATCCATATTTATGAACTGCACTATACCTATAAGTAGGAGGCTATTATGACATTCTAGAAATTGTCTGCTTCAGACCATATATTGGTTTCCTTATCTTGATGGTATCCTTTCTATATTATAAAAGATGCCTCCACAAAAATCTCCCCTCGCAAGAATGGTCTGGCTTGTAAGGACCAAGTTACTCCAAAGCCTATCTCTAATGGTGAATTTTGTACGGCCTTTGCTATGAATGCACAAGTGGTGACTTCTTAGATTAGATAGCCTAATTGTCACTGTAACACTCCACATCTTACATGTAATAGTTCTATGCAAATGAAACATGATATGGTTTTGTCAAATTAGCGCTCATTTTTAAAAGTTCTTGAATCTCATGTTAGAGGGCGATATGTGCGTCTAATGCTTAAGAAGATCGAGTGTATACAAGTTTTGTGTCAAATTAAGGAGATTATGGCCCTAAACAAAGTGAGAGAACTGAGGTACTTGAAGGACTTAGGAAGCTAGCAGGTGAGTCACCTACTTGCTTAGCTTAAACTTGCTAGCTAGACAGAGACGAGGCCCGACATTGAATCTGTCCAAGTCCGATTATGGATATATTCTGTGTTAAGGGTGTAACTTTAGCCCTTGTTTTAGCATCATAAATGGACTATATTTTCAGCCAAAGAATAATAGAAAAAGGGCCCAAGCCCATTACAATTCATTTGATAATTTAGGCCTAACTAACTAAAGAGAAAGGGAAAGAATGGGCAGCAAAGGCCCATCAACTTTAAGACCCATTTAGGCCCAAGTGTAAGGCCCAAGCTGCTACATCACTAGCTTATTAATATGTGTTAATATGTGGTCAAAAGCTCAAGAGAAAGTCGGCTAAAGAGACCCTTTAAAAGGGCTCAAAAACAGTCTCTTAAGTCATTTCACTTTGGAACAATTTTCAGCTTTCCTAAAGACTTTCTTTTACTCTTTACTTCACTTCACAACACAGAAAATAAAACTCTCTAGGGTTCTTGAAGCAAATGTCAATCTTGAAGGCTAAGGTAAGTGGAAATATCCTTGTATTTGGTATACTTTTTCCATGAAAAACAAGAAATATATGCTAGTTATGCTTGTTAACAAGGGTCGGACAACATGTGTTTAGAAAGTTGTTGCACACTTGCTTGTTTTTAGTGACTTCTCTAGGGTTTTTAGGCTGGATTATGAAGAGAAGTTGATGTTCTTAACATGGTTTAAGTTATAGATATTAATCTAAGGTTGCTGCCCTAATTTTGTTTCACTTAAAAACGAGTTTTATTGAGCTATCTTAAGTGTGATTTTGATTGGAACTTGTGGGCTGATGAATGGAACGCTATTGCCTCATGTCCTTCATGACTACTTTGGTGTTGTTCTAGGACTGTTTTAAGGCTGTTTTTATGTATATATATGTTGAGGATAGTTTGGTTTAAGTCCGGATAGTTTTGACTTGTTGACGTCAAGATATAGGGAAATGGCATAATGTTGTGCTACCAGGTTGCATGTAGTGGGGAGTTGGTGTGTGCTGTGAATTATTAACTGTTTCTAGTATGTTACGGACCTAAACTAGGCAGTATACACCATGTATATAGAATGGGTAGTAGACACATATGCTTAGGGGTTGAAAGGATGAAATAACATCGTTGGGTCGATGCTTGTGGGTTGTTGCCCGAAGTTTATTTTTAAATTAGATTGGACTATCAAGACATGTTTAGTAGTTACTAATGCTTGTTTTATTACCCACACTAATGTAGATCAGTACTTGATAGAAAAAGGAGGTTACTTCGAGGTAATAAAGAGGTCGTACAATGAGGTATGTAAGGCTACTCGATTTCGTATTACTTGGCATGAAATCTAGATTCTTCCTTGGCACATAAAGGCACTTACCAACTCTGACACATAGTCACCTTCAAATCTGCATACATACGTGGATACGAAGTTACATGGCTTCTTGTTGCTAAATAAAGTTCATGAGTTGCTTCATCTCATATGTATTTCATTATTTATGTAACTTACTCTTTTCATTGTCATATTGTCATGAATGATTATTTACATGTCTTATGCTACATCTATAGTCCTACAGCTCCAATATTGTGACCACCAAAAGAATCATCTCAAAGGTAATTGAAAAGTAAAGTATATTACTTTT
>DF357331.1:93017-113005 GCA_000787875.1 Solanum virginianum | reverse complement strand
CTACAACAATTCACAACAACGTCAATGGTTAGCTAAAAGCCTTTTCGGGCCTCAAATTCCAAATCTTGCCCCTAATTTTATAAAATTTTCGGCAGTACTTTCCCTAGAATATAGGCTGCCCCGAGAATAAACTCGGCTCAAAATAATTAACAATAACAACAATCACAACCCAACAATCAATAACAAGCCTTCCCAATGCCATCACTTCACCAAATTCACTAAAGAACCTCATTTTAATCACAACTACCAAAACAGGACAGCACACTTTATATATATATATATATATATTTTATTCAAGCACTCATTTAGGCTCCCAAAACCATATTACATCAATTAAATGGCAAATGCATATTTCTAACGTAATAACGTCATATTTAACTACATACATAAACTCCAATTTCGACTAGGCTTCAAATATATATATATATATAAATAATTTTCAATACTTCTTTCACCACATAAGGACCATAATCATGCTAGCTAAACATAATTCCATGGTTTCGAAACACTATAACGCTATAATCTTACATATCTAATTTTTGACTCTCAACCCCAATATACCAAACTCACATTAACATGCTATTGTTTCATGGTTTTCTTTCAATTTAATATACACCAACATACATTCATGGAAGCATTACAAACCGTCTACTACTATATGGACCGTGTGAAGCCTCCTCAGAGTGGCCCTTGGCCTTGTGTGGGGTGTAAAGGCCTAAATGTTGAGTTTGAGACCAAGGCATACCATACTTGGACCACAAACAGTCTATATGAGGCCATGCGGACTATGGCCTGGACCGTATGGCAGCCTTGGGTTTGCAACTCCACAATTTTGAGCCTAAGGCAACTGGTATAGTCTCTCTCACAGACTATTTTGAGCTTCACAGTCTATGAGACCCTCCCATATGGGTTTTGGAGTGAAAATTTTCTAAGTATTGTATCACCATCTCGCAACTTCATCACGAAGAATTCTTCTAAGTATCAGTATGTAGGAGTATACGGACTGTGTGGCTTGGTGCGGTCCATACTACCCTCCCGTATGGTGCTTATGTTGAACTTTTCTAAGTATGGGATTACTGTTTCAAAACTTTGACAAGTGAGATTTTTCTAAGTGTTGGACCACATGCAAGTGTATGGTTCGTATGGTCTCTCACGTACCATACCTCCCTCCTTGAGACTTGACTTCAATTTTTCCAACACGTTTCATTAATGGTGCTTTCGTAATTATAGTTTATCCTAACATTTTTTTGTGACTTCCTATGCTACGTAAAGACTTTCAAATGACCTATACTTTATTTCTCTCATTCAAATTCATTCCTACACTTAGAATTCTCTCAAGACACTCTTAAGAACTCTCTCTCAAATAACTCTTGTGAAGAATAAACTTGGAAATCAAGGGAAGGCCCTTTCTTTATCAAATTTCTTTTTGAATCTTCTCTATTAGCTAAGGTATGTGGGATTGATCCCTTTCAACCAAGAAGATACAAACCCTTTTCACTTGAATTTCATGAAATTTTACTTACTTTAAATGTGGATTTTGAATATTATTGTTTATTAAATTCAATTGAAGTGTTGGCTATGCTTTATTGTTGATTTTAAGTTGATTTAGGCCATAATATTTTGAATTACATGATTATTATGAATATTTCGATATGCATTGTCCCTTTAAATTTTGAATCAAGCATGGACAATCTAAATTGTGATTCGAACGTTGATTTTACTTATGGATTTACACGAATTTCCTAATATATTATTGATTTAATATTGAATCTATATTACCCATTACTATTCACATGTCATTCATAGCATACACATTCATGAGCATTGGATTTTGATGAAAATAAAATAGTAGGTTAAGCTCGCATAAGTTTTGAAATTGAATTGGTGGGTTAAGCTCACTCATAACGTTATGAAAAGAACGTGATCACATAAATGTCTATGATATTGGCTTTTTGAGCATATTGATTGTTTATACCTCATTTGGAAATTATGAATGGGTTATTCCAATGTATGAAAAGTATGATGTGAATTGTGATTTGGCATTTGAGCACAAGTATGAATTATTATGAATGATGTTTTCCTTTTAAGCCCAAGTATGCATGAAATGATTTGATAAGACTTGCATCTCTTTTGAAAGCACGTATTCGTATATGTATTCTTGTGGGATGACAAATTAGCACTGATGTATTGGGGGCACCAAGGCTATCCCCAAGGGTCCTGTCCTATAGGTATATGTATATGATAACCCTCACCAAAATTGGAGACCCATAAGGTGGGGTTCCAACATTGATATAATATGATAAAAATTGTAAAAATCTTATCGGAAATGAGAGGCCCGTAAGGAAGATCACTTCTCTAAAATAGGATTCCCAAATAATACCTCGCTTGGTCTTATATGTTGGTTGAGGTCTCATCCCTCTTATATAAAAATTTTACATTTCATGCATCATGGATTTCATGGAATATTGTTATACTACTCTCCATTGGATATATAATTCTTTCTATATTATGTGCCCTTGTCATCTAACATTGGGTGCAGGTTTGATAACTTATGTGCATTGCATGCTGATGATGTTCACGCTCCAATAATAAAGCAGTCGCTATCAGCAATTAATCTAACCAGAGGTTAGGGTCGAATCCACAGGGAATACGGGGCTTGACTATAGAGATCCACTACTAATCATTTCAACCATCGATCACTAAAATCTCAAAATAGTAGGGGGTTGTGATTCAAGAACAAAAATAAAAATAAAAATAAACACTACACTAACTATGCGGGAAGACACTCAAATTTAGGGCAACTTGATTTGTGTTCCCCATGATTCGTTGAATTACCCTAGACAACATAACTCTAATTGGAAATTTGACTACAGGATGGTAACTTAGGTTCTTTCAGTCCTCTTGTGAAGGTGAAGGTCGAATTTCACCATGGCTCTTGGTTGACAACCATAGTGTGCTAACTAACCATTACCCATTGTCCCAGTCAACCTCCCCTTGGTCAGGTTTGGTTAATTAGACAAGAACATATGAATCGAATCAATAAGCCCACAACACACTGGTTGACAACCATAGTGTGCTAACTAACCATTACCCATTGTCCCAGTCAACCTCCCCTTGGTCAGGTTTGGTTAATTAGACAAGAACATATGAATCGAATCACGTCATCTTCTTTTTTTCCCTATTCGTCACTACCTTGGTCAGGATCGTGATAGTAGGTAGGGTTTGGTGTTGGCCACCACCAAACATCAATAAAAATGAAGGGAAATAAATAATACTTGCAAACCCCAATCAAAGAAATGCACAAACTCTAGGTTATTTCAAGTCAACTACTTATGGTTCCCACAACCCTAAGTTGTGGGTGCTTCACTACTCATGGCGAAGGCAAAATCAACAACAATGAAAATAAATGACATAGTTGAGAGTTTACCCAAAATAATAAAGAATAAGAACACTCCAAGTTGCAAACCATAAGCATTGATAAATAGAAAAAGAGTAAAATGTGAGTCTTGCAATCCCCAAAAGTGGGTCTTCAAGAGAGAATATTCAAAGTGTTCTACAAGATATTCAATGTGTGGGATCTGATTCTAAAACCCTATCATTATATTTATATTATTTATAATTTAACCGTAAATATTAAATAGAAAGGACAACTGGCAGTAGATAGTCACATAGGTACGACTCGTAGGGTGATCTACAAGTCGTAATCGGGGTCTCATAGTAGGCACTTTGCATTTTGGACTTGACTGTTATGACCCACTGGTACGAGTCTTGCTTGGGCTACGACTTGTATGCTCCTCTCGTAGTCTATGCCTTCAGTTCTTGGTCCAAACTTTTAGCTCTTTGTTTTATGCTATGAACCCACCTATACGAGTTGTAGTGAGACCTACAACTCGTAGAGAAGCCTTATAGGGCTGACCTCCACTTAGTAGATTTCTGATTTTTGCTCACTGTTTCTTCCTACGAGATCACCCTATGGTTCGTAGCTCGGGCTACAACTCGTAGGAAGGCTCATATATCCTGCACTTCAATAAAATCTGCAATTTTCTCCCAAAATTATGCCAACCTATCTTTTCTATAATAACAACATAAAAACACATAAAAACCATAAAATATTGCATTAAGAACTTGCAAAACCCCTTGTTTTAGGCACCAAATGTGTTGTAATTTGATAGCACAAAAACCATAAAAAGTCGTATTAAGAACTCACAAAATCCCTTGTTTTAGGCACCAAATGTGTTATATTTTGACAGCACATCAACACCCTCAACTTAGAACTGTTGCTTGTCCTTAAGCGACGACTCAATCTAAGCAAACAATGAGAAACATATGGTAGCTAATCTAATGGCATATACATCATTTAGCTCCCATTCAGGTACCCCACTCTCATTTTCAAAACCTGATTGTGAAGCTACTAAGCAGACCAAAACACCAAGATGTATCCGGCAATCTAACTATGACAAGTAAAGGAGTATCGATGGCATTTTAGGCAAGCAGTGACTAAAAGCTATCCTTGAACTATGTTTATCAATACTTTTACCTCAATACCTCTACCATTTTCACTGAATCCACCCTTATTCTTCCTTTTCAATCTTTTCCCGAGTGCTTCCTTCCTCTTTTCCATCTGTGCCTTATTTTTGAACTCATTTTTGCTATTCTCTTCAACCCAAATAAACTTTTGTTTTGTTTTTCTCACCCAGTACAAGAATTTTCATTTCTTTCTTTCTTTCCCAACTAACCACCTCGTTTTCATTACTTTACCAAAATGAAGGCCAGCTTCAACTTAGGCTTTTAGCCTGAGGTGAAGCACACAATATATATTTTCCAAACCAGGGCCACTATTCGTAGCCACCCTCAACTTAGGCTTTTAGCCACAATCAAGGTTCACATGTTCAAGGATAGACCAGGGCCAATATCAAGGTATTTCATAAAACAAGACTAGGCTAGCTAGGTGTCAAGAAAGAACAGGTACATGCTAGGCTAAAACAATTGGAATAAGGGATCAACTATCACATTTGATAGGTCATTTAGGCAAAAGTAGGCTTACTAAAAGTACAATGGCCTAAGATCCTTTCCCAATCAACCACATCACCAATCCAATCTTAAAGTAATAAGGCAAGTTCTGAGTCCATATATAATACATGAATGCGGCAAAATAAGCCCACAACACACATGGCATTGCTTACACAATCAAGTATAGACTCACAGGTCATGCTTCAGGCATCAACTTGCCTTTTCTTTATTAGAACAAACATTGCCAGATAATCATATGCATGATTGCTCTAATAACCAACCATCTCAAAAATTTGAGGGTACCAAATTTTCAAAACATTCAAAAAGCATTTAAAGATTATGTACATGCCAAAAGATAATAACTACTATATATCTACAAATTATCTACACTACCTAAACATGCTAATTCAATAGAAATTAAACATATCCACAAGAAAAATGAAAGACGGCAAGAAAACCTTGGGATCAAAAATAAGGAAAGTTATGGACTTGAGGTTACTCAGACTTTACCCTAATCCATAACTTCCCATACCCCACCAAAAGCAGATACTTTGTCCTCAAAGTAAAGACACGTCTTAAAACCAAATATCCAAAGCATATATATATGCACTAAAAACCAACATTTCAAACCAAACATCCAAACATAATTAAAAACAACATTCAAACCAAAACATTAAAAAGTATCCAAAATATCAACAAAAAGAAAATATTATCAGAAATAAAGAACAAAGTATCCATAAATAGAAAGTAAGGGCTAGGGTCAAAATATCAAACACTTGGTGTTCAAGCACCAACATCTATCTGATCATCGAGGTCCTGAGCCACGATCTCCTCCTCTGTGGTCTTAGCTACAGTTGCATGTGAGCTACCCTCTCCCTGTGTAATTCGCTGCTCCCAGCCTCTCTATATAGCTACCATAAGTAGTGACTCCTATACCACCTCATTCGATATTGGCTCCTCCAGTGCTGCTACCTCATCAACAAGACTAGGCCTCTTCTGGCTAACCGCTGGGTTGTCAGTTTTGGGGAGCCTATTCTTGTGGACATGCGGGTAGTCAGTAAACCAATCAAAAATATCATCACCTGCTGGTCCCACCTCTAAGATTGCTATCGAGGTCTCTAATGTCTTCAACAAGTCGGCCTTGAACTTGGCCAACTCTTCTGTCACTACGCTCATGTCAGCAGGCCAGGCATCCTCGAGCCTCCTTTAGACCCTCTCCTCAAAGGTACCTACTCCGGCATGCACTACTCTAACTCTCTAATCTATCAAATCATAAGCGAATTCCTTGGCCCTCTCCTCTGAGTTCTAGACTATCTAACAGACCCATAGTCTGATCTGGCCAGCTAAGCTTTCCAACTGGAGCTCCATTTTGGCTACCTTGCGCACCAATACCTGAAAAGTAATAGAAGATATAAGAGAATCAACCTGTATAGTGGAAAGTGCTGGTGTAGGTGTGTTGGAGGATGGCATCGCCTCGATCTCAATAGCTGGAGATGGATCTTTGGTAGCTAGAGTAGCACTGGTAGTAGCTAGAGTTGGCTTCTGAGCCAAAGGCTCTATAGGGAATGTATCTGGTAATGGAGGAGAGGCTGCTCTTAGTAGGACCATTGGGTTCTCATCAGCCTTGATCAGGCTGGGATCTATAGTACACATGGCCTCTACATATTAATCATGGTGGGGGTCGACATGAACACCTGCCTCATTGCACAAATAGTGAATTAAAATTGGGAACAGTAGTGAAGTGTTCGTCCTAATAGTGAACTCATATATCTGCTCAGCCATCATTCGGGCCCAATCAACCTCATAACTAGCTAGGATGCTGGCTAATAGTGTGGCCCACTCCAAGGTGATCACATTATCTATAAAGCTCATCCTGTTACGCCAACGAATAATAGACCACCAAAACTTAGCCTGAAAGGAGATATGGGCTTTAATAATCTAATCAGCATGGTTTATGACCCACGTAGGCTCAAGACCCTCCTCACATATCTATCTAGCTATCCATTGAAGTAGCTCAGTTTTGACCTCAACATCCTTCTCATTTACCGCTTTCCTCATCTTTACAATTTGACTATCATACTCTGCGATGGAATTAGGCACTCTGTAGTTGGGCTCGAACTGAAACAGTCGAATAGTCTCCTCAAAAATATCAACTCTCCGACCCCTGACCAAAACCTCTCATAGTCTAGGTTGATCAATAGCCTTCTTGTTCTTGGGCAGGCCTCGGAGAAGAGTAGCATAATACGCTGCATAGGATTCCTGGACCAAATAAGGTGCATACTAGCCCAATCGCTGCGAAGTCCACCATAGTCCGAGTCTATCAATCCCTGCATCCAAACTCGATACCCTATCCAATCTGGAGCTATTTAATTTGACTCCTTATGGAACTGTTGATTAGGCTTTCCCTTCCTCTTTAGCTCTAACCCCTTATCATAGATTGCTCTCATTCCTGGAATCCCTCATCTTGGGTCAGTTGGCGGTTGTGACTCTATTTGCTACTACTAAGCATGTGACCCCTCCTCTGAATTTGTCTTGGTGTACGTGGGAGTCATCTATGGGGAGCTACTCTGGGACCCATCACCATTGCCCTCCTCCTCAGACTGGGAAGGACTATCAATCTCTACTAGCACTTGTGTAGTGCGGGCTCGACTTTGAGGCACATTTGTCTCAGGGTCTATCCTGATTCTATGGACTTCCACAGATCCCTCAAATTATATTATTTTAGAGGATTCACCCACTAACTTCCTCCTACAGGCTTGTATGGCTTATTTGCCATTAGGAGGCATTATACCTGAAAATTGACAACCCAAACTACATAGTGAGCACCATAGTTTTTGTTAAAATAGGAATTAACTAAGCAAATAACAAGGAAGACAAAAGAAACAATAAAAGAAACACCCAAGCCACTAAATCAAATGCAGGTATTCAGATATGAGGCACAGGTATGACTCGTAGGTTGACCTACGAGGCATAGATATGACTCACAGGTTGACCTATGAGTCATACTGTGGCCTCATAAGACCAAAGTATCATAGAAGGATCAATTCTGGAAATAGGTATGAGGCACAGGTACAACTCGTAGGGTGACCTATAAGTCGTAGGTTAAGCTCACACCAATTTCTAAAACATTTTAGAGACACAAGTCAGGTCCACAAGACCCCTACTATAAGTTGTAGTAAGTGCTATGAATCATAGGTAGGTCTCGTATGGTAAGCATTAAGGCATTAAAGGTGATTGTTGCCTTCTATAAGGGGCCACTACGACTCATAGGATGACCTATGACTCATAATGGGTCCTCGTAGTAGAAAACAGAAGGCACCTATGGTGCCTATAACTTTTCCACAAGAACCACAGATCATTCAAAATAACAATAAACTAGCATTGAATCAAACATTATCGTAGCAACTTAAACACACAAAGATCCCAACATCCAAGCATGTCAACCCCAAACAAGAGTTACCTCACAAAGATAAAACCATCCCCCAAATTTCATCCTAAGTTTACCCAATGATACCAATCTCTAAACTCATACATACCAATAACAATTCAACTCATGGAGACCTAAAGATAGTTTGAAGAGAAGTACAAACAAGGGCATCATGTTTAAATGCACACCAACAACCCCAAATTTCAAACGTGTATCTTTTCAAAAATTTATCAACCACAATCATGCATTAACCTCATATAATAAGTATATCATCATCACACTTATCCAACAAAAATAATTTGACCATTCAAAATAGTACTAAGGAATTCAAATCGACCACATTCTAATTTCTCGATTTTGCAAATTTATTTCCTCAAGGGTATACTCAAAATCATCACTATAACATACAATTTCATAATAATAAATAATAATTACCACATGTGTGCCAAAATCAAATAAGGAAACTTACCACTTGTGAGAGTGGATAATGAGAAAATGCAGTGAGAAACCAACAAGAAGGCCGAAAACCTAGAAAGTTGGTGCCGAAAAATCTCACCGAAAAGTAACATGGGTTGATGGAAAATTTGATCAGATTCGTTGAAAAGTGTTATGGGAAAACCTTAGGGGGAAGTAACCATTTAAAAATGGAGAATTTTTTGGGTCAAATGAATTTTGATCCCTTTAATACTCAACCGGGTTAACTTTTCAAATTTTGCAAATCGGGTCTACGAAACTCTGACTATAAGTTATAGGGTATCCTACAAGTCATAGCTCCTAGTCTCGTAGCAGACCTAATACTTTGAAAGAATTCAGACTCCATACTTGGGCACTAGAAACCCCACTTATGACTCGTAGGTGACCCTACGAATCATAAGGTTGGCTCATAGTGTGAGTGCGAACTTTAATTCCTTACTATTTCCCTCTATGAGGTATGACTATGAGTTGTAGAGTCTACTATGACTCATAGTCTTGCCCATAGAGGTTGTCCAAATGCAATTTTCTTCAAATCTTCAGCTTTTGGTCAGTTCCTACAAATCACACTTTAAAGTACACCAATGTCTAGAATAATACAACTGATCTAATTCAAAACATGTCAAAACAAACATCAAACCACTATCTAGAAATTCAAATAAATCACATAAACTTAAAATAATCCAAAGATATAAAATGTACTTGGGTTGCCTCCCATGAAGCGTCTTGTTTAACGTCGTGGCTCGACTTTGTCATTATCCATCATCAAAAATCTTTAAGAGCCCAAACTTCACTCTTAAACTCATCTGAATGTTTCACTAAGTTGGCGGATATTAAACATGGCCTCTGCATCATTGACCATGAATCGAAGCTGACATGAATCCATATCAACCGAGGCTCTCCCGATGGCCAGAAATGGTCTTTCCAATATAATGGGCACCTTGAAATCAACCTCATAATCAAGGATCACAAAGTCTGCAAAAAGATGAATTTATCAACCTTTACAAGCACATCAAGAAGTATTCCTTTTAGCTTTTTTGATAGTTCGATCCGCCATGAGCAACTGCATTCTCATCGAAGTAGGAGTGCCAAGACCAAGCTTTTTGAAAATGGCAAGAGGCATTAGATTAATACTCACTCCTAAGTCACACAATGCTCTTGCGAATTCAACATTATCCAGTGGTGTAAGGAATGGTGAATGCACCGGGTCCTCTTATTTTTGAACAAGGCATTTGGTCATGATAGCACTACATTATTGGAGCTCTTGTGAGAGCTCTTGGCTCAAAGTGAGCTTCTTTGTTACCAAATTCTTCATGTATTTGGCATACCCTTGCATCTTCTCCAAAGCTTTTAAGAGGGAAATGTTAATGGACTATTGTTTTAACATTGAAAGGAAATGCTTGAATTTGCCATCTTCTTAAGTCTTTAATGGAAAGGAGGAGGTGGTTATGGGATCATCTTGACTTTCTCTTGCTCTCCCACCTCTATGCTTTCCACCCTATTACTTTCTAGACTTTCTTCCTCAATTAATACTTTGCTACCAATGGCCCTCTCATAAGCTTCATCCTCAACCAATGGCATAGGGGGATCGACGGTGCTTTTGCCACTCTGAGTTATGACCGCCATATAATATGCCTCATTTTTAGGATTTTAAACCATGTTTATTGGCAAGGTCCCTTTTGGCATTGGTTCAATTGCAAAGAAACTTGCCCAAATTATTGTTCTACCTTCTTAATTGCCACAGAGTGAGACTCTATCTTTTGATCCCTTTAGGCGTTTGTTCAATTGTGAAGAAACTTGCCCAAATTGTTGTTCTAGTTGCTTAATCACCACCGAGTGAGACTCTATTTTTTGGTTAATACTTGAGATATCAGTTTCATTCCCTTCAAGGTCTTATCTTGGTGATCGGCTCTCTTCAACAATTTTTCAAATATCTCTTTGATCCTAGAGTTACTTGACTCGGCATTATGGTTGTGGGGAGATACATAAGGACCATTCCTATAGTTGTCTTTTTTACCCCATTCGTCATCTGGCACTCTCTCCCTTTCATAGCAGCCACCCTGGTTATCTCTATATGTACCCTCACGATTATAGCACTGACCTTGATTCCTAGAACTTGCCTCCAATAGTCTGAGTTAGACCTTTAGGGGTTGTTCCGGAAACCCACTACTTGGTTACCCAAGAAGAAAGCATCTTTATCAAGGAATGGATCTTCATACGAAGAAACCTTTGGAGGTTGGTAGGTTATGCTTGAACACTCATTTGGTTTTGCTTTAAGCCCAACTCCATACTCATGCGAAGTTGAGCAAGTTGTTCCATGATCTCCTTGTTGACTTTTGCTTGCTTGTTGTTGGTGGTTACCACACAAGAGTTCTTTATTGCACCACACTCTCTTTGACCCCATGCTCTATTTGTTTTAACCACTTACTCCATCCTTGTGGCTATCAATGCAAAAGGTTCTTCCAAAAATATGCCTTATGTCAGTACAAGCCTGACTATTCTCACCAAGAGGCCAATATAAAATCTCGGCCAAGGTATCATAAACAATCTTATTATCAGGGACCATTCTCAAGCATTTGGTGAATCTCTCCCATGTGCTACTAATAAAGTCACTGGGTAATTGCTCAAAATTGTTTATTTGGTCTTTGAGCTTAATCTTCTTTGATCTTAGGAAATATCTCTCTAAAAACACTCTCTGAAGATCTGCTTATTATTGTACCTGACAGAAGCTCAGACAACCACACAACTGCATCACAAGTTAGTGACTAGGAACACTCGTAAACCAACTATATTAAGAGAAAGCTTTTGTGTCCCCATGACACTTTTACAGACAAGTATGACATTATGGAGGTGATGGTGGGGATCCTTTGAGGGTAGCCTTGTGAACAAACCACGGTTTTGGAGCATTTGGAGTAATCCACTCGATATCATGAACTTAGCGTCTGTCAGTAATGGAGGCAATTCTATAGCATCGGTAACATCCATGGTCATAGGGTTCAAGCGATATTGATTCCATCTATAAGCATTTTTATTGAAGTCCCTAAGTTGCGGCATGTTGTCCCTTGGTGATGGATTCTCCTCTCTTTCCACATCATCATCATTCATATTCATTTCTTCCTCAACCACGATGTCCTCATTCATCTGAGCCATTCTCCTGAAGAGTCGATGGATCTCCAAATTGATCGAAGCTAAGGGATTGCTTTGGCTCTTTGTGTTGGAAATATAACCAAGTACACACTACAAACAAAATCAAACAAGAAAAACAAAATTAAAAGACAAATGCAAGAGAATCTATAAATTAATACTTGAAATAACTAATAGTGAAATCTAATCAAGAACCTAGCCGTATTCCCTGGCAATGGTGCCATAATTTTTATTATGTTCACGTTCCAATAATAAAGTGATCATTGTCAGCAATTAACCTAACCAGAGGTTAGGGTCGAATCCACAAGAATACGAGGCATGACTATAGAGATCCATTACCCCGTATTCCCCGACAACGGTGCCATAATTTCTGATGATGTCTAATGTTCACGCTCCAAAAAGAAAGTGGTCGCTATCAGCAATTAACCTAACCAAAGGTTAGGGTTGAATCCACAGGGAATACAGGGTTTGACTACAAGAGTTCACTACTAATCATTTCAAGCATAAATAACTAAAACTTCTAAATGGGGGGGGGGGGGTTGTGATTCAAGAACAAAAATAAAAATAACAATAAACACTACACTAACTATGCAGGAAGAGACTCAAATTTAGGAACAACTTAGGAATTGTCTTCCCCATGATTCATTGACTTAATTACCCTAGACAACATAACTCTAATTGGGAATTTACATACAGGATGGTAAGTTAGGTTCTTTCAGCCCTCTTGTGAAGGTAAAGGTTGAATTTCACCATGGTGCTTGGTCGGCAACCATGGTGTAACACTCGTAAAATTACCAAAATACTCCTAAAATGCATCTTGCGCACAACACATCTTCCCAAGATCTGATGAAAAATCTGAGACCAGATTTGTGATTAGCGTAGAAAATTGAGTTAGAAAATGATATTACCCCAACTTAAAACAAGCCGGGTCAATTTTCAAAATGTCCAATTTTGGATAGAAATAGTGTGTTCTCCGAGTTCCCTCCGTGATGTGCCAAGGGCATAGAGCAATACTTATGTTTTCTTGCTTTTTTTGATGGGAATTGAACTTACGAAAAAGTTGCAAAAAATACTAGTGTGTGCCCCCTCCGCGACACGCACCTGTGTTTAGAAAATTATTTTTGTTTATTTTAATTTGGGAAGGGAAATTTCGTCCTTCCTAGTATATTTTAATATCCCCAAAATAGTTTTAAAGCGTACTTTCATTCAAACCCATAAATATTTCTAAGTATTTTTACGTAAGCCTGAGAGAAGAAGAGGAGAGAACACAAGGGTTTTTCAAGAGACTTTCCAATTCTTTGAAGAATCTCCATTCTCTGGTATGTAAAGGCTGCCCAAAAGCATGGAATTGTTCTTCCATGTGCCAATTTAAAGTTAGGATGTAAGATTGATACTTAGGGTCTTGATTTGTGATTTTTTTTAAAGTTTCTTGAATATTATCTTTAATTCTTGAATGTTATCTTTACTTCTTGAATATATACTTTAAATTATACTTTATATCTTAACATTGATGCTCATCATGCTTAAAGTTTATTGTACATATATATTATTATGTGTTTGTTATCTAACCCTTACAAGTTCTCTTTGTAAATACTTGAATAATGAACTTAGTGGGATGTTTAGAGCCTTGATTGTCTGAATGTAATGTGTGACTGAGTTTGATTTCATAGGTGAGTGTGTTGATGATTGTGATAGCTAAAATTAATATGATAGAGTTGAACGAGTATATTTCCCCGGAATTTGGAAAGATAGTCTTGCCCATAGAGGTTGGGGGATGAGAGTTCTTGATGGACTGATAGACTTATGAGGATAATGAGTCCTGGGAGTATTAGCACTGAAATGGATAAGAGTGAGTCTCACTCATACTCATTAACTATGTGGCCAGCATAGGAGAGGATTGGACCGTGAAAGTGGAAGTTTCCTTTTCCCAAAAGAGGACTTGACAGACTTTTGGATACACTGATAGACTCATCCTTTACCCCAAAAAGATACTAGATGGATGTAGCAACGACATCTCTTTATTGTATCACTACCGGCTCATAGGTAGTGGCTGTTGGCTATAGAAACTCCTAGATAGATTTTATGAGGATAGAACTCTAATGTGATGTGAATGTTTGATGGATGGTGAGGTGATAAAGTCCTGTCCTTTACTCTGAGGTGAAGCTGAGTGATTGAGGAGTGATTGCATATTATTTACTATCTTTTAGCCTATTTTACATACAGTATATTCCATGTACTAACGCCTTTCTAGCGCTACATTATTTTATAATGCAGCTTTGATAGACCGAGGACTTTAGCAAACCAATTGTTGAGGTTCAGAGCACTCTATTCTAGACATTGGTGAGTCCTCTCTTACATACGGAGGATGTTTGTTTTCTTTTGGTTGATAGTCTTTTACTTAATATTTGGTAGCCATGGCCTGTCATGGTACTATCTCAAACTATGTTATAAAGGTTTCATAAACATTGATGTTGATGTTGATGTTGATGTTGGGGGTTCTTTCCCTCTCATTTCTTTACATTCGGATTTTTGTTTGGTATTTTATCTCTATTCTACGGTAGGTTGATATTGATAGTATTGAGCCCACAGATAGAATTGTATAACTATTATTATCTTATTTCTTTCGCTGGTGAATTGACTGAACGAAGGCAAATGAGACTAGGTTGTCCACTTGGGGGCTAGCAATTCTCTCCGAATGCTAGTCACGTCTAGGGTACCCTCCTAGGGCGTGAGAGACTTGGTATCAGAGCCCAAAGTTTGAGTGTCCTAGAGAGTCTATAAAGTCGTGTCCAGTAGAGTCTTGTTTAATGGTGTGTTGTGCACCACACTTCATAAGTAGGAGGTTATACGACATTAGGAAATGTTACCCTTTTTCTTTGATCTAATATCATGCTATAAAGTTAACTTGTGAAATCCTACCTTTAACTCATACATTTTACACTTATAGAAAATGCCGCCTAAGAGAACTTTTGCTCAGAAAGATGCCCCAGCTCTCGTTGTTATGAATATCTAACCAGAGGCTCTGATTCAAACTGAGGCTAGGAGACCGGGATGCCTCACTAAGGCTACTGAGGTCCCTCAGGCGCCCCTTGCTCATCCCCAGCCAGCTCCCACTACTAAGGCAGAATTCAAAGGAGCCATCACTATGCTGACTCAGTTGGCGGCTTCTCAGGGAAATAGCCATGGTTCTCAGACTCCTAGCTCTAGCTCACAGGAGCCCTCAGCTACAACCCAGCTCAAGGATTTCTTAAGGATGAACCCGTCTATATATATGGGTCAAAGGTGGAGGAGGACCCACAGAATTTCATTGATGAGATGTACAAAGTTTTAAGGGCCATGCATATGACTGAGATTAAGGGTGTTGGGCTTGCATCCTACCAGTTGAAGGACATGGCTAATATGTGATACAGTTAGTTGGAAGGGAGTAAAGGTGAGGATGCGGAGCCTGCATCATGGGAGGAGTTTAAAGCCACCTTCCTTGATCATTTCTTTCCTCAAAAGTTAAGGGAGGCAAAGGTAGATGAGTTTGTGAATCTAAAATAGGGAAGGATGACTGGGAAGGGAGTATGGCCTTAAGTTCATCAAACTTTTGAGGTATGCTCCAGAGATGGTGATAGACATGAGGACAAGGATGAGGAGGTTTGTGTCTAGCCTGGCTAGGCATGTGCAGAAAGAGTGTAAGGCTACCTTGCTGATCCCTGGTATGGATATCTCCAGACTTATGGTGTATACCCAGAAGACAGAAGAGGAAAAGAAAAGGGATAGAGAAGAGCATTTAAAAAGAAAGGCGAAGTCAGCGGGACATGAGTCTAGCCTGCAGAGATAGCATAGAGGTGACAAATCTTATTTTCTAAAGAGATCATCAGGTATGAGGGGAAAGCCACCTTGTAGCAAGCATGGTAAGCTTCATCTGGGTAAATGTCATGTTGGCAAAGATGTGTGTTATGCATGTGGTAAGGCTGGTCATTTCAGTTTTGAGTGTCCAAATAAGAAGCAGGGTGAGAGAAGAGACAGAGCCCAGTCTTTGACAGCACCTCCAGTGGGTAACTAGTAGAAGGTACTACTAAAATGGGTACAGGAGGCAGGACGAACCATCTGTTTGCTGTGGGTACCCAACAGGAGCAGGAGGCTACATCAGAGGTGGTCACGGGTATGGTTCGTGTCTTTACGTATGATTGTTATGCATTACTTAACCCGGATGCCATGTTGTCTTTTGTGACCCCTTATGTGGCGAGTAAGTTTGGGGTTCTTCCGAAGTGCTTGTATGAACCATTTTTTGTTTCTACTCCTACTGATAAGTCTATCCTAGCTGAGAGTGTTTATAGGGATTGTGTGGTATCTATTTATCATAGAGACACTTTAGCTGATTTGGTAGAGTTAAAATGGTTGATTTTAACATAATGATGGGCATGGATTAGCTCCATGCTTATCATGCTTTTGTTGACTGTAGAACCCCGATTGTTAAATTTTAGTTTCCTAATGAGCCTATCTTAGAGTGAAAAGGGAGTTCTGTTGCCCTTAAGGGTAAATTCATATCCTATTGTAGAGCTCAAAAGTTGATTTCCAAGGGTTGTATATACCACCTCGTGCGAGTAAAGTCTGATGATGTTGAGTCTCCTACTCTTGAGTCAGTCCGTGATTGTGAATGTATTTCCTGAGGTACTTCCTGATGATCTTCCCGGAGTCCCTCCCGATAAGGAGATTGACTTTGGGATTGATATTCTTCCCAAGACTAAACCTATATCAATTCCACCCTATAGAATGGCCCCCGTAAAGTTGAAAGGATTGATGTTCTACCCAAAACCAAACCCATCTCAATTCCACCCTATAGAATGGCTCCTGTAGAGTAGAAAGAATTGAAAGAGAAACTGAAAGACTTGTTAGAGAAAGGTTTCATAAGGCCTAGTGTCTCACCTTGGGGTGTTCTTGTCCTATTTGTGAATAAGAAAGATGGATCTTTAAGGATGTGTATAGACTACCAACAGTTGAATAAGGTTACCATAAAGAATAAGTATCCTCTTCCTAGAATACATTATCTCTTTGACCAGCTTCAGGGTGCTACTTGTTTCTCCAAGATAGACCTCAGATCAGGTTACCATCAGTTGAAGGTGAGGGAAAGTGATATTCCAAAGACAGCCTTTAGGACACGGTATGGCCACTTTGAGTTCTTGGTCATGTCCTTCGGGTTAAAAAATGCACCTGTAACTTTTATAGACTTGAACAGGGTGTTCAGACCATATCTTGATATATTTGTGATTGTGTTTATTGATGATATTCTGGTATACTCGAGGAATGAAGAGGAGCATGCTAATCATCTTAGAGTGGTTTTGTAAACACTCAAAGATCATGAGTTGTATGTAAAATTCTCCAAGTATGAGTTTTGGCTCAAGTCAATTGCTTTCTTAGGTCATGTTGTTTTGGGAGATGGTATTCGGGTGGATACACGGAAGATTGAGGCGGTTAAGAACTGGCCAAGACCAACTTCTCTAATAGAAATAAGAAGTTTCTTGGGTTTGGCAGGGTACTATCACAGATTTGTTGAAGGTTTCTCTTCTCTGTCAGCCCCCTTGACAAAGCTGACTCAGAAGAAAACCAAGTTTTAGCGGTCTGAGGCATGTGAGAAGAGCTTTCAAGAATTGAAGACTAGATTGACTACAACACTAGTATTGACCTTACCAGACGAGATAAGTGACTTCGTAATATATTGTGATGCATCTAGAGTTGGATTGGGGTGTGTGCTTATGCAGAGAGGGAAGGTGATAGCTTATGCTTCTAGGCAACTCAAGATCCATGAGAAGAATTACCTAACCCATGATCTAGAGTTGGCAGCAGCGACATTCACACTTAAGATCTGGCGTCACTATTTGTATGAAGTATATGTGGACGTGTTTACTAACCATAAGATTTTGTAGTTCGTGTTCAGTCAGAAAGAGCTCAACCTATGACAGTGGAGGTAGCAGAAGTTGCTCAAGGATTATGATATGAGTATTCCCTATCACCTAGGTAAGGCTAACATTGTTGTTGATGTTCTTAGTAGGATATCTATGGGTAGTATTGCCCATGTGAAGGAGGGGAAAAGAGAATTAGCCAAGGAAGTGCATAGATTAGCTCGATTGGGAGTGCAACTCAAGGAGAACAATGAAGGTGGGGTCAATGTTCAAAATGGGTCTGCTTCGTCCTTAGTGTCTAAGGTGAAAGGAAAGCAGGACCAAGACCCTGTCTTACTCCAACTGAAAGAAGCGATTCACAAGTAGAAGGTGATGGTCTCCTCCAAAGAGGGAGATAGGATATTGAGATGTCAAGGGAGATTATGTGTACCTGATGTTGATGGTTTTCGAGATAAAATCATGGTTGAGGCTTATAGCATGAGATATTCTATCTATCTTAGCCCCACCAACATGTACCACGACTTGAGGAAAGTCTATTGGTGGAACGGGATGAAGAAGGACATTGCTGAATTTGTTTCTAAGCGTCCCAATTGCCACCAGATTAAGGTTGAACATCAGAAATTGTGTGGATTAGTGCAGAATTTTGAGATGCAGGAATGGAAGTGAGAGACGATCAACATGGACTTTATCACGAGCTTACCCCGATCCTAAAAGTAGCATGATTAAATATGGGTGATTATTGACAGGATGATGAAATCAGCCTACTTCTTGGCAGTCATGACAACTTATATTACTAAGGAGTATGCTCGACTATATATCCATAAGATTTGAGGTTGCATGGGGTTCCCTTGTCCATCATCTCAGACTGAGGAGCTCAATTCACCTTTCAATTTTGGAGATCTTTCTGGAAGGGATTGGGTAAGATGGTGAATTTGAGTACCGCTTTTCACCGTCAGACAGACGGGCAGGCAAAGTGCACTATTTAGACTTTGAAGAACATGTTGAGGGCATGTGTTATTTACTTCAAGGGAAGTTGGGATGATCACTTACCATTGATTGAGTTCGCGTACAATAATAGCTATCATACCAGCATTCAAATGGCCCCGTATAAGGCATTATATGGGAGAAGGTGTAGATCACCGGTAGGCTAATTCAAGGTGGATAAAACTGAGTTGATTGGGCCTGATCTCATACACCAGTCTATGGAGAAAGTGAAAGTCATTAGAGAAAGGTTGAAGACAGCCCAGAGTTGTCAGAAGTCATATACGAACGTGAGAAGAAGGGACTTAGAGTTCGAAGTAGATGATTAGGTATACTTGAAGGTGTCACTTATGAAGGGTGTCATGAGATTTGGCAAGAAGGAAAAGTTGAGTCCCCATTATATTGGACCATACCAGATTGTAAGAAGGATTGGGAAACTTGCTTATGAGTTAGACTTGCCTTTCGAGCTAGACAAAGTTCACCCGGTGTTTCACGTATCAATTTTGAGGAAGTGTTTAGGGGATCCAACCTTAGCTATTCTGGTGGAGAGTACGGATGTGAAGGACAACTTATCATACGAGGAAATTCCAGTCCAGATTCATGATCGACAGGTTCATAAGCTAAGAAATAAAGAGATAGCCTCCGTTAAAGTTTTATGGACGAATCAATTTGTTGAGGAAGGTATATGGGAAGCTGAGGAAGCGATGAAACTCAAATACCTACATCTATTCATGCCAAGTGATGATCATGTTAAAGGTAAATATTCTTATTCTTATCAGTGCCGAATGTTTCTTTCCATTAAGTTGATGCCTTATTATATTCTGTTCTCGATGTCTAAGACAGAGATAGATAGATAATAGATAGTGAGGGTTCGAGTATTCCCGAGTGAGATATGAGATAAGTTCGGGGGTTATTCGTGTTTCTATCCAACCTTTACTCATTATTCGAGGAAAAATAATTCCAAGGGAGAGATGATGTAACACCCCGTAAAATTATCAAAACGCCCCAAAAATGCATCGTGTGCACAATGCATCTTTCTAAGTTCTTATGGAAAATGCCAGATCGTA
>DF357331.1:82446-92962 GCA_000787875.1 Solanum virginianum | reverse complement strand
AAAATGCCAGATCGGATTTGTGACTAGTGCAGAAAACCAAATTAGAAAATGGGCTTGACCCGACTTAAAATAAGTTGGATTGATTTTCAAAATGTCCAATTTTGGACAGAAATAGTTTGTTCTCCGTATCCCCTCCGTGACACGCCAGGGGCGCGGAGCAACAGTTACATTTTTCTTGCTTTTTTCGATGGGAAATGAACTTACAAAAAAGTTGCAAAAAACACTGGTGCGTGCGCCCCCTCTGCAACGCGCACCTGTGTTTAGAAAATTATTTTTGTTTCTTTTAATTCGAGAAGGCTAATTTCATCCTTCCTAATACATTTTAATTTTCCCAAAACAGTTTTAAAGCGTATTTTCGTTCAAACCCATAAATATTTCTAAGTATTTTTAAGTAAGCCTGAGACAAGAAGAGGAGAGAACACAAGGGTTTTTCAAGAAACCTTCCAATTCTTTGAAGAATCTCCATTCCCAGATATGTAAAGGCTACCCAAAAGCATAGAATTGCTCTTCCATGTGCCAATGTAAAGTTAGGATGTAAGATTGATACTTAGGGGCTTGATTTGTGATTTTCTTGAAAGTTCCCTGAATATTATCTTTAATTCTTGAATGTCATCTTTACTTCTTGAATATATACTTCAAATTGTACTTCATATCTTAAAATTGGTGCTCATCATGCTTAAAGTTTATTGTACATATATATTATTATGTGATTATGATCTAACCCTTACAAATTCTCTCTATAAAGACTTGAATAATGAACTTAGAGGGATGTTTAGAGTCTTGATTATCTTAATGTAATGTGTGACTGAGTTTGAGTTCGGAGGTGAGTGTATTGATGACTGCAATAGCTGAAATTAATATTGATAGAGTTGAACGAGTATATTTCCCTTGAAATTTAGAAAGATAGTCTTGCCCGTAGAGGTTGGGGGATGAGAGTTCTTGATGTATTGATAGACTTATGAGCATATTGAGTCCTAGGAGGAGTATTAGCACTGAAATGGGTAAGAGTGAGTGTTACTCGTATTCATTAACTATGTGGCCAGCGTAGAGGAGGATTGGACTGTAGAGTGAGTCATATTTACTCATAGGTAGTGGTTGTCGATCATAGAAACTCCCAGATAGGTTCCATGAGGATAGAACTCTAATGTGATGTGAATGTTTGATGTTTGATGGATGGTGAGGTGATAGAGTCTTGTCTTTTACTCTGAGGTGAGGCTGGGTGATTGAGGAGTGATTGCATATTGTTTATTATTTTTTAGCCCATTTTATATACAGTATATTCCACGTACTAATGCCCCTCTGGTGCTGCATCATTTTATGATGCAGATTCAATAGATCGAAGACTTTAACAGCCCAATCATTGAGGTTCAAAGTGCACTATTCTAGACAGTGGTGAGTCCTCCCCTGTCATGGTACCGCCTCAGACTATAGTATAGAGGTTTCATAGATGTAGACATTGATGTTGATGTTGGGGGTTCTTTCCCTCTCCTTTCTTTACATTTGGATTTTTGTTTGGTATTCTATCTCTTCTTTGGTAGGTTGATATTGATAGAATTGAGCCAACAGATAGCATTGTATTACTATTATTATCTTATTTCTTTCATTGATGAATTGACTAAATGAAGGCAAATGAGACTAGGTAGTCCGCTTGAGGGCTAGCAATAGTCTTCGAGTGCCAGTCATATCTAGGCTACCATCCCTGGGCATGACACATGGTATGCCAACTAATCGTTACCCATTGTCCCAGTTAACCTCCCCTTGGTCAGGCTTGATTGATTAGATGAGAACGCATCAATCGAATCCTATCATCTACTTCCCTTTTCTTATGCATAACTACCTTGGTTGGGATCGTGATAGTAGGTGGAGTTTGGTGTTGGCCACCACCAAACATCAATCAAAATGAAGGGAAATAAACAATACATTTAAAACCCCAATCAAAGAAATGCACTAAGTCTATGTTATTTCAAATCAATTACTCATGGTTTCCACAATCCCAAGTTATGGGTGCTTAACTACTCATGGCCAAGGCAAAATTAACAATAATGACGACTCGTAGGGTAAGCTACAAGTCATAATCAGGGTCTCATAGTAGGTACTTTGCATTTTAAACTTGACTATTACGACCCACTGGTACAAGTCGTTGCTTAGGCTATGACTTATATGCTCCTCTCGTAGTCTAGGCCTTCAGTTCTTGGTCTAAACTTTTAGCTCTCTGTTTCTTGCTATGAACCTACTTATACGAGTTGTAGTGAGACCTACGACTCATAGAGAGGCCTCGTAGGGCTGACCTCCACTTAGCAGATTTCTAATTTTTGCTCACTGTTTCTTGCTACGAGATCACCCTACGACTCATAGCTCAGGCTACGACTCATAGGAAGGCTTGTATGTCCTGCACTTTAGCAAAATCTGCAATTTTTTCTCAAAATCATGTCAACCTTCTTTTCTGCAATAACAATATAAAAACACATTAAAATCATTAAAAGTCACATTAAGAACTCACAAAATCCCTTATTTTAGGCAGCAAATGTATTATATTTTGATAGCACATCATATCTGCATACTTAGTACATTCTTACATACAAACACATACTTTTGCCTACATGATCTCACCATGTAGGGATCGAAGATTACCTTCACCTCCCGTACGATGGCTAGTTAGGTCTTGAGACACTTGTTGTGGTGCGTCTTATCTTCCAAGTATAAACCACCATTCCTTTACCTATGAAGTTTTTCTTATGTTATTTACTTTAAGGGTGAGCCTATGACATGTCTTGACCCTCATCCTATATTATGATTAGAGGTATTGTCGGACATCTTGTAGATTCTTTTACATTTATATATTATGCATTGTATTTGAAAATTTTGACTATAAATATGGCTATCTATGAGATATTGATATATGGATTGTTTATGAGTATTATAAGATGCTTATGTATTAGGATGTGGAGGATTCTTAGTCCCGAATTTCCCCCATAGAGTGAGTCATATTTACACACCCCTTAGTTCTTATGTGCTAATGTGCTATGTGAATCCATGTTACTCCCTTTTCCCTATGTCATCCCCAAGTGTGAGTCCTACTTTTCTGTCCCTTAGAACTATGTGTTTACTATTTGAATACACTTCCAAATCAATAATGTGAATATAAACACTTTAAGACTTGTTTGGGGACTCTTGAGTTCTCATTCGCCATTTCATTCATAGGCCTTAGGTTTGAGTCATAATGCTTCAACACCCGTCGTAGCTAACTCAGGTAATAAAGAGAAAAAAACATGCTTAAAATTTCTTATGTGGCATCATTTGTGCTTTGCATGTTATCACGTGCACTAACAAATAACAAACTTACATGTGCACAGTGTACTATTTATCGAGTATCTTTTTTAGGTTCTTAGCATACACGAGACCAGGTCCTGCATCTGTTTCCTATTCCCACTGTTTATTAAATCATTAAAACATCATAATATCACACATTGACCTACTTCCACAGTCAATAATCATAGAGAAATTGTATTATCCATTATCCCACACTTTGTATGAAAAATATTTTTCTTCCTCATTTCATCAAAGGTGACATTCATATTCTTCAATTAAAGCATAAACACTTCGACAAAGTTGGTGTTGTTTTGAATTCCAACTTCAGTTTTCTTACATATTTGAAACATCTTAGAAAAACATCAATGGAATAAATATCTCTCAATTTGAGTTTTTTCACTCTCTACTAGTTTCACTGCACATGCGCTGCACGTGATTCTTGAGACATGTCAGTAAAATAACATCTAAATATTAATTACTCCTGAGAGTAGATGATGTGTTGTAATATCGTGTTACACTTTCACCTTTCATCTTTCGTCTTTCATCTTTCATCTTCTTCATTGTAATTTTTTTCTCATTTTGTTCCAGTTTGTGAGGTGTTATGGACTTACTCCACTAAGAGTATGCAGATACATTCATAACCTTTTGATTCAATTATAAATTTTTGGACAAGCATAAATTGTAACTGAAGCAGCTATCAAAAGTGTCACGACAAATTAGAACATGGTAAATGGAATAGTTATAGTTTAAGAAATTAAATTGCTAAGTTTCTCTATGTATGACAATGTAGAAGAGGGGTCATATAAAGCGTGAAATCCCTAAAGTATAGCTTTATTTGGTTGTATGACATAAAGGCTATGAAATATAAGAGTAATTTTTTATATTGATAACTCATGGTTTAAATAGTTAAAAATATTTATGGCAATTTATATTGTTGTTGCATCATATTAGGAAAAAAAAAGTTATTCAAAATGGATGTACGACATATTAATTAATACACTTTACTTCTTTGTCAACATAGTTGTATTTGAAGGTAAGAAATTTTGTTACATGAAGACGGAAAAATTATTTTTTTTAGTGTGCGCATAAAATATATAATGGCAGCTAGTTTTTTGTGAAGGAAAACAATGAAATGCTTAGTATCACATTTATATGTGGGTGGTTCGAATTCAAGATGAGTTCATTTGAAATGAAATAGGATGATTTGTCTAGTAAGAAATATTGTTAAGTGAAGAGTGAAGGGTCATATCACGAGTTTTTATCTTGATAGTGTATTTTTTGGCTCAATAATATTTACACTTTTACTAAAAAAGTAAATTTTTTTCAAGTTAATTCAAATATTCTTACGGTTTTTAATTATTTTATTTATCGTCGGCCTAAATTGGAACTCTTTGAATTTCTTTCAAGAGGGATATTGCTAACTTGAAAGCCTTTAATCCCACCTAATATCTCCTTTTTAAAATATTTTTACACAAATATTTTATGTCGATATGCATTAAATGAAACTGTTATTGATAAATTTAAAAAGTATTTCACTATTTTGATTATTTGTGATTATTTTGAAGTTGTCTAAAGAACTTCTGGAACTTTGCACCATAAATGGGTTGATTTTCTTTAATTTTGAATGTTTCGAAAATGTTTCTCCAATATTATTACTCCATTGTATTGATTCCTTATCATTATCTTGATGTTGTATATGAAAATTTTTGTTGTGGCAAAAATATAGAATTATGGCAAGATATAAGAAAGATTAAGTAAAAAATAAAAAGAGTAGCAAGATAGATCTGTGTCAATTACTTTACTCTAGCCTTAATTATCTCTATAATACAACTAAAATAGATTTGTGAAATCTTGTATACAATTATCATTGTGCTTAATTACAGGAGATAACATCATATTTACATATAAACCAGTATATTCATATTCATTCTTTGCATGACAGATGTAGCAAAGCTCCTGCACAAATTTAAATTTTTAGTTCTTGCAATTTTTCTAGATCTTGAATCCGTATTCACGAGATGTACATGAGCATTCAAATCATGGGTACCTAAGATAGTTTAATGGCTCTGTCAAGATAGAAATTCAAAATTAATTGCAATAAGCAACAAAATATCATTAAATTTGTAAAGCTTGCATAAAGATGTACCTGGATAATTATTGAGCAAAATCAAATCTATGTAGATTTATATAAATTTTATTCATTAGAGAAATTCTGGTGGATTACAAAAATATGATATTAGAAATGCATTTATAAAATGAAAATCAGACATTATATCATAACATGATTAGATTCTCTTGATGTATTGAAAGTTTTAAAAACCATGATTGCACTTAATAGTGTAGTTAATGGAATAGATCTGGACATTAAGTCATAATACCATTTGATTTTCAACTTATTGTTGATATGTATAGATTATGGAATGGAGGGAGAGAGGAAGAGGTTCCATTTCTCATCACCATGACTTGTAAATTGCACGGAAGCTAAAAGAAATCGATGATGAAGTTCAAATAAAAAGTGATGTGGCTAAAGGATAACTACAAGCAATACATAGATATATACTTGACCAATATTAAGTGAGAATATGCAATGAAAATAAAGAAGTACTATAAAGTAATGTCACCAAAGTGATGATAAATGAAACACCTTTTTTCATTATGTGGTAATTGATCATATTTTGTTAAGAAAAATGCTACAGAAATTTAGAACCTCCATATCAGTGGTGTATGCATAGTAGGAATTAGCCTCCTGAGAGGAAGACTTTTACATCAATAATAAAGTTGAAAATTCAAGATGATGCATCTATCCTTAATAAATTATAGTGAAAATGCTAGCAATATTAGGCGGAAAATTATGAACTATTTTTAGCCTCTCAATACCACAAGGTCTAGTTTTTAGTGATGGCAGGTTCGTTAACATATGGAAAGATGGTAAATGAAAAAGACATTGGTTGATCTACGTTGTGAAACTAATAGTCTGTCTAATCGTGTTCAAGTGGCTTTTTATTAGTTTTTAAAAAAACTGTTTGATGGCAAGAAACAGAGTAGGGAGCAGATGGAGAAAATAGCAGAAGCGTAAAACATCGGAGAAATTTATCTTAAGGTTGTGACAAAATATATGTGCAAGTCATTGGTTGAACATTGTCTACAAAATAATAGTTTGTTTAATTGTGTTCAAGTCCTTGATGGTGAGAAACAAAATAGGGATAAGATGAAAAAGAATTGGCAGCGTAAGAAGTAAGAAGTTGGAGGAATTTATCCAAGCATATGACAAAATGTATATAGAAGCGATTGGGAAAGTAGGTCAAAAATGTTTGATAGTAAGAAACAAAGTAGGAATATAATGGGGAATATGCGGTAGTGTATTCCAGTTAGTAACTACAAGCATTGGTTGTAGCAAGTTTATAACTGCCAGCATTGGTTTTACTATGTCATAAAATTATTAGTCTGTTTAGGTGTTCAAGTGTTTGATGAGGGCAAACAGAGGAGGAAGCATAACGTCTCAGTTGATGGTTATATGCAGCGTCAGTAATGGATTGCAGATGAAAATATGGTGGTAGTTTATGAATTAAGGTGATGTCTAACCAGGCGTTAAGTAGGGAAATAATCTATCAATAATGTAAGGCAGACTATAAATATCAGACACGGTGAATTATTTATGTATATAAAAGTACTTTGTTAAAGTGTATGCCTGTGTATAAGGTACAGATGATAGGTGTATGATGTGGTAGAACATTTTTGATGATTGTTAAATAGAGTTGGGGGCAACAGGTTGCGTCTATTGAGTAAGAAGGCACCAAAAGAGGCATTGGTTGTGAAAGAGAGTGTAGGCTATCGAAGGAGATTAGGAGTGGCAACTCATTGTGCAGGATTTTTAAGTATGAGAAGGTGTTTGAAAGTGTGTGAAATGTTTAGTTATAATTTTCTTTTAAGTTAAGGATATTTAGGTACTTTAACCTTTAATTTTTGGGAGTTCACATGTTTAAGGTAGTATAGATTAAGCTCGTACAAACTTGTCTTTTTCCCCCTCAAAATAACCTTTGAACAAGAATACTTCATAGATTTATAATTAAACCAAAATGAGTATCAAGTTCTTGGTAATAAAGTATAGATTTTTGGGACACAAAAGAAAATAAAAAACTAGTCCTAGAACAAATAGGATTTAGTTGAAATAAAACATGAATAAAAAGGAACTTATTTAGAATTATAAGAACAAGAAGAAAAACTTTATCTTATCCTTAAAGATTAAGAATCCCCTCTTCTTGTTTCTATTTTTATTCAGAAACAAAGTAATGCAAAACCTATAGAGAAAGTAATTAGATTTCCTAGAGAGAAATGATAGATTTCTTAGAGAGAGTACTCAGATTTCTTGGAAAGCAAGTAACCACTTTTATTCGAGAGAAAGATATCATTTTTTTCTTTTTTTTTTTTAAATTTTGCTCTTGATATTCAAGAAATCCCAGAATTTACCAAGAATGGAATCTAGATTGAACTGCCCTGATACCACTTGATAGGATCAGGGTTAGAAAGATCCCAAATTCAGAGTTGAAATATTAAGCAAACCAAATGAATCTGAAAACAAGAAATAAGATATGAGAAATGCAAATGAATGATCCAAGAACTTCAAAGGGATTTTTTTTCTAAAGTCTTGAAAAGATCTACGTAACAACATATAAATATTTGAATGAAATCTAATGTCTTTAAAATGAATTAAGATAGTAGATATAGATCTTGACTATCTTATGAGTAACTTAAGAAAATAATTAGTACATGAAACTAATCACCTTCTAAAGAATACTAAAATGGAATCAAAGATGTCACAAGAGTAAATTACCTTATCACTTAAACTATGAAACAAGTAAAGGTTTAAAGATAAATTCTCAAAGAACAAGTCACAAAGGTTCAAAAGAACTCCCTCAAATATTATTAATATCAATTTGATTGTCCTTAATGAAGGAAAAAGGACTCTTATATATAGGATAGGGTACTTAGACGTCCAAGACTCCTTAGGTTAGGCTAAAGCAGTAGCCAAAACCTAGAAAGACCCTTACAAGGTAAATCCTACTATAGAAAGAAAATAAAGTAACCTAACTAGGAATAATTTTAGTAGTTCTAGGAAATCATTAAATTGCACTAGAGAGACCATAAATAGAACAAGAAAAGTATTAATAATATATATATAAAAGGAAATAAGGTAAAAATCAACTAGGAAAAGAATCTTAATAATATTAAAAAGTTTGACTAGTCTTCTGTCTAAACTTGGGTAAAAAGTAACTTTTATTGTGGCTGATTCTTGGACTCTTCTTGACTTAAATTGCATGAAATGGTACCTCAAAATTACCCCGCTGGGACTTGAATTTGGGCCACCAAATAGTTGTAGCATTTAGACAACTATTTAGACAATCCATCTTCCTTGGGATTTGGCTCTTCTTTCCTAACAAGACACCTTTATATCTACTATTGAAACCTATTATGCTTATCTTTCAACTCTTTTAGCTTTATATCTTTTCATGGACCTCCGTGGAACCTCTAAAGCTTTGTTGTTGTCCTTCTAATGAAGTAGATCTTCTATAGATTCTATCATTCTCCTCTTTTTTAAAATAATTCATTCAGATATTCAACTTTAATGAAGGTATGCCATCATAGATGCTATCAAGATCAATATGGACTTTGTAATTGATTTTCCTAAGACTAAGAGGTTCGACTCCATTTGAGTCATTGTTGATAGAATGCTCAATTCAGCTTATTTCTTGCTGGTAAAGACAACCCATGGTGCCGAAAACTATGCAAAATTATACATTCATGAGCTGGTTAAGTTGCATAGGGTTCTATTATCCATCATTTCATATCGTGGTGCCCAATTCACTTCTCACTTTTAGAGATTCTTTGAGATACTTTGGTACTAAAGTCAAGCTTAGCACGATATTTCACCTACAAAAGTATGGTCAAGCCAAAAGGACCATTCAAACCCTTGAGGGTATTCTTAGGGCTTGTGCATTGGAGTTTAAGGGTAGTTGGGATAACCATCTCCCACTCATTGAGTTCCCTTACAACAATTGTTACCACTCTAGTATCAGGAAGACACCATTTAAGACCTTGTACAGAAGGCGATGTAATCCCCATTTAGGTGGTTTGAAGTAGGAGAAAAGGGTTTGATAGGTCAAGATTTGATTTTGAAAGCTTTGGAGAAGGTGAGATTGATAAAGGAGAGATTGAGCACGGCAAAAAATCTTATCCCGACACAAGGAGGAGACATCTTGAGTTCAAAGTTGATGATTGAGTGTGTTTAAGAGTCTCAACCATGAAGGTGTTGTCACACCCCAACCGAGGTCCTAGATGTGATACGAAAAATAGGAACCAAAGGGATACAAAACAAGCCTCTTAAACATACCTAGCACATCCTTGGTTCTGTAGAAGCATAGATGAGCAATAAACACATAGCACATGATATCTATGGGAAATGGGGCCTTGGACTGACACTATGGGGATGTTGTAGGGAAGAGGATAAGTATGAATCACATAGCAAATAAATCTAAAGGGCGGGTAAGTATGAATCGCTATGGGGGCACTTAGGGACTTAGGATTTTCATCTCATCCATACAAAAACATTTAACACAAAGGGGGAAATAAAGGACTAAGAGAAATCTTTCATTAACTCAAAAGCATAAGAGTCAAGCTCATAATCATACATAACCAAACATTCAAATATCCAACAGCACCTCTAATCCGGATAGGATGGGGGCCAAGATATCTCCTGGGCTTACCCTTAAAAGATAAAATCTCCATAAATAGATAAGTCTTTAATAAGCATGAAAAGAAATGGCTATTGTCCCCGAATATGGAGGACTCGCCAAAAGAGGTCTTCAATCGAATTGTCTAGCCACATGGAGGAGGAGGATGGATAGGTGCTTTGGTCCCTACATGATTAGATCATATAGGCAAAAAATATGCATTAGTACTTGGAATGTACAAAGTATGTGTGGTACAAATGCAACAAAGAGCATAAGTCATAATTAAATAATTTACATAATCATAATCAATGGATATAAGCTCAATATGTTATGCGTGCGCAATGTCATGGTCGAATATGCGTGAGGAATCATCAATTCATATAACATAACGTACACATATTATAAGGGACCATAATCAACATGTGAGACCAAGCGAGCTACTACTAGGAATCTCGATATTCACTCCACACTAAAATAGG
>DF357331.1:52463-82399 GCA_000787875.1 Solanum virginianum | reverse complement strand
TCGATATTCACTCCACACTAAAATAGGAGTGGTCTACTTTGCCAGGGTAAACCAAACACTCACCTAATGAGAACTCGCCTATTTCAGAAAGTTCTTCATAATCACCTTACGAAAACACCACCCTTTTTGGTATTCAATTCACATGTGTCATATGGGAACACCACCCTTTTTGGTCAATCAAAAAACTTAAGCTATATAGATCTATTATATAATTCATAAACCTATGATGGCAACATAGTTATTAGACAAAGGTTATCTATCAAGGTCCACTCGTGCTAGGTCACAATCCCAAGAAATACTCAAATCATACATATAGTCAAAATATGAAAAACATCATCATATCATAATATATTTATAGAGGAGCTCATTAAAACCAAACCTTCTTAACATCAATATAGGGCTTTATAACTTTCACAATACTTTCACATTTCATAACATGCATAATAGCCCTTTAATTCATATCATTCATGATTTCACATAACATGCCATAAGGCCTTCATATTCTAGAAGCTTGGTATACATCTTTATTCAAATCATGGTGGGTTCATGTACAAACTTTAAAACCATGCAAATAATGAGTAAATGTCATGAAAGATACAAAATAAAATCACTTATTTATTATTCAAAGAACCCACCAAAACATAGTAAAACTTGGTTAGGGCATCATCAAACCCTCGTATAAATCATAGGTTTCACATAGCTTTTCAATGGTTAATCAAACACAAAGGTATATTATCATAAAATACTTTATACTATCATCATATAAAAGGGTTCATGAAATTATCATGTAATTTAATAACTTGGGAAATCACAAAGGAGAAGTAGAATGGTTGAGCTTGTGGAGGAATTATCTCCACAATCAAAACCCACATAGCTTGGTGTGATTTCAGTGTAGGAAATTTGATTTGGAGGTGAAAAACCCTAAACCCTATCTTCCATCTCAAACTTGAATGCCTTGAGAGAGATTGAGAGAGTTTTAATACTAAGAGTATTTTTGAGTGAGGAGGAATGAGGTAAATAGGGTTGAAAAGGGCTAATAAGGTGTCTTTTGGGGCTTAAATGATGTAGGATAATAGTAAATATCAAATTTGCCAATTTAAAAATCCTACCAGATAGGATCACGAAACCCTATTTACAGGTCGTGGTCCATTCTATAGGCCCTAGGTAAGTGTCACAACTTGGTCCTAGCACCTTGGAGTGACATGGCGAATGGAAAGTGAAGAGTACCCAAACAAACATCATCGCATCTATATATACATCATCAGTTCAAAAGCGCATAATTAAATAATAATCACATAGTTCTAAGGGACGAGTAAATATAACTCATGCTATGGGGATGTCACAGGGATAGGGATTTGCATTGATTTACATAACACATAGCATATAAGAACTAAGAGGCGAGTAATTATGACTCACGCTATGGGAATAGAAGAGACGTAGGATATTCCACATTTCCACATCTCATCGTGAACATACCATCATAGCTTTAATGACATGAGATAGACATAATCATAGTCTCGACAAGCAAACACCATAACATATCACAATCTTATACATAGAGTTTATATGATGTCTAATAATGCCTCTAGGTCACAGATTAGGATGGGGGCCAAGACATGTCCTGGGCTCACCCTCAAAGTAAAGAAATAAAGCATTATAACATAAAAGATAGATAAAAGGTGGTTTGTCCTTGGATGATAGGACTTACCACAAGTAACTCTCATAATCCAAACTAACTGTCCAAAGGTGGATGAAGATAGTCTCTAGTACCTACATGGTTAGATCATGTAGGCAAAAGAGTATGCATTAGTATGTTTGAGTGTACTAAGTATGCGGGCATGTAATGCATATGAACTCATTAAACCTTCAATAAATGCTAGATGATAATGGTACGTACATATATATATATATATATATATATATATATATATATATATATATATATAATGGGACCATAACTGACATCACAATTTTGTGCGAGCCATAACATGAATCTCCTAATACATAAGTATATACGCCGAGATAAGAGTGGACTACTTGCCAAAGATAGCCCACACCATATCTTACAACCCAATCTTTTTTATCTGATGGCCACCTTCCTCACAGCTCAGCCTTTTTGAAAGGATTTCTATAGCATAATCATGCCTTAAAGGGGCAGAAAATATGGACTTATGCTGACACTAGTTATGAGAAAGTGACTTTACTTAAGGACCCCTTAGGTCGAGCCTTCAACCTCATTCAGTTTTAGATCATCATCCCACAGAAATACATATACATATGTACATATATATATGCTAGAAAGTAAAGCATTAAGTTTTTTCAAATTATAACGATGCATACTTAGGCTTAAAGGCCAAATCACATTTCATAACCATGCATACTTGGACTAAAAGACCAAATCATTCTTCAATTCATGAACACATGCATAGGGATAGCTCATTCACACATATACATAATGGTGTAAACACCCATAATTGCTCAAAAGACATATTATAGACATGATGTGATCACATGTCATATCATACCCATACTTTCCTTGAAATCATAATCAATTACATAGTTGGGTCTTAGCCCACATCACAAATCTCATGAAAATCAATGATTATGCATACATATGGCATGAACGAATAAGAGGATGACATGGGTACTAGGAGTTCAAAGTCAAATCATCATAATATAATAAAATCATAGCAAATCCTTGACGAAATCATCAATTAAAGCACACTTGAAGTTATCCATGCATAGTTTCAACATTTAAAGTGATATGCATATTCAAACCTTCGTAATATCAATGCAATTCAACATAATAGGTTTAAATAAGTTTAGAAATATCAATTAAATACAACTCATATCTAAATTTAATCAAATCAACACTAATTTAAAATACCCATATTCAAAGTAAGCTTTAAATTCACAAATTAAGAAGTAAAAAATCTTTTGGGTCTTCATGATTGAATGAGACATTAATAAATCTCACATACCTTAGATATCTAGAAGAAGTAAGAAGAAATTGATTTGAGAAGAAGACTATCCTTGAATTTTCAAGTTGAATCTTCAATAACACACTTTGAAAGGAGTTCTTAGAAGAGAGATTTCTAATGTTCCAAGTATAATGAATTAATTTGAATAAGGGTGAACAAGTATAGGTCTTTTCAGGGGTTTGGGATAGGTTAAAAAGTCACAAATGACCCTTAGAAATCATAAAAATTATGAGAAAGCCATAAATGAAACGAGCACTAAAAAGTGCCCAAGGGGCTCGTAAAAGAGCACCACGGCTCGTGCACAAGACCACGAACTGTACAAGGGTCCATGGGTAAGGGTCTTTAGACACTTAGCCAAATTTCAAACTAAGGACGTTTCCCTTGTAGGCTTCAGGGTTCATTCAAAAGTGTAATAATCATATAATGATCTGTACAAATGAACCAAGTTTCATGAAAAACCCCACCACAGCTAGTGGTAGGTTTCACGAGACCCCACCATGGCTCGTTGTGGGATGCACAACATGTATAATGTCTCTTGGTGGCTACCCTACCTAATTTCTTGGCTTAAAAGCTAGGGCACCTACCAAGGGCCCCTTCCATAGCCAGTGGTGAGGACCACAATGCGTGGAAGGTACCCTAGAGGACCACCAAACCTAAAATCCCTTCTTAAGTCATACATATGCACCCTCATGGGTCACAGACCTCTAGAATCTTAATTTTAAGCATCGATAAGGTCTAATGAGGTTTGAGTCCTTACAGTAAGGGTCTCGTCTGATACCATTCTAGACTCTTAGAAACTTTTCTCTGAATCACATTCGATGACCTAAATTACGACTAGTAATTCATTGCATGGACTATTTGACAAGTCGTGTAATGAATCTCAAAAAATCCAAAATTTTATCAAGTTGGCCATCATTCCACGAGCAGGAGATACGACTCATAGAAATATTTATGGCTCCTAGAAGACTTCCTAGGAATTACTAATTCTCTGAAAATTTCCAAAACTCATTTCTTAAGCTCTTTTGCACCCTCCAAGCTATAAAGCCTTACAATATCTCCCCTTTAGGAACATTCGTCCCTAAATGTGCTCTAGATAAGCTCTAAGGAATAGAGTACATACATCGTATGCAAAATGCAACATATCATCATGAAAATATTCAAATCATACTTCAAATAATATATACAATACAACCTTAAAAGCACATACTTATGCATAGATGGCATGCAAATGACATGCAAGAATAGGCAGACTCTCAAGTAGGAAAGATCATGGTACCTCAAGATTGATTAGAATGGAAAAGATAGGGGTATCACTTTTTCATATCGACTTCGGCATCACAAGTAGCACTCTCCGCTTGTTGGTTCCTCCAAAGGACCTTGACGGATGCAACATCTTTGTTTCTCAACCTTTTCACTTACCTATCTAAGATTTCTATCAAAACTTCCTCATAAGTCAAGTTCTCCTCAACATTCATCACCTCTAAGGGCACAATGGAACTAGGGTCCCAACATACTTCATCAACATGGAGACATAGAAAATCAGATGAATCATGCTCATTTACATAGGCAATGCTTATTCGTATGCAGCTTTATTAACACGTTTTAAGATTCGGTATGGCCCTACATACCTAAGGCTTAACTTACCCTTCTTTCCAAAGCAGACTACACCTTTCATCGATGAAACCTCAAATACACCATATCATCAACTTTAAACTCAATGTGTCTCCTCATAGTGCCAACATAAGAATTTTGCTTGCTTTGGGCTATCTTCAATCTTTTTCTTATCATCCTCACCTTCTCTAAAGCTTCCATAACCAAATATAGACCTAAAAAGTCATATCTCTCACTTCAAACCACCCAACCAGGGATCTACAATGCCTCACATATAAAGCTTCAAAGGGAGTCATTCCAATGCTAGCGTGGTAGCTATTGTTATAACCAAACTCAACAAGTGGAAAACATTCATCTCAACTACCTCTAAACTCAAAGACACAAGCCTTAATCATATCCTCAAGAGTTTGAATGGTTCGCTCCACTTGACCATCCATTTGTGGGTGGAATGCCATGCGATTCTTGACTCTAGTACCAAGGACTTTTTGGAAGAACCTCCAAAAGTGCAAAGTAAATTGAGTATCATGATCTGAAATAATGATCAATATAACTCCGTGCAATCTAATCAACTCATGAATGTACAACTTAGCATAATATTTGGCACCATAAGTCATCTTAACCAATAGAAAGTTGGCCGAGTTCATCATTCTATCAATAATAATCCAAATAGAATCAAAGTGCTTCCTAGTCCTTTATAACCCACCTACAAAATCCATGTTAATTTCTTCCCACTAACAAGTAGGAATCTCTATATCTTGGACTAGGCCACTCGGCCTTTGATGTTTGGCTTTTACTTGTTACCAACTATGGCAACCAGCTACAAACTTGGCAATATCTCTCTTCATACCACCCCACCAATATATTTCCCTTAAATCCCTATACATCTTAGTAGAACCAGGTGAATAGAATAAGATGAGTTATGAGCCTCATTCAAGATCAAGGTCCTCAACCCATCGATATTAGGCACACATAGCATACATTGGTATCTAAGGACAACATCTTCCCCTTGGGAGAAAACCTGCACCTTGCCATCCCCTTTACCAAAGCTTTCAATTCTAACAATGCAGGCGTCAAAGTCTTTCTTGGATTTGACCTATTCAATCAAGGAAGAATTAGAACCATATACCACCACCACATCTCCATTTTTGGCTTTACTTAATCTAACACCCAACCTAGCCAACTGGTGAAATTCCTTTGCCAATTCTCTCTTGTTATCTTAAATATGAACCACACTCTCCATAGACACCCAATTTAGGGTATTGACCATAACATTAGCTTTGCCTAAATAGTAATGTACGCTCATATCATAATCCTTAAGGAGTTTCAACCATCTTCTTTGCCTCATTTTAGATATCTTTGGGTGAACACCTATTAGAGACTTTTATGGTCTATGAACATATCCACATGTACCCCATATAAATAATGACGCCATATCTTCAAGGTAAATACCATAGTCGCTTACTCAAGATCATGTGTGGGGTAGTTGTGCTCATGAACCTTTAGTTACTTAGAAGCATATGCAATAACGTTTCCATTTTGCATCAATATACACCATAAGCCAACTCTTGAAGCATCACAACACACAACAAACCTTTCTAAACCTTCCGGCATAGTCAAAATAGGAGCGGATGTAAGCTTATCTTTCAAAGTTTAGAAACTTCTTTCATATTCATTAGTCCATACAAATTTAGCTTTCTTTTGTGTCAACTTCGCATGGGAGAAGCAATGGGAGAGAAACCTTCGACAAATCTATGGTAGTACCCTGTCAAACCCAAGAAACTTCTAATATCTATTGGAGTCAAGGGCCTAGGCCAATTCCTTACAACCTCCATCTTTTTTAGATCCACCTTAATCCCTTCACTTGAAACCATATTCCCTAGAAAGAGAACTTCCTTCAACCAAAATTCACACTTGTCAAACTTGGCAAACAATCTTTCTTCCCTCAACGCTTACAATACTACTGTTAAATGCTTCATATATTCTTCTTCACTCTAGGAATAAATCAAAATATCATCAATAAAGACCAAAACAAACATGTCAAGATAGGGTTTAAAGACCCTATTGATAAGATCCATGAACATTACTGGAGCATTAGTTAGGCTGATGGATGTCACCAAGAACTCAAAATGCCATATCTTGTCCAAAAGGTTGTTTCCAGAATGTCACACTCTTTTACCCTCAATGATCATACCCGAACTAAAGGTTAATCTTTTAAATGTTGGCTAGCCCCTTGTAGTTGATCAAAAAGGTCATCTATCCTTTGCAAAGGATACTTGTTCTTCATGGAGACCTTATTAAGTTATAGGTAGTCGATGGGCATTCTAAGTGAGTTATTTTTCTTTGTTACGAATAATGTGTTGTCAAAATACAGCCCTTTTGATGCTCAAATTTTGGAAATTTGTATTGTACTAAGAATATGGCATGCCTCACTAATAGGCATAGACACTTCAAAGGCTTCACACAACAACTCAGGACAAACACGAAGTCTATTAGTATGTTGGTGGCTTTAAGGCATTTTGGTGTTTTGTTTGCAGGTCGTAGTGTATTCTGCAGGACGTGAAGTAGGTATCGTAGATAATTCCAGTGAGGGGCTGATTTTTTAAAGTTTGTTCTGTGAACATGCAAACGGATCGTGAACTATTGTATGAGTCGTAGATTATGTTTCATGCCCTGAGGATCAAACAAGAATGACTTTCTGAAGATTTATCTAATGAAACCCCCTACAGGTCGTAGAACCTTTTACGGGCCATAAAGGGGTATTGTAGATCATAAGTCCAGTTTTGCAGTAACAATGTACAAGATCCCAATTATGAGTCATGGAACACAATATGGCCCGTAAAGTTATTCGTAAGGTATGTCGAGTCAGTTATCATATTTTGTTTAGGACTAGCATTTTAAATATCATAAATAGATTTTTAGGTTATTTTTCTGAGATAGTTTGACTAGTTGACAAAAAATACTAAGATAAAATAAAGAAAACATTAGAGAGTTTTGAGAAACATTTGTACTTTGATTTGATCTTATAATCTTGTGATTCTCATTGAAGCTTGGATTATTACTTGTGATTGATTCAATTGTGTAAGTTCTCTATTATGTCATTCCAATTTATAAGTCTTACATCTACACAAATCACGAGTAGCTAAATCCACAACTAAGGTTGTGGGAACAATAAAGAACTAATAAGGTAAAATCAGATAAATCATAATTCTTGAAAAGTGTGCATAGATGTATTAATTATCTCTCTTCATTTTATATATTTTCTAGTGGTGGCTAACATTAGAACCCATTTATGTTACTGACTGGACCAAAGTAGTAATGAATAGGAAAAGAGATTAATTAACAGGATTCGTTTGATATGTTCTCACCTAATCAACCGAACTAGGCCAAGGGGAGGTTGTACTAGGACTAATAGATAAGGGTTAGTAATGTCACACTGTAAAGATGGGCCAAGTCACATAGTGAAATTCACCTCTTGCCTTGGCCAAAGGGTTTGGTGAACTTAACTTATCGTCCTGCATAATACACACTAGAAAAGAATTAGATTATTAGTTGATACTAAGTTAGGAAATCATGGGGAACACAATACACTAGTTTCTCTCCATATTGGTTAACCTTTTTTATTAGTTAGGTTTATTTTTGTACTTGTTACTACAAAACCCCCCTTTGGGGAAGTAAGTTGGTTAATCACTCAAATTGCATTAGTTGAATTCTCCTAAGTCTATAGTATTCTCTTGGTTTTGACCCTAACCTTGGTTAGGTTCTATTTCTTGACAACGACTGCTTTATCCTAAAAAAAAGAGGTGTAACTTGGGTGACATCAACGAACAACACCAGTGCACCCCAAGGTGACTTGCTAGGCCTTATGTAACCCTTTTTCCAACAACTCTCTTAATTAGTCCTTTCATTCCTTCAATTCTGTCGGGGCCATATGATAAGAGGTAATGGAAATGGGTTGTGTATCAGGGAGGAGGTCTATATCAAAGTCTATTTCTCTTTTAAGAGGGACACTGGGAAGTTTATTGGGAAAGGATTCAAAAATGCATTGACCACTAGAACTGACTAGATAGGAGAAACTTTAGACTCAATATCCCTAACCCAGACAACATGGTAAATGCAACCCTTAGAAATCAATTCTTGGGCCTTAAGACAAGAGATAAACCTACTCTTAATCACCGAATCATGACCTATCCACTCAAGGATAGGTTTATCGGGGAATTAGAACTTAACTTTGCGGTTCTACAATCTATGGAAGCATATTATGCATGTAACCAATCCATCTTAAGAATGATATCAAAATCTACCATGTCAAGTTCAACAAAATCACAAGGTATGATTTCATGCAATATGGACACGGGATAACCCCTATAAACTCTTTTAGCAACAATGGACTCACTAATAGGCATAGACACTTCAAAGGCTTCACACAACAACTCAGGACAAACACGAAGTCTATTAGTAATAAAAGGAGTAATAAAAGAAAGAGTGGCACCCGGATCCAACAAAGCATATATATCAAGATTGTAGATCTTTAACATATTGGTAATGACGTCAAGCATCTCTTCAACCCCTTGCCTCTCTTGAAATGCATAAAATCGGTTATGACATGGAGTACCTCCTTGTTGGCCACCTTGTGCTCATTGGTTATCTTAAGCACCTTGTCCTTGAGGACAACCATCTCTACCCTTGTTCAGATAATTCATATTTTTGTGGCCCATCTTGCCACACCCGAAGCAAGTACCCGCATCCTTATAGCACCTACCACCATGATTTTTACTACACCTTCCACACCTAGGAATTATTTGGCCACCATTACAACCTTGAGCTCTAGGGTTGGGCACCCTATAATTAGTAAGTCTTTGGCCTTAGGTATTGAAGGACACTTAGCCTTAGAATTTATGGCCTTGTTGAAAATGACCACCCTTGGAGCCTTGGAGACCACTATCGTACCGAGCCCTCTTGGACTCACCACCCTTCCTCTTTCAAAGCTCTTCCCCTTCAAGTTGCTCGGCATAAGTCATGAGCTGATACAACTCCATATCTTCTATAAGCATGGCAGTACGATATTCCTCATCGATCAAGTCAGACACTCTCAATACAAACTTATGCATCTTTGACCTAGGATCAGCAACCAAATAAGGAGCATAATTGGAGAGGTTGCTGAACTTTAGGGAGTACTCCCTGACACTCATGGAACCTTGCTTGAGGTTCATAAAATCCATCATATTTGCCTTCCTTAGCACTATGGGGAAGAAAAGGTTGAGGAAGGCATCCTTGAATTCTTCCCAAGTGATAGGCTCTCCATCTCCTCTCTCACCATTCCATTGAACAAACCACAACTGAGTAAGGCCTTTTAGTTGATAGGCTACTAGTTTTGCCTTCTCCTCCGATCTAACCCCAATTATCTCAAGAACTTTGTACACCTCGTCGATGAACTCTTGGGGGTCCTACTCAACTTTGGAGCCATAGAACTCCAAAAGATTTATTCTTGTGAAATCTCTCACCCTTGCAGCGGGTGTAGGAGTATGAAAAGCTTGAACTCCTTAGTTGGCCATGGCCCTTGCCAATAATCTAACCACATTTCGGTTATCGTCATAGGTGACATTTTCCTCCCCTAGGGGGACTTGTAGAGTTAGAGGGGCCGATTTATCCTCGAGAGTATGAGCTCTTTGAGTCACTCATCCATGAGGCATGATAAATAAAAAGAGTAAAAGACCATCCATTAGAGATAAGAGGCCTTAATTCAAATCTATAGAATGACATATAGTATGAAGAAGTGATTCATTCATAAAATGCCTCAAAGTCTCTCATTCATAGTTGTGGCGTGCTTCACAACTATGAATAAGAACCTACTTGATATAGTATATTGGAATTTTGAAGACCATTTACAAACTTATTACTTTGATACCAAGCTTTATCATGCCCAAGCCAAGGGCCTAGACATGACACAGAGTGGGAACCCAAAGGGATCCCAAACAAGCCTCTTAAGCATAGCTAGCACATCCCTGGTTTTGCGAAAGCATAGATGAGCAATAAACACGTAGCATATGATTTATAAGGGAAATAAAGCCTTGGACTCATGCTATAGGGATGTTGTAGGGAAGAGGATAAGCATGAATCACATAGTAAATAACTCTAAGGGGCGAGAAAGTATGACCCATGCTATGGGGTCAATTAGGGACTTAAGACTTTTATCTCATCCATATAATAAGCATTTAATGCAAAGGGGGAAATAAGAGCCTAAGGGAAGTCTTTCATAATAGAAAAGCATAAGAGTCAAGCTCAAAATCATACATAACCAAACATTCAAATATCTAATAAAACCTCTAATCTTGATAGGACGGGGGCCAAGACATCTCCCAGGATCACCCTCAAAAGATAAAATGTCCATAAATAGATAGGACTTTAATAATCATGAAAGGATATGGCTGTTGTTCCAAAATATGGAGAACTCACCAAAAGAGGTCTTCATACCAAATCGTCTAGCCACGTGGAGGAGGAGGATGAATATATGCTCTATTCCCTACATAGTTAGATCATGTAGGTAAAAATCATGCATTAGTACTTGGAATGTACTAAGAATATGGCATGCAAATGCAACAAAGAGCATAAGCCATTATTAAATAATATGTATAATCATAGTAAATAGATATAAGCTCAGTATATCATGTGTGCTCAATGTCATGGTCAAATATGCATGAGGTTTCATCAACTCATACAGCATAACATACATGTATGAAAGTGACCATAATCGACATGAAAGACCAAGTGAGCTACTACTTAGAATCCTGATGTTCACCTCCACGCCGGACTAGGAGTGGTCTACTTTTCCAGAGTAAACCAACCACTCAACTTATGAGAACTCCCCATTTCAAAAAGTGCTTCATAATCACCTTACTGGAACACCACCCTTTCTTATATGCATATATTATCAACCTTACAGAAACACCACCCTTTTCAGCATTTGATTCACATATGTCATACGGGAACACCATCCTTTTTGGTTAATCATGCAACTTAAGCTATATGGATCCGTTAGCTAATTCATAAACCTATGATGGCAACATATTTATGGGACAATAGTTATCTACTAAGGTCCGCTCAGTGCTAGGTCACAATCCCAAGGAATACTAAAATCATACTTATAGCCAAGATATGCAAAATATCATAATATCATAATATTTTCATAGAGTTGCTCATCAAAACCAAAGCTTCTTAACATCAATATAGAGCTTCATAACTTTCACAATACTTTCACATTTCATAACATGCATAGTAGCTATTTAGTCATTTCATTCATAATTTCGCATAACTTGTGATAAGGCCTTCATATTCATATATGCTTGGTATTCATCTTTATTGAAATCATGGTGGGTTCATGTATAAATTTTAAAACCATACAAATCATGAGTAAATGCCATGAAAGTTACAAAATAGAATCACTTAATCATTATTCAAATAATCCACCAAAACATAATAAAACTTGGTTAGGACATCATCAAACCCTCATATATACCATAGATTTCATATGGCTTTTTAATGATTAATCAAATATAAAGATATATATTCATAAAATACTTCATATTATCATCATATAAAAGAGTTCATAAAATCACAATGTAATTTTATAACTTGGGAAATCACAAACCAGAAGAAGAATGGTTGAGCTTGTGAAGGAATGGTCTCAACAATCAAAACCCATATATCTTAGTGTGATTTTAGTGGAGGAAATCTAATTTAGAGGTGGAAAATTTGAAATCCTAGCTTGCTCCTCACACTTGAATTCTTTGAGAGAGCTTGAGAGAGTATTAAGACTTAAGAGTAATTTTGTGTTAGGAGGAATGAGGTGAATTAGGATTAAAGAAGGTTGATAAGGGGTCTTTTGGGGGCTTAAATGATGTAGGATAGTAGTAGGATAATAGTAAATATCGAATTTGCCCTTTTAAAAATCCTGCTAAACAGGACCACGAGACCCCATTTACGGGTCATGATCCATTCTATACACCGTAGGTAAAGGTCTCATCTGATGCCATTTCAGACTCTCAGAGATTTTTCTCTGAATCACATTCTATGACCTGATTTGTGACTCGTAAGTCATTTCATGGGCCATCTAATAGTCGTACATTGACTCCTAAAAAATCTTAAATTTCATCAAGTTGGCCATCATTCCACGAGCAAGAGACATGGCTTGTGGAAACTTTACGACTCTAGAAGGCTTCGTAGGAACCACAGATTCTTTGAAAATTTCAAAAACTCATTTCTTAGGCTCTTTTACACCCTCCAACCTATGGACCCTTACATGTGTGGTTCATTTTAGCAAAAAGGGAAAGTTGAGCCCTAGATATATAGGGCTTTATTGAATCTTGAGATGGGTTAGTAAAGTTGCTTATGAGTTGGAATTGCCTATGGAGATGAATATGGTTCTTTCGATCTTCCATATATCCATGATGAGGAAGTGTGTTGGTAATCCAAGTTCCATTATTCCTTTAGAAGTAGCGAATGTTGAAGAGAACTTAACATATGAAGAAGTCCTTGTTAGCATATTGAATAAAGTCAAGAGGTTGAGAAGTAAAAAGGTTGTGTTTGTTAAGGTCCTTTAGAAGAATCAACTAGTTGTAAGTGTCACATGGGAAGCAGAAGCGAATATTAAGAAATGATACTCCTACCTCTTCCACTCTGCTCAATCTTAAGGTACTAAGTGTTCTTGCCTGAAACTCTCAATTTCCTTGCATTTTAATTTTTATATTATCCATGCATATTTACATGTTTATAAGGTTGCACATGAATGATATTTGAAGTATGAGTTTGAAAATTTTCATGAAAAAAAGTGTTTAAGTTATATTTTGCATGCATATTGGGTTGATAGATGCTTCATTCCTCTTTAGAGCTTGCGTTAGCACATTCAGGGATGAATATTCTCAAGTGGGAGATATTATAAGGCACCACATGTTAGAAAGAATGAATAATGTAGAAAAGAGAAAATAGAAAAACTATAGGACAAAGTACGAGCCTAATCTACAGCTCGTAGTTTAGTTCATGAGTCGTTGATCAGGCTCGTAGGTTGGGGGTACAGGTGTGAGAAACTTACTAAGTGGAAGTAAGGTTTATGTGTAAGATTTATAATCCATAAATGAAACTACGAACTACACTATGGGTTCATGAAATGGTGACCAAGGTTGATTATGTTTTGGAGTTTCTGGATCAAGACGTACAAACAACAGAATGGATAGTAGAATCTTTTACGAGTCATAATTAGATCGTAGATAGACCCTTTAAGTTGAAAATTTTTTAAGTATTAGGATGTTTTATGAATGAATTCTGTTATTCGTAAATTAGTCTACGAACCATAAAGTCAACTCGTAGATTGAGTTTCAGGGACTTTTTTGAAGGTTGTAAATTTAAACAGGATGAGACTCGTTTCTATGATCTGTGATCTGAACTATGACCTATAGTAGGGGATCGTAGTTTGGGTTTGACAAATTTTTATACAAAGCATTTTCTAGTATTGTATTCCTAATGCTATATCATTTAGGCTCTAAAATAACCCTTTCAAACCTTCGTTTCATTTCAACTCAATCCCAAATTATTCCAAGTGTAAGCCCTCTAAGACTCCCCCAAGTATCCTCCACAAGACCAAAGTGAAGAGCGCAAGCTAGGATTCTGGATTCCTCCCAACCATTTGAAATTTTTCTTCACGAAATCACAACAAGGTATGTGTGCTTGATTTGTATGGATATTCCCTCCACAAAACTCAAGTTTCAATCCTATTTTACTTGGTTCCAACATTATGAATATTAAGGAATTAATCATGGATTTTTTGATGCATTACTAGTTATATGATGTATACTAATATCATGTCATGATGTATGATGATTATTAAGTTGAAATTCATGTTTGCCCTAACTAGGATTTCTCTAAGATTATGGTGAGTTGTTTCTAATGACCATTGTTTATTTCATTTATGCATATTATACTTGAATTACATGATTTTGATCAATATACATGGACCCATCATGTTTTGAGTTAAAATTATATGATGAAGTTTGATGAAAGGTTTAAACCTATGATATGTAAGTGGATGAATATTATGAATGATAAGGGCTACCAATCATGTTATGAATTCCATGAAAATCCTATGAAAGCTAGGAAATTATGAATCCCTTTTCATGATGTTATGACACACCCTCTTATAAAAGAAAAATGTTTTCTTGAAGGGACTACTATTCTTAATGAGCTATTCTTATCATGATGCTATGTTTTCCAAGACTATACATGTTTTATTATGCTTATATTTATATACTCTGAAAGACTAGACATAGCACCGAATGAGATGTAAGGACCCAAACATTCTATGACCTTAATGATGCTCAAAAATTGGTTCCAGAAAATTTTGACCAAGGTGACACCTTATGGGCACCTCCACGGTTCGTGTGAAGGGGCCTTGAGGTGGCCCTTGGCCTTGTGTGTAAAGTGTTTGCTTTAACTCAAGAGTTCAAGATCAAGGTTCACACCACATGAACCTCACACGATTTGTGTGGCACTTTATAGACTTTGTGGTGGCTTGTAAGAATGGCCTTGGCCTTGAAAATCACATTTCAACCAAGGCTTGTACCACATGAATCTCTCATGGACCGTATAACCCCTTCATAGTCTGTATGGGCATTGTTGTGAAAACTTTTTAAGTATGGAATTATCGTCTCGAAACTTTGTTAGTGAGGAATTTTCTGAGCGTTGCACCATGGAAGGGCACACAGTCCGTGTGCCTTGGTACGAATCGTAAAACCTCTCTACAAGACCCCTGGCAACATTTTTATATCCGTTTCATTAATGATATTTTCATAATTATGGATATTCCTAAGAGTCTTTTGTGACTTTCTATACTATCCTAAGACATTCAAATGACCTATGCTCTTCTTCTCTCATTTAAATTCATTCAACACTTAAAATTTGTTCAAACTCTCTCTTAAGAACTCCCCTAAAGTGAACCTTGGAGGATTGACTTGAAGTTAGGGAAAGGCTCTCTTCTTCATCAAATTTCTTCCTATTTCTTCTTGGTTAGCTAAGGTATGTGGGATTGATTCATGGTCCCTTTCAATCATAAAGACCCAAACTCTTTTACTTTGATTTTCATGAAATTGAGCTTACTTTAATTATGAATTTTTAAGATTATTGTTTATTTGATTCATTTGAGATATGAGCTTTATTTTATTGTTGATTTTAAAGTGATTTAAGCCTTAATATGTAGAATTGCATTAATGTTGTGAAGATTTGAATATGTATGTCCCCTTTAAAGCTTAATTTAAACATGGGTAATCTAAATTGTGATTTAAATGTGAATTTACTTATGGATTTACTTGAATTTCATATTGTATTTTTTATTTAAGTTTGAATCTCTATTGTTCATGTTACTCTCGTATCATTCATGGCATATACATATATAAACTATGGTTTTCTTGAAGTTTATAATGTGGGCTAAGTTCCAATTATGATGATGTTTATATTTTCAAAGAAATATGGGTATGACAAGAATTTAATCACATAATGTCTATATTATGTCTCTTTGAGCAATTATGAGTGTTTACACCACTATGATTAATGAGCACCGATTGAGGTGGAGACAGGGAGGGCTATGCCCAAGGGTCTTTACTCTTATCTCATGATTGTTCTTAAAGGAGCTATTTCTATGCATGAAAGTATGACATGAAGTATGATTTGGCTTTTTAGCCAAGTATGCATGATTATAAAATATGTTTGGCCTTTAGGCCTAAGTATGCATGTAAATGATTTGAAAGATTTATGCTTCTTTTACGAGAAAGTATATGTATATGTATTCCCTATGGGATGATGATTTAGCACTAATGGGATTAGAGGCAGGGTGGGCTATACCAAAGGGTTCGTACTCCTTTATCTTAAACTATGTTCCTAACATACATTATGTTTATACCCATTTGTGGATGATGAATGTTAATGAATCTACCTTTGGTAAGTAGGTCACCTCTTTATCCATTATGGGGAAGACAACGAAGTTCTAGGATATAGTTCACTTGGTCTTATGTCGGTTAAAGTCTGATCCCCTTATATGCAAAGTATTTTCACGTTCATGCACAATGCATTTCATGACATATGGATATATTCTTCTTCTTATTATATGTTTCTTTCTATATATGTGCCCTTATCATCTAACATTGAATGCAGGTTTAATAAGTTCATATGCATTGTATGTACGCATACTTAGTACATTCAAACATACTAACTCATATTTTTTCCTATATGATCTAACCATGTAGGAATCAGAGACTACATTCATCCACCGTTTAATGGCTGGTCAGATTTGAGAAAGTTATTGTGGTGATTCCTATCTTTCAAGGACAAGCCACCATACCTCTACCTTATGTTGCTTCTGTTTATGCTATTTATTTTTAGGGTGTGCTCGGGACATGTCTTCACCCCCATCCTATCTTATGACTAGAGACATTGTTGGGCACCATGTAGACTCTTGTACAGTTATATGTTATATGATGCTATGTGGAGATTCAGATTATGATTATCTATTTGATTTGTTTATTATGATTTGATATGGAAATGTGAAAGATCCTAAGTCCCATTTTGCCCCCGTAGAGTGAGTCATATTTATCCATCCCTTAGTCTTTATGTGCTATGTGTTATGTGAATCCATGCAAATCCCTATCTATATGATATCTCCATAGCATGAGTTATAATTTCCCATCCCTTGGATCTATGTGTTTACTTTATTGTATGCTTCCGAACTGATGATGTGAATATAGATACTATGAGGCTTGTTTGGGGAATCTCGGGTTCTCATTCGCCATGTCACTCTTAGACCCTAGGTCCGGGTCGTGACATGAGATTTAGGTAGGGGACTATCCCTAAGGGTCCCTACATAAAACCTTACTTCCCAATGCCACCATAGGGTTATATATTAGCTAGTAAATCCACATATAGTCCATGTTTATGACACCCACAAATGTGGGATATAGTCTACCTTGGCAAGTAAACTAGTCCTTCTCTAGTGTAGAGGCAATATCGAGATTCTATATAGTAGCTCACATGGTCTTAGGGTCAGTTAAGGTCTACACCCTCATATGTACCTGATATGTTATGGTCTTTCATGCATGTTTTCAATAAGGCGTTGACCATTCATTACATAGTAAGATTATTATCTTTGATATGATTATACATCTTGACTATATAGGCGTATGATTTCCTTGTTGCATTGTATCTCGCATACTTAGTACATTTCATAATATTAATGCATATTTTATCTACATGATGTCACCATGTAAGGCCTAGAGATCCTCCTCCTCCTCATACTCACTATTGATATTAGAATTTGAAGACTTTTGCTTGTGGTGAATCCTCTATCTAGCTTTTATTTTGAGACTATGATGCTTATTTCTACTTACTTATATTGAGAGTAAGCTTGGGACATGTCTAAACCTTCTGCCCTTTTTCTATTTTTAGAGGTATTGTTGGATATATATTGTCTATGTATGTACGGATTGATACTATTCCTCATGGTTAGTTGATTAGTCTTTAGTCCCTATCCGACAATTTTTGCTTATTTTGATCTAATTATCGATAATGTGCTTATGCATGCTATGAGACTTGTTTGGTGGTACCTTCGAGTTCCTGATTCGCCATGTCGCGCCTAGGCCCTAGGCTTGGATCATGACCATCTAAGTGAAAATTAGTGTCAATTTTAGGGGGCGACCGATGGATTCAGCCTTTATATTATTACTCTTATCAACCTTTAGGCATTTATACAGGATACAATCATTACTCATACCAACATAAATAATTTTTGTTTATATAAAGTTATCATTTTTGTCACATGTCTCTTTAGTAACTTTTAAAGAAAAAATATTTTTATTGGTCGATAAATATTATGATATTGATACATATGTAACAATTGTCATAACTTGTGTAGTGTTACATAATATTTTATGAAAATACCAAAAGGAATGTCAAAATATCGATGTAATATGGATATGAAGATATAGTTACTAATGATATTGACCAACAAATGGATCAAAGAACAACATTGCTTCGTTTTCTCGGCCATCTGATTGAGAAATGCATGAAAGAGATTATCCATACCATGTGGATCAAAAGTAATACATTACAACTCATGTTCATTTTTACTTTTTTATTAAACTATAGTTTGATTAATAAAGGCCAAACACTTATATAAACCCTTAAACTTGTCCGTAAATTTCATTTTGGCACTCCAACTCAACCTTGTTCCATTTTGACCAACAAAGGAATCAAAGAACAATGTTGCTTCGTTTTCTTGGCCATCTGATTGAGAAATGCATGCTCAATATAAGAAGATTATCAATACTATGGGGCATGATTATATTAAAAGTAGTACATCACAACTCATGTTCAATTTTACTTTTTGTATTAAACTAAAGTTTGATTAATAAAGGTCAAACACATATCTAGACCCTTAAACTTGTCTCTAAATTTTATTTTGCCACTCCAACTCAATCTTATTCCATTTTAACCCTTCAACTCCAATTTTTATGTTCCATTTTAACACTTTTTCCCAAGAGATCAACAAAATAAGGAGAGTATACTTCGCATGCCATGACATGGTACGAAAGCAAGAAAAAAAATAGAGAAACTCTAAAAAATATTATGTTTTTAAAAGAATTGTTTGTTTTAAGAAATGTTTTGAAAACTAATGGACAAACGTTGATATTAAAATAAAAATAAAAAATAAAGAACAAATATAAAAATAAAAAATTATAAAATTAGTAATTATTTTTAAATTATACATAAAAAATAGAGTTTAAAGGTTAAAATGGAACAAATGTAAGATAAAATGTCAAAATAAAAAAGGCAAAAATATTAAAAACGCCCCCCAACTTGTCCAAAATTATTGGTTTCGTCCCTAAACTATTGATAGGCTTAAGAACACCCTCCAACTTGACGAAACAGGCTCAATTACACCCCTCCCATTTGGTATGTTGAGCACGCACCACACTTTGACTTTTTTGACTGATGTGACATACACATATATATTTATTCAACAAAAAATAAAGTAAAAATAATTATTATTTCTGAAAAATATTTTTCCCTAGAATAATTTTTTCTGAAAAATGAGTTGATTTCCATTTTGACTTTTTTGACTGATGTGGCATACACATGTATATTTATTCAACAAAAAATAAAGTAAAAATAATTATTATTTCTGAAAAATAAGTTGATTTCTAACTCATTTTCTCATATTTGGTTGGTAAGTAGAAAATATTTTCTATTGTTTGGTTAATGAACGAAAATACCAACCTAGAAAAGAAACATCTATTTTTAGTTAGAGAGTACACAACATCTTTTAAAAAAAATATTTTTTAGTTAGAGAATAAAAAATATCTTTTAGACTATAAATATTTAAATTCTTTTTTTGAGGGGTAGGGGGTGGGGGTAGGGGTGGCAGGTTGGGGTGGGGGTGGAGGACTGGGTGGAGTAATAAAATAAAATTTTTAAAATTTAAATTTTAAAAAGAATAATTTTTAACTTTTTTTGTATGGAGTGGTTGGGTGGGGGCGGGGGCTAAGGGGATGGGGTCATAAGGTGGTGTAAAAATAAAAATTTCAAAATTTAAATTTTTCGTAAAAATAAAATTTTAAGTTTTTTTTGTATAAGGTAGGGCGTTTGGGTTAAAATTTTCAAAATATGAATTTTTTTTTTAAAAAATAAACTTTTAATCTCATTTTATTTTAAAAATAATAATTATTATTTTTGATAAAAAATTAAAGGAAAAAGTGTTCTTTAAAAAAATTTAAAAAAAAAAGCTGATATGACCTATTTTTCATCCTTATACGTGCTGATGTGCCGCGTGCACAACACACCAAATGGAAGGGGTGTAATTGAGCTTGTTTCGTCAAGTTGGAGGGTGTTCTTAGACCTGCTAATAGTTTAGGGACGAAATCAATAATTTTGGACAAGTTGAGGGGCGTTTTTAATACTTTTGCCAATAAAAAATAAGGGTAAGTCAGAGAGGTTGTATGCGTATTTTTTCATTAGCTTTTGTGTCATGTCATGACATGTGAAATATACTCTATTCATCTTATTGATTCATTGGATAGAAGTGTCAAAATGAAACATAAAAATTAGAATTGAATGCTTAAAATGGAACAAGGTTGAGTTAGAGTGTCAAAACAAAATTTAGGGACAAGTTTAAGAGTCTACGTATATTTTTGCCATTAATAAATATTGTATTTTTTTTGGTACCTTTACAATAGTTTATTATATTTTTGTCATTAATAAATATAGTATTTTTTTTGTAGCTTTACAATAGTTTATTATATTTTTGAATGAATTTTAGTTATTTGATAAGATTGTATAACAAATTGGAATAATTTTGATGATTTTCATAATTCATTGAGTTTTTATGTTTATGAACAAAAAAGACAACTTAAAAATTCAAGAAAATTTAACCTTAACTTGATGTCATATGATAATTTCTATTCATAATATCATGCCATATGCCAAGGCATTTGCTGGTCTTTATATACACTAGAGCAAAGCAACATTCATTTCTAGGTTGCAGTCTCGCAGAGTTCCCTCCGATCTTCTATGATATCTTTCGACATTGATCTCCGATTCTAACCATGAAAGCTCCACCACTCCTATACCCACTCCTTCTCCTATTAGTTACCTCTGCCTACTCCTGGAAGAAGGAAGAGTTTCGAAACTGCAACCAAACCCCATTTTGCAAAAGCGCCCGTTCCCGAAAACCTGGATCCTGCAATCTCCGGGTCGCTGATGTTTCTATCTCCGATGGGGATCTTATAGCCAAGCTTTTTCCCAAAGAAGAAAACCCAGAAAGTGGACAACCCAATAAGCCTTTGGTTCTCACTCTTTCTGTGTACCAAGATGGTGTGATGAGGGTGAAAATTGATGAAGATCAAAATCTGAATCCACCCAAGAAAAGATTTGAAGTTCCTGAGGTGATTGAAGACGATTTCCTCAACACCAAGCTGTGGTTAACGAGAGTAAAGGAGGAGCAAATCGATGGAGATTCGAGTTTGTCATCTGTTGTTTACTTGTCTGATGGGTATGAAGGGGTGTTGAGACATGACCCATTTGAGGTTTTTGCCAGAGAGAGTGGAAGTGGGAAGAGAGTGTTGTCCATAAACTCAAATGGGTTGTTTGATTTTGAACAGTTGAGGGAGAAGAAAGAAGGGGATGATTGGGAGGAGAGGTTTAGGAGTCATACTGATACCAGGCCTTATGGTCCACAATCAATTAGTTTTGATGTATCTTTTTATGGTGCAGATTTTGTTTATGGCATTCCTGAACATGCTACCAGTCTTGCTTTGAAACCAACTAGGGGGCCTAATGTGGAGGAACATTCTGAGCCTTATAGGTTATTTAATCTTGACGTGTTTGAGTATCTTCATGAGTCGCCTTTTGGACTTTATGGTTCAATTCCATTCATGATTTCACATGGGAAAGCAAGGGGTAGTTCGGGTTTTTTCTTGTTGAATGCTGCGGAAATGCAGATTGATGTATTGGGATCCGGTTGGAATTCCAACGAGTCTTCAAAGATAATGTTGCCCTTGGACAAGCACAGGATTGATACTTTATGGATGAGTGAGTCTGGTGTAGTAGATACATTCTTTTTTGTTGGTCCTGGGCCAAAAGATGTGGTTAGGCAGTATACTAGTGTAACAGGAAGGCCATCTATGCCTCAGTTATTCGCAACTGCATACCATCAATGTAGATGGAACTATAGAGACGAGGAAGATGTTTATAATGTTGATTCAAAATTTGATGAGCATGATATCCCTTATGATGTTTTGTGGCTTGACATTGAGCACACGGATGGGAAGAAGTACTTTACTTGGGACAGGGTGTTGTTTCCTAACCCAGAAGAAATGCAGAATAAGTTAGCTGCAAAGGGTAGACACATGGTTACCATTGTGGATCCTCATATCAAGAGGGATGAGTCTTACCATATACACAAGGAGGCCTCTGAAAAGGGATACTATGTTAAGGATGCTACTGGTAAGGATTATGATGGATGGTGCTGGCCTGGTTCCTCATCATATACTGACTTGCTGAATCCCGAGATTAGGTCATGGTGGAGTGACAAATTTTCACTTGATAACTATGTTGGCTCAACAAAGTATTTACACATCTGGAATGACATGAATGAACCCTCAGTCTTCAATGGACCAGAGGTATACAATTTACCCTGAGCTCTTTTTTTTGCGTTGTTCTTGATACTGTTCCAGTTATGCTGGACCATCATTCCAATGATTATTCTGTCCCTTGCATATTAGCCTTATACCATTTTCGTCCATAGAAAATGCATCCTTATACTTGTCTTTCAAATTTTACAAGGTAGAACTTCTTGCAGTTCTTCAGGAATGCAGTTAATGTGTCAGTTTTCACTTGCTAATGTCCACGTCTCGGGTTCCCTTTGATAATAGTAGAGTACTACTGTAATAATAAGTATTGTCATGTGCAGCACAAATTTACAGTATTATATTGTTTGCTGAATCTTCAAGAATTTCCAATATTTTTAATGCGTTTTCCATTTGCAAGAATGTTAAGTAGATGTATATACACGAGAATTGTAATGATTTCATATGTTATCAAGGAGGTCAATTAGGAGAGACACAGCCCAAGGGTAGACACATTCTATTGGAGTTGATGCCAACATAAGTTGTCGTGGTTGAGAGTGCAAATGAAAATGATAATCAACTCCTGCATGCTCTAATGTACACCCAACTAACTAGGCAGAAATTTATTTAATGAAAGAACATGCTTCCTGAAGCAAGATGTTTCATGTTTGATCTGAGTACTATGCTTTGAATAGTTGGGCAACATTTTTCTCATAACTGTAATTGTAATTGAGGAGTTGAACTGTAATTGTTTTGCTGTAGATTTGCACCTCATAACTTTTAGGGGCTAAATTAGAAACTGAATCCTTGTTGTCAAAGTATGTAAGCAAAAGTTAGAAAACAGAGAAGATACAAAATAGTACCCATACCAACTAGGAGTGAAATATTGGAATTTTTTAAAACCAATTAAGGCAGCATATAAAGGGAACAAGGGCTAATCAGAATAGAATGTTGTCAAATGATTATCCTAAGGTATTCATTTTGGATTTTCCAATTATTGTTTGCCAATTTCCCTTTTGATCTTCAAGCTATTAAAGACCTTGAGCTAATTGTAACATGATCTGTTCTCCAAAAATACACAGGTACCTTGATGTGTTGCCAGTGATTGCTTAGTTTTTTCGTTACGTAATTGCCTGGCTTGTATAAATGCTACTAAATAAGTTCTGTTACTTATGAATGAGCGTAAGGTTGACTGTGTGAGATAGAAATTGGAGATGTTTTATCTGAAAAGAATAATTAAACCTAGGACTAAAAGTGCTTCAGTCTGAACTATCATTCATTCTAGTACTTGATTAAGTGGCAGGGGAATCTGGCCCAGTTAATTAACCGGGTTTTAGAGAACATGGCCCCTTAACTTTTCGAGGTATCCTTCATCAGTGGTTGTGAATATGCTTTCCGCCCAAAATTGGAATGGACTAGGGTGAACTATCATTCATGACTTGATTAAGTGGTTTGGTGTTGCCCAATTTTTCTCTGATAAAGAACTGCAATTAGTTTCTGGTCATGAGCTTCTCAGATATTCAGCAAGGTTGCTATTTTACTCAATTGTGATTAGGAAAGCCAGGTAGATTATTGATGTTATTGAAATTTTCACTATTTCTGAATTCTAGGTAACAATGCCAAGAGACGCTTTACATCATGGAGGAGTAGAGCACCGGGAGTTGCACAATGCATATGGTTACTATTTTCAGATGGCAACATCCAATGGGCTACTAAAGCGTGGAGACGGAAAAGATAGGCCTTTTGTTTTGGGAAGGGCCTTCTTTGCCGGAAGTCAAAGATATGGAGCAATTTGGACTGGAGATAATACTGCAGAATGGGAGCACTTGAGGGTTTCAGTCCCCATGGTGTTAACTCTTAGCATCTCTGGAATAGTATTTTCTGGTTAGTTAATATTCTCTTTTCTCGGTCAATGAGCGGGCAGCCATACCTTTCTCATTTCATGAATGTTGTGCATAATCTTTCATTAACAGGTGCAGATGTTGGTGGATTTTTTGGTAATCCTGAGACTGAGTTGTTGGTTCGCTGGTATCAAGTAGGTGCATTTTATCCCTTTTTCCGGGGGCATGCACATCATGACACTAAAAGACGGGAACCTTGGTTATTTGGGTATGATTCTTCAGTTTAATTTTAAAAGCTTATGATATAAGAGTACAAGACAATACCGAAGTGTGACCTAGTGATCCATGAAATGGGTTGAGAACCATATAGTTTCTGATTCAAATCCCAATGGAGATAAAATTGCTAGGTGGTTTCTTCCCTCTCTCTATACCTTGGTGGACAGAGTTCTTTGGTACCTGTGTTGGCAGGAGGTAGCAGGTATCCCATTGAATTAGTTGAGGTGCACGCAACTTGACTGGGATGCTGTGGTTGTGAAAAAAATTTATAATACATTACATGTTTTTTGTCAATCTTCTCTATATTCTTGTATTTATGTCTTTTGTTTCTCAATACTTCTGTGATCCTTATACACCACAAGTCAGTATTACATTTCTCATTGGGTTTTGATACATACAATTCACTCAAACTTGTTCCATGTTTCAACTTCACACTTCAAATCCCCTAACTTTTTCTAAATGGAATTAATACTACCCAGAGAGACAAAAACAAGATTTAAGGGAGGCAGTATAACTTATGTGCTGCTCTTTTAGAAATTTGCAGAAGTTTGCTTTCTAAGTAGAAATGGGTTTCTTTCTGGTGAAGATTTTGTGTGCTGGCTTTTGTTTAATTCTGGTTCCATGTAGCACTATTTAGATGAAATTCCTACCAATGGCTCTTGTATGTTCTACCAAGTAAAAATAGGGTCATGTGGCACTTATCACCGCATGAGTTTTCTGTTAAGAAACGTACTTATATAAAAAACAAGAAATTGCTTGTAGCCTTGTAAGAACTGTAAGGAGACGTGTGAGTGATTGAGATATAGAAGTAACAATTTGTAGATTCTAGGTTCAACTCTCATCTATATAACTCTCATGTAAACACGTCTTTCTAGCCTTAGTGGCAGGTTTACCAGACACTTGTACCTGTGAGTTGTAGCGGTTGTGGCAGGTTTACCTGCAAGGGGATGACTGAGTCAACCAGGTCACTGCTGTCGATAAATTTTTTTTACAAACCTTGCTGCATCATCATCAGCTTGTAGCTCATTCAGTGCTGAACCACATACTTAGAGGTCACCTAGCACCCATGGGTGTGGCTTAGTGTTCAATGAAGTGAGTCGAGAACATTGAGGTCTTAGGTTCAAATTCTAGCAGAGTCAAAAACACTGTGATTTCTTCCCATTGGTCCTATCCTAGGTGGATAGAGTTACATGATACCTATGTCTGTTATTGGTGAGAGATGACAGGTATTTCGTGGAATTAGGCGAGGTGCGCTCAAGTTGGTCCGGATGCGACAATTATTTAAAAGAAAAAAACATAGAGTTCACCTGTCATGCATGATTGTTGTCATTTCTTTACTATTTACCCATTGGATATGAGATCAGTGTGTAAATATTGATGAAGTTTATCATATAATATTTTCGTGCATCTGTTCAACTTGAAAATGTAATCTATTTATGTTTGATATTTAATGCATTAATAATGGATTCATTATTAGTGATCCAAATGCTAGTGCTAAGCCAACTAAAGCAATATCTTTATGCTTGAAAGGTCTTTGTTTACTTTTGTCATGCTAGCTGATATTAAGTGTTATTTTGGATTATTGCAAATGATATAGTCGTTGTGTTGAATTATTAACCTGTAACATCTGGTGGTTGTGCAACAATTCTTGATTTCAGTTCTGATGCGTACTAATAATTGCTAGGAAATATATCATCTGGCGGTTGTGCAACAATTCTTGATTTCAGTTCTGATGCGTACTAATAATTGCTAGGAAATATATCATCTCAAATTGATTGATGCAATACAATGTCTGCATTAGAATGTATACAGAGTAGTTATTTAATGCGTATACAATCTTTTTGGGCTTTAGGACCTACATGTTATGTAAGAAGTTATTATTTATCAAGGTGGTTATGTCCATTACAGAGAAAGAAATACACAATTGATGAGGGAAGCAATACAAGTTCGTTACATGTATCTTCCTTATTTCTACACTCTATTTAGAGAAGCAAATTCAAGTGGTACTCCAGTTGTTCGTCCACTTTGGATGGAGTTCCCTGGAGATGAAAAATCTTTTAGCGATGATGAGGCTTTTATGGTTGGGAATGGTCTTCTGGTGCAAGGAGTTTATACAGAGGTTCTGTTCTAACTAAACAACTATTCCTTCTGTTTGAATTTATGCACTCTTTCCATTATGGGACATCCCAAAATGTTTGATAGAACTTTCAAGAATTTAAGTTCATGAAAGTGGTCACTATTTAACTTTGATGTAATGTTTTTTCTCTTTCCAACCACAGCTTTAATATTCTCTCTCATTATCACTAATATATTATTAAAGTCAAATCAACATCTTAAATTCTTATGTCCAGTGGACCACTCTCACGTAAAATAAAATGCAGGGAGCAACTCATTTTCATTCTCAGCAGTGTTCTTTCTTGAATCAGCCTCTTTTCTTTTCTTTATTACCTGAATGTTCACATCTTTCCATACAGAGAGCAAAACATGTTTCTGTCTATCTACCAGGGGAGGAATCCTGGTATGATTTAAGAAGTGCATCTGCATACAAAGGAGGCCGTACACACAAGTATGAAGTTTCAGAAGATAGTATTCCTTCTTTTCAAAGGGCCGGAACTATCATACCAAGGAAAGATCGTTTACGTCGGAGCTCAACGCAGATGGAAAATGATCCTTATACTCTGGTAACATCTATATCTTGAATCTTTTGGGAATATGTGCCACTTAACTGATATGTTTTCCTTTGTGCTAGCATTAGGGCACGTAATTAATTTCACTAATACATCTTTCTTTGTGAAGCCGAAGTTCTGACATTTAAGCACATGACTAATATTTTTAGACACAATAAAGAAAACCTTGCCAATGACTTCTCTTCCTTCATAGTGCATTTTCCTTCTCAATCCAAAATTCCTCCTTCAATGGCACCTTGTTTCCCAGGCTCGGAATGAGGAATGACCCACCAATGACATTTTTTATGTTCATGCGACATCAACAATTAATGGTCCCATATTATTCTTTTGCTACCTTTTGTGATAGGGTTTGGAGCATCTTTAACAGCCAGCATGTTTTGTATTGCAGGTTATTGCTCTTAATAGTTCCCAGGCAGCTGAAGGTGAACTTTATATTGATGATGGAAAGAGCTTTGATTTCAAACAAGGTTCCTTTATCCATCGGCATTTCACATTCTCAAATCGGAAGCTTATATCTTCAAATGCAGCCCCTTCTACAGCTGGCAGTGACAAATTTTCTTCCGAGTGCACTGTAGAGAGGATAATCTTGTTAGGATTGTCCCCTGGAGCTAAAACAGCCGTTATTGAACCAGGAAACAAAAACGTGGAAATTGAGCTTGGGCCACTCTTCATTCAAGGAAATCGAGGATCTGTTGTCACTATCCGCAAGCCTAATGTGCGTATTACAGATGGTTGGTCGATTCAAATTTTGTAAGAGGGTGGTAGTTGTGATGAACTCTACATTTTCCTCTTCTATGTTCTTCATGTATTGTGTCAGATCAGATAATAGGCAAATTCTTGCTAGAAGAATGAAACATTGGTGAAGATTGTTATACAGGGATAGTTTGACGCTTCTTCTTTCAGATTTTTCAGTTTGTTTCTCCTGCACCATGTTGGGTAGGTTTAAAGCTCTAGTGAGTTTTCTGGTCCTAGTTTGGTAATTTTAACTACTATACTTCTAAATGATGCCACACTTTTTTAGTTTCTCCAAACAAAATCACTTTCTATATTTTGAAATAATTTAATTTGAAACTTACAATTACTACTTTCTCCGTCTTTTTTTAGTTGTTATATTACGCTTTTAGAAAGTTAATTTAATTAATTTTCAAAGTTAAATTAGATTAAATTAATTTGATTTTTTAAAATAAAAATTTAGATATTCAAAAACTATAAAAAAACATTATTGATTGTAATTTTTTGCTATATTAATATGATGAAATACATCTTTATCTTATAATATTAATCAAAATTTTATATTATTTAATTTTAAAAATAAAAATTGTAACAAATAAAAAGAGATGGAGAAAGCATAAGAAACGAAATAGAATTTACTAGCAACTTGATATTTATGGCAAATTGAATTACTTTACCATGATTAAATAATAATTCGTGTATGTTTGTTTCTTGCACATCTAAAATATTGCTTGTATTAGGGGTTGGCAGGTTTAATATCTTCCCCATTGGTGGGCAAGTAGTGAGACTACAATCTCTTTTGTGGGAGAAATCATCTTCCAAATGAGATGTACTTCTCAACTATTTGTCTCCATTAAGAAAAAGTTATCAAACTACACTTCTTCTTTTATTATATTTTTTATTATTTCCATCTATTTTCAAAAATTCCTTCTTTTTCATCCGAATACATTAATTCGTAATTCGAATATATTAATCCATTAATCCAGATACATTAATTCTAATTCTTAAATTATTTCTATATTTAATGTATCATGCTTTAAATGTTACTACTGATACAAAAAAACTCTAATTTTTATATTCAGAATTGAATTAATGTATCTGAATTATTAAATTAATATATCCGATTTGCCACATTTTAAAGGAGTTTTTGTAAATTGAAAGAGAGTAAGAAAAATGGTAATTAACTTTTTACACCATGTGATTTATGTAAAATTGTCTTTTAATATATACTATGTGATTCAAAGTACACTTATTCTAACATTATGTATATAAATTACATTTTTAAAAAAGTTAATTAGCTTGAAATACATGTGCAACACATGTGTTCGAAAATTATATATATATATATATATATATATATATATATATATATATATATGAGTTGGAATGGTTTAGATTTTTTAAATATCATATTAAATTATTTGTGTCGAGTTTTTAAATATATAAATAAAACTAAACCAATAAAAATCAGGTTTTCTAAACTTGGATTTTTTCTTTTTTGAATTTCTCAGCTTTTTGAAATTTTTTTGTTGGAATTTTTAGATTTTTTTTCGGATTTCTCTTGTTTTCAAGTTTTTTGGAATTTTTGATAAAGTATTCACAAAAACGCATAATTAACTCGTACTTCAAATATTTCTTTATTCCTATCAAAAA
>DF357331.1:35178-52380 GCA_000787875.1 Solanum virginianum | reverse complement strand
CAAAAATCGAATATCCAGGATGTTATTTTTTTAAGAAAAACACGAAATATGATATGACTGAAGATACAAAAAATTCAACAAAAATAATAACGGGATTGCATAAAATAAATATTGCAAATAAATAAGTCATAATGAAAATGATCAAAATTTTAAACTACCAAAATAATGCTAAAATAAGTCATAATGAAAATATCATAACTTTAAAGTACTAAATCATACAAATAAGTATAATAAGTACTTATTAATTACATGAGTAAACATTAAAGAAAACTAAAATTAAGTTATGTATTTTAATTGTCTAAACCAATGTAAAAGTAAAGAACAAAAATATTAATTTTAATGTCATTTTTAGTATTGGATTTTTTTTCTAGCATTAATATTAATTTGACTTTTGATTCGAGCTTTAGAATTACTAAAATGAAAATATCATATTTAAAAATTATTTATTACTTATGGTTATATAAATTAATCTTAATACCTATCGAATTCACTTTCAATATATAATTTTTAGATATATTTTTAGCAAAAAAACAAATCTAATACATTTTAGGAAACTTATAATTTATCTATATTGCACGCAAATTATTCACTTTCAATATATAATTTAGATATATTTTTAGCAAAAACAAATCTGATACATTTTAGGAAACTTATAATTTATCTATATTGCATGCAAATTTATTTTTATACATGTATGAAACATCTATATTACATGAATAATTTATTTTTAACACATAATGCAGTTTTTATTTACCAAAATAAATATTATATATGTAATGACCCTCCTGGTCATTCCTATGGTTCGGTGAATATTTTATCAGTTTAAGCATTTGCATAGTGATCGTGGGTTAATTTTGACTTTTTGACACTGATTGTTCGATCGTTGGTGAGTCGTTTGGCATTTATGCAATTTTTTTGAGTTAAATGAGAGATTTTAACCGTAGTAAACGGACCTCGGAGCAAAATTCTGACGGTTTCATCAGCTCAGGAACGATCAAATTAGGCTAGGGACATATTTGGTGCAATTATATCAAATTTTGCAAACTTTAGCCGCCGAACAGGTTAATAGTTGACTTTAGTCGGTGTCTTTAGTAAACGCGCCCAAATAAAAATTCTGATTGCATCATTTGATCCGAAACGTCGAGTTTGGTCTAGGAGCACCTTTCGTCTAGTTCCCAGGGCTTTCAGATGTGTTTTGGCCATTTTGGTAGATTTCGATATTGAGAAACAGGACCCACATTGGAATAAAATAGCCTCTAGTAAAAATTTCAACTACACCGTTGAGTCAAGAATGCCATTTTCGATTTGATTTCATATATGGTTTATATTTTTGAGCGGTTGCTGAAAGTCAAAAGCGATGGATGACATGACCTAATGAGAAGCTACTATGTGGAGGCAGTTAAGAATTAATATATATATATATATATATATATATATATATATATATATATATATATATATAATGTGAAGAAAATCCAAAAAAAATTCTAGAAAACAAAAGCATGCGACATAAACGTTTAAATTCGATTTCTCTTCCATTTTTAGCCGATTTCGGTGATTCAAAAGCCTAACTTATGTATTTTTTCAAGAGCAATATCATGGGAGCTTCAAAAATAGGGGTGGCAATTAGGGTGGGGCGGGGCAGGTTACACCCTTAATAGGGCAGGGTAGGGAAAGATTTAAATATGGCAGGTTGGGTTAGGGCAGGGTAAATATTATTTTTGAAAAATTGTAATAGGTTAGGGCAGGGCAGGGCAGACAGACCCAATTCTCAAATTTCAAATGGATCGGATATTCAGATTAAAGAAAAAGTAACGCCTAATATTCTCTTGGACAAAAAATGAATGTACAACGGTGTCATCTTTAGTCGATACTCATCTTCAACCAACTTCATATTTGATATTTCAGATTTCTCCAAGCGTTCAGTGGGTTTTGAGTCTTCCGACTTCATATTTCTTCTTCTCTTCAACAGTTCAACTGGTGCTTTGATTCCATTTTTAGGTACTATTTCTTTTCTAATTTGGAATTTGTGAAATTATCTTGGCCGATGCTTCCTTCATCTCAACACTTATTTGTTCTGACCATTTCATCACGCTATTATTCATTATTTTCTCAACCTCAAGCAATAGATTTTTCAAACTTTCTGGGCCAAAAAGATGTAGTCCTTTCTGGGATCCGATGAAGAACGAATGATGATCTTGTCCAAGAGAAAATCATGATACAGTGGTAGTAAAACAAAGAGTTTAGTAGTACTAGCACACCAAGGCTATTTTGTGTGTATGTTGGGCAAAAAAAAAGAAAAGTTTCTGACAATATTATAATGTTTTGCTTCTGGCCATATTGTAACGCTCACAGGGTAGTGAATATTATTGTTCTTTTTCATCAAATTCACTGAAAATGGGGCGGGGTAGGGTAGGGCTTAAAGGGACAAGGTAGGGCAGGGTAGGGTAATCTACTTCAAAGATACTAAAGGGGTAGGGTAGGATGGGTCATAATATTAATAAGTTAAAGACTTTCCCCGTCCTTGCCCTCCCTATATACATCCCTATTCAGAAATTGCTTCTAGCACGCCATTTGAAGTAAAAATGAATTGTTTCGCTGCTATTATATATTGCGGTTTTGAAATTTCAAAATGTGATTTCTTATTCATTTTGAGTCCGATTTTGATAAAATTTAGATATATTATGTGTATTTTTACGAGGTGCACGTTGTGGTCATGTCAATATTAATTGATAGAACTTTGTTTGGCACGAAAATCTATTTTTTGCTGTTGTCATGTTGTGCTTTTTTTTCTAAAATTTTGTGTTAAGATATCTCAGTTGTTTCTTATCAAAATTAAGTAAAATTTGGGTCTAAATTATACAACTTTTCGAGACCTACATTGTGGTATACTCAGATTTTGTTAATTTGACCGTATTTGAGATGTTTCTAATTATTCGGAGCCTTGTTTTGAATTGTATTTTTGGATATGGACTTAGAACGACGTAACAGTCATTTTACAGGGGTTGGTTTGGCATTTTGGGTAAGGGCCCACTTTCTCCGTCTTAGTTGCAATTGACTTATTCTCCCCATTTCTTGAGATATTACAACCAAAATAGTCATGTTTATGTTGTAATTCATGTTTTGACAGCTGAGCAACATTTGGAGGCAACCAGATAGGGTAAAACTCGCGTGGACTGATGAGAAGCATGTGAATTCGCCTTTCAGATAGGCTAGGTTTCGTTAAACCTTAGACTAAGTTGAAATGTGAAAGTGTAAGAGGAGGGATGCATTGAATTTTCTTCCTTTTATTTTTCTTAAACCTATATTCAGATAGCCAACTAGTATAAGAGACAGTCGACTAAATAGAATAGATATATAAGTAAACAGAAAATAAAGTGCATAAAAGGGAAATTCAACACTAGATATTTTTATACTGATTCGGGTTCAATGTGAATTCTAGGTCCAGTCTCCTTGGATTACAAGGGATATATTCAAGTCTTGAATGGAGTGATGGTTACAAGAAATAGAACTTAACAACTAAACTCATATTTTTTTCTCTCTTTTTTAATTTTTATTTTTCTTTTGATACAATCCTCTCTTTCAATATTTTCTTCTTTTTCTATCTCTTTTTCTTTCATAGTAACTAATTTAAAGATTATAATGATTTTCTAAAGATGAAGAGGTTTGGAGAATGACTTGAAATGCAGTAGGCTTGTATAAGTCTTGAGATATTCTGGATGCCTCCTTTGATAGAAGAGATGGCATCCCAAGGGAATTGATTCTTGGATTAAGGCTTTGATAGACCTTCTTTCCAAGAATAAGGCAAGACTTTTAGGTAACATAACTAGATCAAATCTTCTTCCTTATTATAGCTTCTAATCCAAATCTTCAGTGGTAATTGTCTTCAATTTATGATCTTTTCTTGGTGCAGATCTTCTGATTGATTTGCTGAATCATCGAACAATCTTCCCGTTGATAAGATTGATTTGCTGAGTACTAAAGTAGATCTTCTTATTGATAAGGGGTCTATTCTTGGTACTGATTTTCTGTCAAGTCTTTGATTTGCTGCGTCAGTAGCAGATCTTCTCCTTCCTTTTGTGTCAAGCTTCAATCTTGTGATGATGATCCTTTCCTTTTGAGACTTAAGTTTTCCAATTTTTGCGTGTTGTTTAGTCCTTATATAGATATGTTTTCTTTTTGATATAGTACCTGTGATTTAGTGATCAATCAAAATAATTTTAGCACTAACAATCTCACCTTTGTTTATGATGACAACAATAGTAGAGATGTAGTTAACTTCCCTGAAATGTAAGTCGACTAAGTTCCTCCCCCTGACTGTTTGCATAGTGAAACTTCCTTGAATTCATGATTTTGTATCATTTGTACAATGCTAGTTGACTATTTGTATATGCCTAATTTCTCCCCATTTGACATTAGCAAAAAGGAAACAGCAAAGCAAGAGAGGAGAGCACAATAAAGTATAACAACTAGTAGAAGTAAACATGCAAATAACATAGCATAGCAAAAACTTACAGTGTCCATAGCAAACGCAACACAAATTACATCATTAAAAAGCAAAAGTAAACAGATATATGAAAATAGTTATCCACGGGGTCGAAGGAAGTAGGTCAGGGTACTGTTATTAGCGGTCTTCAGATTCTCATAAAGATTGGTTAAGGAGGTGGATAGGGCATCAGTGTTGGTATGAATCTTCTCAGCAACTTTGACAACTTCCTTGATTACTTGATCTAGTTTCAGATGAATTTTAGCCACAACTACACCAGTTTCTTTAGCAATGGCCTGAAATTTCTCAATGGAGTCAGCAACGGTGTTAATCTTGTAGTGATTTGAGAGAAAAAGGTCCTGGAGAGCTTCAAACTTCGCATCTATGCCAGAGATTTTGGAGAGCAGTTCTTCAAACATTTTAGTGTCCAAAGAAGGAGAGGGGAAAATAGCAGGTGGAGGTGGATCAGGAGAATCAGGAGGAGCAGAAGCACTAGCATCAGTTTTAAGTATCCAGAAATCATTGGAGAGGACATATCCCATACTCCCAAAATCCCTAGAGTTATAGAATTACTTCACAATGATGGAGTGGATATTGTCAAAACAGACCATATTTGCTTCCAAAATTTGAGAGTTGATCATTCCGTAGGGTAGACTGAGGGGATTAATAGTGGAGTCAATCATGTAGTTAAGAATGTAGAAGGATAGTTTGAACCATTTTTTCGATAGGAGACAGTAGGTAAGAAAAGTGTCATGCACGAACAGAGTAGAGAATGAACCAGCCCTAGGCAGGAGAGTAGTTGCCACGATGTGAGAAAGAACTCGTGCCTCAAAAAAGACATCTTTAGGCCCTAGATTGGAAGGATAGGGTGAGTTGGAAGAAAGAGCATTTTTCGCCTCCTCAAAAAAGACTTTAAAATCAGAGGGCTAAGAGTTTTTGAAGGAATCACAAAAATCAGAACAAGAAATACCAAAGATATCATCAAAGATGTCAGGGTCGAGGAAGATTTGCTTACCCAAAATAAGAGATTCCACTTCACTAGGTTTAGAGGAACGCATATTCACATAGAAGGGACGGACTAAGGGTCCATACATAATTTTCGGAGAGGATGAAAAGAGTTTAACCTAACCCTGATATTCAAAAAATTCTTTGATGGGACAGTAAATGGGGAGAAGGAGGTCGAGATCAACAATGTGCCCATGTACCACAATCATGGATTTCAAAGATTGAAAGAGAGTTTCATTTGAGAAGTACCAAAAATCAGTTATGAGGTCCAGGGAATTTTCAAAATCAAAACGACACTTCTTCTTGGAATTCCCATAATAAAGAGGAGACCAAGACATTTAACAGCAGAGGATGCAAAAGAGGTGAAGGAGGGGGTAAACGTAGGGGTGGAGTAATTCTCAGAATCAATGGGCACAGGAGAGAGGACAATGCCCTTTCCCTTGATGCAAGAGCTTTTTCGGAAAGACATAGGGTTAGTGAAGAAGAAGGAGTTAGAGAAAGTGAAGTATAAAGGATTAATTAAAGAGGGAAGGGAAGAGAAAGAGAGAGACATGAAGTGAAATGATGGAACATGGTGGAAAAATGAAGAGGCACTAACACACGAAAGAAAAGGTCTTCATACAACCGCCAAATAGGAGAGAGAAATGGGAGAGCAATTAAGGAGGGAATCCGTGCGAATAAAAATTAACAAGAAAAATAATAATTACACAGTCAGACAATAAATACAAGTAATACTTATCAAAAATGAATCATTTAAAATAGGTAACAATTACTAAAATTAAATTGGTTTTGACATAATATTAAGAGCTTTTCTGAGACAGCAAAATCTTTCTTCAAGAAGCGATTTTGTAAAGATATCAACCAATTGATTTTCAGAATTTATGAAAATAATTTCAAAATTTTCATTTAAAACATGATCTCTAATAAAATCGTGCTTAATATCAATATGTTTGGCTCTAGAATGATGCATAGGATTTTTAGTCAAGCAAATGGCACTGAAATTGCCACATAATAATTGAGCAAGTTTAACAATAACATCATAATCACTTAATTGATGAATTATCCATAAAATCTGAGCACAACATAGTCCAATGGCTACATACTCATCTTCGGTGGTAAAGATAGATACATAGTTTTGTTTCTTGCTATTCTAAGAGACTAGAAAATTTCCAAGGAATTGACAAGATCCACTAGTGCTTTTGTGATCTACTTTATCACCTGCATAATCTGCATCTGAATAACTACGAAGATTAAGTGCAGAGGATCTTTCATACCATAGTCCAAATGAGATAATTCCAACCAGATAATGAATTATTCTTTTCACAACAATTAAATGAGACTCCTTGAGAGCGGGTTGGAATCTAGCACATTTACATACACTAAACATGATGTCTGGATGGCTAGCAGTGAGATAAAGTAAAGACCCAATCATACCTTTGTATTTGATTCGGGAAATCTTAGTAGCTCAGTTGGTTGACTACCTAAACTCCCACCTTGTTGGTGAGGGTTCGATTCCCCATATTGTAATCCCTCTCCCCATTTTTCCTTCCCCTACCCTTATTTTTTTTAAAAAAATAACACTTTTACCATTAGGATCAAGATCCAAATTGCAGGAGGAACTCATGGGAGTGCTAATGGATTTAGCATTTTTCATACCAAGTTTTTGCATAAGTTCCAAAGCATGCTTACTATGACAGATGAATATCCCTTGATCAGTTTGAAAAATTTGAAGATTCCCAAAAGAAGGTTAGCTCACCCATTATACTCATTTCAAATTCACTTTGCATAAGGTTGGCAAAGTCCTTGCACAGATCAGAGTTAAAACTTTCAAAAATAATGTCATCAACATAAATTTGAATAATAATATTATCTAAGGAGGATTTTTTTAATAAACAGAGTGGTATCAATGCTTCCTTGTGAAAAACTATGGGATAAAAGAAATTTTTTAAGTGCTCATACCAAGCTCTGGGAGCTTGTTTGAGTCCATAACGAGCTTTTGATAATATAAAAAAATGATAAGGGAAATCTAAATTTTTAAAACCACGGGGTTGTTTTACAAAAACTTCTTCTTCAATAAATCCATTTAAAAAGAACACTTGTGATGTCCATTTGAAAAAGTTTAAAACTTTTAAAAGCAACATACGCACAAAGAATGTGAATAGACTCTAACCTTTTGCTACAGGAGTAAAAGTTTTATCGTAGTCAATTCCTTCTTATTGAGAGTAACCTTGAGCATGAGTCTTACTTTGTTTCAAGTTATTTCTCCAACTTCATTTAGCTTGTTTCGAAATACCCATTTTGTCCCGATGATAGTAGCATTTTTAGGTTTAGGAACCAAAGTCCATACCTAATTTTTTTCAAATTGATCCGGCTCTTCCGTCATTGTGTTTACCCAGTTGTTGTCTTTAAGAGCCTCTTCCACTTTCTTCGGTTCAAGTTGAGATATAAGAGCAATGTTGGCGAGAATTGGCATTCCTTCATTGCGTTTCTTTTGCTGGAAGTCCTTGTTCTCATCCCATCACTGATATCACCAATGATGAACTTTCTAGGATAGTCAGGTTCACTTCTCCATTCATTTGGGACAGATTCTACTACAGGTTGACTTTCTTCGCTAGTAGTTGACTATTCTTTGTCTGCAACTACTTTTGAAGTTGATGTATTACTGTTAGTAGTATCTTCATCATCAGAGCTGCATTTTTTCTCAAGGATGGGGTTAGATTCATCAAAAATAACATGAATAGATTCTTTTACAGTAGAAGTACGCTTGTTAAAAACTTGATAAGCTCTGCTAGTATTAGAATAGCCAAGAAAGATACCTTCATCGCTGCGAGGATCAAATTTACCTAGATTATCCTTACCATTATTATGAATAAAATATTTGCAATCAAATAGATGAAAGTAGTTGATGTTTGGCTTCTTTTCATTCCAAAGTACATATGGGGACTTCTTGAAAATTGGCCTGATTAATCACCTGTTAAGAATATGACAAACAGTACTTACCGCTTTTACCCAGAAATGGTGAGAAAGAGAGTGTTCACAAATCATGGTTCTAGCCATATCTTGAAGAGTTTTGTTCTTCCTCCCAACTACTCCATTTTGTTGAGGAGAGCGAGGAGCAGAAAAGTTGTATGGGTATCCGCCTTCATTATAGAAGTGTTCAAAGGCTCTGCTTTTAAATTCTCCTCCATGATCACTTTTGATGGAAGTAATGTAGTAGCCTTTTTCTCACTGTACTTTCTTACAAAAGAACTCAAAATTTTTAAAAGTATAGTCTTTGTTAGCTAAAAATATAACCTAAGTGAATCGGGAATAGTCATCAATAATAACAAAAATATACATCTTACTACCAATACTTGCAGTTTTAGTTGAACCAAAACGATCCATGTGAAGAAGTTGAAGAGGTTTTGTAGTAGAGACTGTCTTTGGACTGAAAAAACTTTCTTGTTTTCTTACACATTTGACAAGCATCAGAGATGTGATCCTTTGTGTTGTTCAGCTTTGGAAGTTTAATTACCAGTTCCAATCTTGAAAGCTTTTTAATTAATCTCATACTTGCATGGCCTAGTTTTTTATGCCACATCCAAGGATCTTCAGAGATGGGTGCCAGATAGATATGATTTTTTGATCCTTTGGCTGAGTCCAAAATGTAAATATTTTTTTCTCTGCTCCCTGGAAGAATTGCCTTTCTTGATACATCCTCAATGATGCACCCGGTTTTCTTAAATCTTTCTTCCAGGTCAGCTTCACATAGTTGACTAATACTTAACAGATTGTACCTTAATCCCTTCCCAAGATACACATTAGTAATTCCATAGGTTTTATTAAAAGAAATATTTTCAATACCAATAACAGTTCTAGTAGAATTGTTGCCAAATCAAATTTTTCCACCATTAAATTCATCCACAAATTTGAATATATATTTGTTGACTGTTATATAATTTGAACATCTGCTATCAAGATACCATTTGCCTTTTGATTTCACGCAGAGTTCCTGTAAAACGTAATTACTTGTTTTTAGGTACCTAATGTGTTTTGGGTTCTTTTTTGTTAGGGTTGTTTTTGACTCACCAAACCATGTTGGTTAGTTTAGAGGGAAAAAATCTACAACTTGAATAAGAGTGACCAGATTTACCACAATAATAGCATGAAATTTTACTAGTTATATCAGATCTAGGAAGACTGTAGTATTCACTTTGACATTTAGTCGACTGGTCTGAGCTAGTTGACTTGATTCCCTTCTTAGGACTAGAAAACTTTTGAGCATTTTTTATGAGATTTTTTAATTCAAAAATTTCCTCATCAAAAAGATATCTTTCAACAGAATAGACTTCTAGTTAAATTTTCAAAGCTTTTTCTCATCTTGAATTGTTTTAATATTTTCAAAAGATCCTTTTAAATTTGTGATGGCCTGATCCAGTAAAGATCTTAAATCATTGCAATTTCTACAAAAGTCAGGTTTTACCTAGCCGGATTCTCCAATAGCCATGAAGCACACATTTCCAGAGTTATTTTGATCATATTCAAATGTGTCTTCATCATCCAGCTGCTAGGGCTTTGTTTCTTCCATATCCTTGGGGATATCTTTTCTTGGCTTCTGGACACTCACTTGCAATGTGTCCAAATTTGTCACAATCATAGCACCTGCCATCATTTCAATTATAGTTAGTAATTTATTTATTTCTAGAATTGCTTGGCTTACCTCTTCTTTGATTTCTATTGCCTAAATGTTTTCATGACAGATCTTGTGATCAGTGCGATTTCATCCTCATTGAAATTATTTTCATTTTCTTGATTATGATTAGTTGCTTTGAAAGCAATAGATTCTTCTTCTCATCTTCTTTGCCCTTTTTGTTTAAATGAGTCTTTTCAAAGGCAAAAAGATCTCCTCGAACTTCATCATCTGTTACGTTCTTTTGATTCATTCTTTCAAGTGCAACAACTTTGGCATGCCATTGAGGAGGTAGACTTCTTACAACTCTCCTTATGTGCTCTATAAGAGCATATTCTTTTCGTGCAGCTTTGAGTTCTCCAATGATTTTGCTCAGTCGTGCAAACATACTTTCAACTGATTCTCCTTCTTTCATTTAGAACAATTTATTCATAGATAAGAAGACTGAAAATAATTTCTTTAACTTTGTCAATTCCTTCATAGGTAACCTCCAGTTTGTCTCACATTTCTTTAGCAGTTTCGCAGTTGAAAATTTTCTCATATTCTTCACCACTAATAGCATTGTAGAGAACATTCTTGGCTTTTGAATTTATCTGGATGATCTCTATTTTTTCATCAGTGTAGTTTTTCAGACTAGGGACAACAGAAGCCTCACTTCCTTCAGAACTTGATAAGTTTTCATTTGCGGGTTTGGTTACAGGGATGGAAATGTCACCAAGATTGATGACTCTCCAAACTTTAACATCATAGGACTTGATGAAGGTCTCCATCTGATTTTCCAATATGAGAAGTGTTTTCCATTGAAATAGGGAGGCCTGGTTTGAGAGGTTCCTTCTTGAAATAGTGTTCCAATGCTTTGATTTTGACTTGCCATGATCTTTTTCTCACTTATGGTTAGATAGAAAAGTTTAGTGAGACCAAACTCTGATACCAATTGAAAGTGCAAAAAGAGGGGGGTGAATTGAATTTTCTTCCTTTTATTTTTCTTAAACCTGTATTCAGATAGTCAACTAGTATAAGAGACAATCGACTAAATAGAGCAGATATATAAGTAAAGAGAAAATAAAGTGCGTAAAAAGAAAGTTCAACACCGAATATTTTTATACTGATTCGGATTCAATGTGAATCCTGGGTCCAGTCGACTTGGGTTGAAAAGAAATATCTCTTCAAGCCTTTAATGGAGTGATGGTTACAAGAAATAAAATTTAACAACTAAACTCAGATTTTTTTTCTCTTTTTTTGTTTTTATTTTTTATACAGTCCTCTCTTTCAATGTTTTCTTCTTTTTGTTTCATAGTAACTAATTTAAAGATTACAATGATTTTCTGAAGGTGAAGAGATTTGAAGAATGGCTTGAAATGCGGTAGACTTGTATAAGTCTTGAGATATCCTAGATGCCTCCTTTTATAGAAGAGATGGCATCTCATGGGAATTGATCCTTGAATTGAGACTTTGATGGATCCTCTTTCTAAGGATAAATCAAGGCTTTTAGGAAGGCACAACAAGATCAAATCTTCTTCCTTCTTATAACTTTTGATTGGAATCTTGAGTGGTAATTGTCTTTAATTTATGATCTTTTTTTGGTGCTGATCTTCTGATTGATTTGCTGAATCATTGAACAATCTTCCCATTGATAAGATTGATTTTGTTGAGTATTAGAGCAGATCTTCCCATTGATAAGGGATCTATTTTTGGTATTGATTTTCTGTCAAGTTTTTTATTTGTTGAGTCAGTCACAGATCTTCTCCTTCCTTTTATGTCAAGCAATCATGTGATGATGCGCATTTCCTTTTGAGACTTGAGTTTTCCAATTCCTGCGTGTTGTTTAGTCCTTGTATAGATCTGTTTCCTTTTTGATACAATACTTATGATTTAGTCATCAATCAAAATATTTTAGCACTAACGAAATGTGTGGATGTTTGAATCGAGATGTGTTGTATATAGACTAGTTTTACTAAGTATGTGATATGTATGATGATGTGAGATGTTGGTTACTCTATAAGGTACTATATTAGTTGTAGCTATTGTAATAGTTGTGTCCTAATTCTATTAAACTATGAAAAGATCTCGTAAAGGCTGGATATAGGTTGATGCCATGTAACAGGTATGTAGGCTGGCTTGACTTTTGTGTGTATGTGGGTGTAGCTTGGTGCTACAGAGATGTGATAGTTATGAGACTGGTTGCTAACTATACCTTGTGCTGGGGACTTGCTTTGGTATATGCTTGCTTCTGATAGCCATAATTGATCTGGGTACTTGTTATTTTATCAACTGGGCTATCTATTGTTGCTCTGGATAGTTGTTATACTTATTAATGGCCTATCCAGTGTTTTACTGAGTACTTATGATACTTTTGGCTATCTGCTATTTACTAGGCCTTAACCTAACCTTAAGCTAGTGTTGTCATTGACTTACATTATCCAGAGCCTATATTGTTACATATACACATGGTGTGACTATTCTTGGGTTCGAGGCCTAGTTATCTATTCTTGGGTTTGATCCCTAGTTGGCTATTCTTGGGTTCAAGACCCAATTGACTATTCTCGAGTTCGAGGCCTAGTTGACTATTTTGGGTTCAAGGCCTAGTTAACTGTTCTTGCATTTGAGGCCCAATTAATGTGCCTTAGGTTTGAGGCCCTATTGGTTGTGTTACGGAGATTCTTTCTCCCCGAAGGATACATCCTGCCATTATATATATTGTCAGACCATCAGGCCCTAGCTGATTGCCCCGACCGGAGGCCAGGTTGGGAAGAGGGTTTGAGGCCCTGTTGATATTATAGGGGTTTGAGGACCTTGATTATAGTTAAGGATTCGAGGTCCAGAGTGACATTTAGGGGGTTCGAGGCCTCGGGTGATAGTTAGGGGTTCGAGGCCCCATGTGATACTATATCTTGTACTGGCTATGATCTCATACCATCTATTACTAACCCCTATATCCCTCTACCTATTCACATCCTGATTGTGCGTAGGTGTACCTCATGGGCTTATGAGGGCTCAGGGGGCGTTCAGGCTTAGACACAAAGGGCTTACACCCACGTATAGTCGTTCTGATGACGTGGAGAGTTGGTCTCTATGATGGTTCTATGGGATTCTGTGATAGTTCTGTGGAATTATGTGATGGTCTATTGATTCTATATTGTGCAGGGGTATACCTTCTAGACTTATGGGGGCCTAGTTGGCGTACATGCATAGATACTAGGGCCTTGCACCCATGTAGAATACTATTCCTCAGTTGAGGGCAATTGTGTATTAGCCTACGCAGTCTTTATCAGTCGGTATATATAGATGTTCACTACTTAGATTGTTTTAGTTCATCATTGTTTTCATTTTTGGTTGGTTCTGTTGTTGTTGTGGGTTTCCCGACATGCTTATGCCTTGACCTGGGTTGTTTTGCTACACTACAATAGTTTCTACATACTTGGATTTTATTTATGTTTACTATTTCATTTGGCCGGCCGATGATGCCTACTAGATGCCTTTTTTGGTACTCACCCCTACATTTCTGCATCTTCCTATGGTGCAGGTCCAAATCTAGCTTCAGTCACTGAGGTAGGAGTTCACATATGATTCAGGAGACATTGGTGAGCATTAGTAGCTCTGGACATTTTGCACTCTCCTTCTATCTATTGGGTCATCTTTTGTATTCAGATACTACCTTGTATATGTAGTTTGGATTTGTATATGTAGATGGCTATTCTGGTTATGTATATAGATATGTGTATTTTAAATTGAGTCTATAGTGGCTCTGTATAGGTGACTTCCATGTCTTGAGTAAATTGTGTCTGTTGTACTTATATGTTGTTGATATCCTTCCACACTTAGGCATTTCTCCCACTTTCCTGGACCCTATCTACGAAGGGATCCTATAGGCCGTGTTTTATTCTACAGGCTGTCCGGTAACACGTAGGACCCTTCCCAGAAACTCCAATTTTTCTTCATGTTTGGCACCCCCTTCTACGACCCTAGTTGTGAGTCATGGAGCACTTAACGACCCGTAAAACCTTCCTATAATCCACTTCTAGACTTCCAAAAATTTTCCCCCAACCAGACACCTCATATATGAGGCCTTTGTAAGATCTATGAAGTAAACAATGACCCGTACTTAGGTCTCATGGATTCATGCCAGTGATCAATTTCTCATCTTTTTCTCGATCTCAACTTTGAACTTACGGGGGGTTACACGAAGGACTTCTAAAAAAAAGTCAAGCCTCATGGGAAAGGTTTGACATTACCACATTACGTATTGATTTATGATATGTTCTATAACTCTTGCCTTAAAGGCAAGACATAGACCAAGAATTTCACAAGTTACTCCCCATGGGTATGACTTGATACTACTAAATTGTATCTTGATTTATCATACATTCTATAACTCTTGCCTCTTAGCCCAAAGACTTCAAAATAACACATTATGCTCCATAGCCAAGACTTGATGATATCACGGTGTTTTAATTTATGAGATGCTCATTAACTATTGCCCTAGAGATAAGACTTGTTAGTCCTAAGACTTTCAAATAACAAGTTAAGCCCCCACAGGCAGGACTTAACATTGCTATATTATGTCTTGATTTATGAGATGCTCTATAATTCTTGTCTTAGAGACTAGACATAAACCAAGAACTTCAAAAGTTACACCCTATGGCGAGACTTTACACTACTATTTTGAGTCATGATTTATCATATATATAACTCTTGCCTCTTAACTCAAGGACTTTAAAATAACAAGTTAAGGTCCATGGGTAAGACTTGACAATATAATATTGTGTTTTGTTTTATGAGATACACTAACTATTGTCCTAAAGGTAAGACTTCCTACTCCAAGAACTTCCAAACAACAACCCATGGACAAGACTTGATACTATCATACTATATATTGATTTATGAGATGCTCTATAACTCTTGCGTTAGAGGCAAGACTTAGACCCAAAACTTCATCCATGGGTGAGACATGACACTTCTACATTGTGTCTTGATTTATCATATATATTACTCTTTCCTCTTAGCCCAAGACTTCAAAACAACAAGTTAAGCCCCATGAAAAAGACTTAACAATATCATTTTTTTTTTTGAGATACTTTATAATTATTGCTCTAGAGGTAAGACTTGTTAGTCAAAGGATTTCCAAACAAGTTAAGCCTAATAGGCAAGACATGACACCACCATATTATGTAATGATTTATTAAATGTTCTATTACTCTTGCCTTACAAGCAAGTCTTAGCCCAATGGCTTCAAAGAACAAGTTGCGCCCATGGCAATATTTACATCATTTGGGTAACACAATAACTTTTGCCTTAAAGGCAAAATATAGCTCAGGGGTTAAAAAAAATAACACATACCTCGTGGGCAATGTTTGCACTATTCATTATGTCTAACTTATGACATGTTTTATTACTCTTGTTTTAGAGGCAACACATAGACCAAAAACTTCAAAATGACAAGTTATTCTCTATGGATAGAAATTGACATGACCACATTGTGTCTTGATTTATGATATACTCTATTTTTTGTCTTAGAGGCAAGACTTAACTCCCAAATACTTTAAAATAATAAGTTGCATCTCTTGAGAATAATTTCTAAATTTTTCACTAAGTCTAATTTATGAGAAACATAACAACTTTTGTCTTACAAACAAAATTTAACTTGATAGTTTAATAGAATTGAAAAAAGATTTTAAAAATATAGAAATAGACAAAAAAGAAAGAAGAAAAAAAAGGAGAAGAGAAAAAATAATAAATAAAAAAAGTACAAGTTAAGAAAAAAGAAAAAAATGATTAAAAATTAAGAAAGACAAAAAGATAGAAGTTAAAAAAAAAAGGAAATACAAAGAAACAAAGGAGAAAAATAATAAACAAAAGAAAAATAAGAAAGAGAAAAATAGAAAAATTGAGCATAGAGAATTTTTTAAAAAATATTTAAGATGTAGATAGATAAAAATATCTTTGATTCAACTTCAAATTAAAAAAAGATATTTTTATAAAACTTTTTTTGTGGAAAATAAAAAATCAGCACCGCTACATTTGATAAACAATTTTATCAATTATTTGCCATAATACTTGTATCCAAACGTGTCATAGTTATAGCAAAAGGAAGCTAATCAGGTAAATGACTCATATTTTAAATTTTTTTGTTGCTCATTTATTGTTTTTCGAAATGTCGATTTTAAGTTAGGTTGGTGAACTGAATTCCAGCTGCTAAGCATTGACTTCCTTGGATCATGGTATGCTCGTTGCTCACTTGATTTCCTCTTATTTTTCTTTTATAAAATCAGTTCATGATTAAAGGTTTCCTGAAGTTTAGCTAAACTCTTATTCTTAGCCCAGTCATTCTCCATTAATTAGGTAAATATACCTCCTTTCTTTTAATTCTCGTTCTACATTTTCTGAGGATTGAATGTGGTGCTTCCCTTCTTCAAGTGTTTAGCAAATCTACATGAAATATATCATTTTTTGAATTCTTCATAGATACACTTTTCTCACTCTTCAAATGCACATAACAGTTTAGATTATTGTGTGCGCTCTCTCTCTATATATATACACATACAAACAAGGAAAGATATTCCCTGCTTTTGCTTTTCCTTTAACATTAGAATTCGATATAAACCATAGAATAATTGATTTGTTAAGATTAGAATTTGCCACTCACCCATGGATTTAAACATTTTAGTAGGGAAAAATAATACACATGGATAGTGAAAAGGTAATTAATTATATTTGTGCATTTGAATTATTGTATGCCAAAAATTGCATATATTATTTGGTGCAGTTGTAATATATGCAGGGTGTGAAGTGTTTCCAGTTCTCTAATTCAGATAAAAATGATTATAAGAACAAGACTAGAAGGTCAACATCAGGCCAGTCATCCGCCTCGATTTTCACAGATCCTGAACTGAAAGGATCTGAATACAACTCACAAAATGTTTCATCAGACAATAGCACTGAGTCCTCGTTTTCATGCTTGTCTAATAAAAAGCCTTGCAACCTTAGGGTCTTCACAGTTGAAGAGTTGAAGACTGCCACCAAGAATGTCTTGATTTATGAGATG
>DF357332.1:177497-199847 GCA_000787875.1 Solanum virginianum | reverse complement strand
CCCCGACGGGTGTCAGTCACGGCCCATAAACTGGGACGTGACACTTAACCTTGGTACCAAGACCTCTTTAGAAGGACTCCAACAGTGTGAAGTGAATTGACCACCATGATCCGAAATGATCCACAAAGGCACTCCATGCAATCTAACCAACTCATTATTGTACAATTTGGCATAATCTTCGGCAACATAAGTAGTTTTGACCGATAGGAAGTGAGCCGACTTTGTCATTCTATCCACAAAAACACAAATAGAGTCAAAATGGTTCCTACTCTTAGGCAACCCAACCACAAAATCCATATTGATCTCTTTCCACTTCCAAGTAGGAATCTTTATATCTTGGGCTAAACCACCTAACCTTTGATGTTCAGCTTTCACTTGTTAGCAATTGTGATATCTGGATATAAAGTTGGCAATGTCTCTCTTCATACCACCCACTAATACACTTCCCTCAAGTCTCTATACATAATGTAGAATTAAGGTGAATGCAATAGGATGAATTATGGGCCTTTTTCAAGATCAATTCTCTCAAATCACCCACATTTGGCACACAAAATCTACTCTGGTATCCAAGAGCATCATGTCCCCCTTGGGAGAAAACCTCCACTTTACCATCTCTCACTAAGGCCTTCAACTTCAACTCTAGTAAGGCAGGGTTAAGATCTTGTTTTGCTTTTAATTCCTCGATCAAGGAAGATTTGGAACCATCAACAACCACTACACCACTATTATCAACTTCATCCAATCTAACCCCCAATCTAGCCAACCAATGAACCTCTCTAGCCACCTCTTTGCACCATCATCAACATGAGCTAGACAACCCGTAGACACCCCACAACATTAGGTTTGTCGGGGTGATAATGCGCACTTATAACAATCTTTAAGGATCTCTAACCACTTTTTTTTTCTCAAGTTAAGATCATTTTGGGTGAACACATATTAAAGACTCTTGTGGTCGATGAATACATCAACATGAATCCCATACAAGTAGTGATGCTAAATTTTCAAAGCAAATACTACAACCATCTATTCAAGATCATGGGTGGGATAATTCTTCACATGCACTTAAGTTGTCTAGAGGCATATGCTATCACCTTACCACTTTGAATCAAAACACACCCAAAACCAATTCTTGACTTATCACAATATACCACAAATCCTTACAACCCTTCTAATAGAGCCAATATAGGAGAGGAGATAAGCTTATCCTTTAAAGTTTGGAAACTCTTTTCACACTCATTGGTCCACACAAATTTAACCTTCTTTTGGGTCAACTTAGTAATAGAGGAACCAATAGAAGAGAAACCATTTACAAACCTCCAGTAGTAACCCGTCAAACCTAAGAAACTTCTAATGTCCAATGGAGTCAAAGGTCTAGGCCAATTTCTAATCACCTTTGTCTTCTTAGGGTCCACCTTAATACCACCACCCGACACCACATGTCCCAAAAATGCAACCTCTTTCAACCAAAACTCACATTTCTCATATTTTGCATACAACCTCTCCTTCGTCAAGATTTGTAACACCACGTTCAAGTGACTCACACGCTCTTCCTCACTATGGGAATAAATCAAGATATTATCAATAAAAACCACCACAAACAAGTCAAGCTAGGGTTTAAAGACCCTATTCATGAGATCCATAAATACAGTCGGTGCATTAGTCAACAAAGCACATAACCACAAAATCAAAGTGCCCATACCTAGTCCGAAAAGCCATCTTGGGAATGTCACACTCCCTCACTTTCACTTGGTGATATCCGGACTGAAGATTAATCTTAGAAAAGTCACTAGCCCCTTGAAGTTGATAAAAAAGGTCATCAATCCTTGGTAGAGTGAACTTGTTCTTTATGATGACTCTATTAAGTTGCCGGTAATTAATGCACATCTTAAGAGAACCATCCTTCTTCTTCATAAACAATACCGGTGCACCATAAGATGACTTACTAGGCCTTATAAAACCCTTTTCCAACAAATCCCTTAATTGCTCTTTCAACTCTGCTAGGGACATATGGTAAGGGGGAACAAAAATGGGTTGAGTATCGAGAAGGAGGTCTATACAAAAATCTATTTTCCTTTTGGGAGAAACACCAGGATGCTCATCGGGAAAGACATCAAGAAATTTATTAACCATCAGAACTGACTCAATAGGAAGAATTTTGGACTCAGCATCCCTAACCCTCTTAAATTTTTGGCTATAAGACAAGAAATGGATCTACCCTTGACCACTGCATCACAACTCTCCCACATAAGGACGGGCTCATTAGGAAATTGAATTTAATCCTACGAGTTCTACAATCAATAGAAACATAATATGCATGCAACCAATCTATCCTAAGAATGACATCAAAATCCACCATATCTAATTCAACAAAATCACAAGGCAAGATGTTATGCAAAATGAAACGAGACAATTTCTATTGACTATTTTAGCAACAATGGAATCACCAATAGGGGTAGACACTTCATAAGGTTCACAAAATAATTTTGTACTAACATGAAACTTTTTAGCAACAAAAGGATTAATAAAAGAAAGAGTGGCACTAGAGTCTATCAATATATATACATCAAAATAAAAAACCTTTAATATACCGGTACCAAGATCAGGCACCTCATCAACTTCTTGTCTCCCTTGAAGAGAATAGAATCTATTTTGTGTTTGACCACTTCCTTGGTGACCGCCCCTTCCTCTTAGGCCCACATTTGCACCTTGGCCTTATGGATGACCATCTCTACCTTTGTTTTGTGTATGAGGGCAATCAATAACTTTGTGACCCATCTTACCATAACCAAAGCAAGTATTAGATTTCCTCAAACATGGACCACTATGATTCTTTTCACACTTTGGACATCTAGGCTTTATCATTCCTCCATTACCACCTTAGAACCTTTAATTAGGCACATATCATTAGCAAACCTCTTGTTAGAATCATTAGATGATCTTTGGCCTTGGAACTTGTGGTCATAAGGAAATCGATCACCCTTAGAGCCTTGGAATCCACCTTCAAATCGAGCCCTCTTGGACTCACCAACCTTTCTCCTTCTAAGCTTCTCCCTCTCTAGTTGTTTGACATATGTCATGAGGTGGGATAAATCCATATCACCTATTAGCATGGCGGTATGACACTCCTTATTAACCAAGTCAGATACACCCGATAAAAATTTATTTATCTTCACCTTGGCTTGACAACCAATTGTGGGGCATAGTTGGAGAGTTGGTTGAACTTGAGGGCATACTACCTCACACTCATAAATCCTTACTTTAGATTCATAACATTCCATCATCTTTGCCTCCTTTAGCTCAATAGGAAAGAACTGGTTGAGTAATGCCGCTTTAAACTCCTACCAACGAATAGCATCATTATTCCCCTTCTCCATCTTCCATTAAGCAAACCAAATTTGTGCCATCCATTTGAGTTGGTAGGCCGCCAATTGCGCTTTTTTCTCTGAATTAACCCTATAATAGACAATATCTTATACATTTCATCGATGAATTCTTGGGGATCCTAATCCACTTTGAACCCATAGAACTCTGGTGGATTCATCCTAGTAAAATCCCTCACCCTTAAGGCCGAAGTAGGAGCATGAGGAGCTTGGATCCTTGGATGATTTTGTTAGCCATAGCATGAACCAACAATGCAATATCATCTCGAAATTCATCTTTGCTTACCTATACTTCTTAAGGAGCTTGAGGAGTGGGAGGAGCCGATTGCTTCTCGGGTATACCAGCTCTTCTTGCTCTCTGAATCGGTATGATCTAGAATAGCAAAGAACATTCGTTAGGGGAAATCCTTACCTTAACTTCTATAACATGACATAGATTATGAAGAAGGGAAACATTTCCTAAAATGCCTCATAGCCTCTCACTAATAATCGTGGCACGCTTCACAACCATTAGCAAGACTCTAATTGACTCAGTTGTTGGATTCTGAGGACCATTATACCAAGTTTGTCACGTCCCAAGCCTAGGTTCTAGATGTGACACGGCAAATGGGAATCCAAACAACCCTCTTAGCATTTCAATCACACATTCTTGGTCATGGAAGCAAAGTAAACAACAATAAGAGATACTATAAAAAGGGAAGTGGGTCTAAGTGAAGTCTTTGATAATCATAAAAAGACATGAAGAGTCAGGGTTGTAGCATAAATACATCATAATATTCCAACAAGACCTATAAATATAGAATGGAGGGGGAGAGGGGGGGGGGCCAAGACTCATTCTAGGCTCACCCTCATAATGTAAAATGTTCAACATAAAGAAGTCTTAGAAATAACAAGAGAAAGTAGATAGTGTCCCCGAACTTGAGGACTCACCAAGCTTATCTTTGAATAATCTCACTAGCCACGTGAAGGATGATCAAGGGAGCTCTGGTCCCTACATGCTGATATTATGTAGGAAAAAGTATGCATTAGTATATTTGGATGTACTAAATATGTAGGATGCAATGCAACAAGATATAAGCCGATCTAGTTAAAATGCATAGTAATAGGCGATAGATAAGTATAATCTCAATGTAGCATGCAGAATCAATGCTTGAAGTAAAATATATTTATAAATCATACAGCTTGCATAGAATATGATACATATGTGGAAAGAGACCTCAATTTACAAAGAGTAAGACCAAGCGAGCTACAATATGGAATCTCGTTGATTACCCCTCATCAGTAAAGAGGTTGTCTACTTGCCAAGGTAAACCATACTTTACCTTATATTAGCCCATCCTATTTTGGGGTAGATTTCATTAAAAAGTTCACTAAATGGATCTACTAGTAAAGCAAGGGTAAAGTATACTTCTATGTTGGCACATATTTCAAGAAAAGAGAGCAAACTCTTCATCCATCAGTGCTAAGCCTAATCCCATGGAATAACTAAAATAATCACACTTTAGCAATTTGTAAGAAACATGGAAATATGATATGAGTAGCTCTAAAATATCTTTAACCTCATCATCAAACATTACCCTTATGTTAACATCTAGGGCTCACAAGAGGTAAAATCTTTGAAAAAAGGCTTAATTAGGCATTTATAACATCATATACATTTGCATGAATTCAATACATTTGTTGAAAGCCCAAAATTATCATAAAGTCACTTGACTCATAAATCATGCAATAGATCAGCAATAACTCTAAGAATCCTTTTCAAGATATTTAATCAAACACTTGGTAAGTGTATAATACTTGTTCAAAATCATCCAATTCAAGAGTGTAATAATATGAGAAAACTCACTGCAATTCAACACACCAACATATAGTAAAACCATCATATAGAATACCTTGAAATCCACCATCAAATCTCATAATAGATCATAGTTTTATAGCTCAAAACATGCATAGTCTATAAAGAAAAAACCCATTCATAATACAAGCTTGAAGTAGATAGTCATATATAACAAATAAATATTTCATAAAACCCCAACATAATTTATACTCATAATCCATAATAGAAGAAACTCATAGATAATACAACTTGAAAACATGCAATTTTTAAAAAAATGGAGGTTGGGCTCTATGGGTGAAAGGACCCAATGGATGAAACCCACATACCTAAATTTGGGGACTCTTTGATGTACACTTGAAGGAGGCTTGAAGCTTGAAAGGAGTTCTTGAGACCCAGAATTAAGTTTGGGACACTTGAATTTGGATGAAATATTTGGTGTTTAAGGGTTTTGAGAGTGTCTTGAGTGATATAGAGTTGAAAAATGACTAACTGTAGGTGCTTTTATGCATAAATGGGCATGTGCCCAAGTCCCCAATGTCTTTGGTCGAAAAAAGTAAATTAAAGAAGTGATAACACTGCTCCACGATAGGTTCGCATTGCGGAGCCAACTCAAATACCCACTATTTTGCGAAAAGTTGTCAAAAATCATTTTTCGTTAGGAATTGGGGTTATACCCATTCCTCACTCAATTTTGTCCTTTGATCGAGAATATAAAGTCGGATTTTTGATATCACATATGGATTGTGAGATATATGGAAATCATGATTAGGGGCATTTTTGAAGCATATTTTTGGGGCATTTTCGGGGCATTTCAAGGATGTTTCAGAAAGACTCTTGAGTTCGAGCAACTCCTATGATTGCTACTTTTGATTCTAAGAGTATGTTTTGAAAAGATTTCTTTAGGATGACTCAAAATCAAAAGGAGTAGAGATTGGGGCCCATCCCGTTAGTTGAGGTATCATCCCTTGAAGCCAAACCTTAGTGTCCCAAACTATGTGCCACCATAAGAGCCTTGTAGGCTATGCTTGTGGATCCACCTAGGCCCTATAGTTATGAAAGATGTAATTGCAAAGTTATTAAGTATCGAATATCTACCTTGGCTAGTAGATTCTCTTTTTCCCAAAAGAAGAAGTGTATTGGACTTTTCCCATTGGAAGGAGATCATTGGATTCTATATAGTAGCTCAGATGGTCTTATTGTTGGTTATGATCTATTCCCACAATTTTATATGATTCCATGATATATCTTGAATTCATGTGTTAAATGTGCATTGTCTCATATTGGTCTGAGCCATATCCATTGTTCATGTTTAAGCTTATTTTACGACTCATTAATCTTATGTTTATCTATATGTTATGTTCACATATGATGGCATTACAATTTTATTCATGCATTGTATCTCACATACATAGTACATTCAAACATAGTAACACATATTTTCCTGCATTATTAAATCGTGTAGGGACAGGTACTCCACTACCGGCTCGTGGCTAGGATTCGACCTCCAAGATGAGCTCTAATGTTTGTGGTAAGCCTTTAAATCAGGATTTCTCCACTCTTTCCTTCTAGCTCATATTTAGCTTATATTAAGATGATTTATAGCCATTCTTAGGCATTTACATTTTGTATTATACTGTCTAGATTTCTTTCTATTGATGGAGACTGTCTGTTATCGGTTCTATTGACATATGATATAGTTCTTATGCATATGGACACAATAATAAATGTATTTATTTCCACTATTTTTAATGTTTATTCATTGTTCAAGAAGCCCATAGCCCCTTTCCTGTATAAATTTCCACCTTATGTTTCTGTTTACTATCTATGAATGCATGAGATGCTTAGATAGCTTGGATGAGGTGCCTTTGGGTATCTCATTCACCGTGTGAAGAGTACACCCTTAGGTTGGGTCATTACAAACTTGATATCTGACACGAGGTTTTAAATGTTCCTTGAATATCGATGCATACACTGTACCATAGAGTCCTATTTAAGGCTATGAAGCACGCCACTATCTTGAATGAGAGGCTATGAGACGGTTTAGAAAAGTCTTCCCTTCGTTCTTATTCAATGTCATGCCTTAGAGTTGAGTGGTGTTTTTCACTAACTAACGATGAACTTTTGTTTGTTTCTCAATTATGTTGCCCCCAAGAGCTCCCCAGCAATAAGGCTATCATGACCCAACCCCAGGGCTGTGACTAGGGCCTGAGTGGGCCCCCCATACCGAATCACAAAGCCAAACTACAAATGGATGACTTATTTTTTACAAAAATTTTGGCAGAGTTTCCTTTGTTTTACTGACTATCCCAAAATATTCCTGCATATCAGAAAATTCCAATAAACCACACAGGGCCATCAAAACAACATATAGACATATACAGGCCGACAAGGCCACCATGGTAGGTAAAGCTTCTCAACATACACATCATACAGATCTATTCATATGGACTGAGCACAACCCACACATATATACATATCCACAGACCTCTAAATAGATTGACAGAATTATAGGACGGGACAGGGCTCCGCCATACCCACGAATAAACATATATGCAAAATAACGAACAGGTGTATACCAAAAGTGAGCTCCAAAACACGAGGAACACTCCAAACAGCAAAAAAGTATCCTAAGCTGGGGGGTCACCAAACTGAATGTCGATACCTGCGGGCATGAAATGCAGCCCCTGAAGAAAGGAGAGACTGACAGAATCATAGGACGGGACAGGGCCCTGCCGTACCCTCGAATAAACGTATATGCAAATAAACGAATAAGTATATGTACCAAAAGTAGGCTCTGAAGTAAGGGGAGCACTTCAACAGCAGAAAGATGTCCTAAGCTGGTGGGTCACCAAATTGTATGCAGGCATAAAACGCAGCCCCCGAAGAAAAGAGGGTCAATGCGGAATACGTACTGATTATGTAAAGTAGAATGTACAGAATATAAATCTGAGTAGTAGCCAAAAACAAACGTATAGAAATCAAATGCATATCCAAACATATATATATATATATATCAAAATATTTATTTTTAAAATACCAAATCATGCCTAATGTATAGGAATGATGGCAACCTCCAAAATATGCACCATACCACAGCATAACACCAGAAAGTTCAAATCTCCAAAATCTTCATCACATATCAAACATAGGATAAGTAAGCCAGGCATTACATATCGCCATCCCTGTCTTACATATCATAATACAAAAATAGCATGGGTGAGTTGGGCGTTACGTATCGCCATCCCTCAACTTCACCTAAATCCAACCTAACACCAAACATAACATAATAGGCAGTGACCCAGGCATTACGTATCGTTGTCCCTATCCCATCTTATAATTCTGTCAGTCTGTTTAGAGGTCTGTGGGTACATACACATGTGGGTTGTGCATAGTCTATTTGATTAAGACCTGCATGATATGTTTGATGGGCGGTTTTACCCACTATGGCGGCCTTGTCAGCCCATATATGTCTATGCGATATTCTATTAGCTCTGTCTGGATTCTGTTAGTATATTCTAATATGTAGGTTATTTTGGGATAATCAGTAAAATAGAGGGAACTTTGTCGAAATTTCTATAAAAATGAGACATCTGTTTGTAATCTGGCTTGCGTTTGCATTTGGGAGCCCTATTCGGGACTTAGTCACGGCCCACGGGGTTGGGTCGTGACAAAGGCACTCTGGACCAACAAGTCCATCCACTCCAATGGGACAAGGGAGTGTCTAAGGTAGAGTTTAGAGTTGCTTTCATGGTGTTGGCTTAAGCGTTGGCTAACAAAGCCAACAGGGAGATAGTTGTGCCTCCCTAAGTGCCTACCCCAATAGCTAAAGTGCGTGACTTCATGCAAATGAACCCATTGGAATTTCATGGATCAAAGGTGGATGAGGACCCTATGGAGTTTATAGAAGAAGCCTACCGGGTTATGGCAGTGCTTGATGTGCTGTCACAGGAGAAAGTTGAGTTAGTTGCTTACCCGATTAAGTGAGTTTCCATGATTTGGTATAAGCAGTGGGCCAAAAAGATATGTTAAGAAGTGAGACCCATTAGTTTTGAGGAATTCAAGTTTGCCTTCCGAGACCGGTTCTTCCCCATTGACCTTCTAGAGGTAAAGTTCCAAGAATTCACTAACTTGAAGTAGGGGGTATGAGTGTGAGGGAATTTGCCCTCACATTTACCAAATTGTCCAAGTATGATCCATTATTGGTCGCGAATCAATAGGCTAGCATGAGTAAATTCATTTTAGGTGTCTCCGAGTTAGTATCCAAAGAATGCAAGACAACATTATTGGTCAAGAAGATGGATATTTCTCGCCTAATGACATACGCCAAAAAAATTGAAGAGGAGAAGCTTCGAGAAAGGGAAAGAGAGTCCAAGTAGGCTCATGTGAATGGTGGGATCTAATCTTAGCAAATGAGTATTGGATACAAATCTCAAGGTGGTCGAAGGCAAGGATCCACCAACACTCCTCCTCCTGGGAAGGACAAAGGGGTTACCCTAAAATCCAAATTGTCCCAAGTGTGGAAGACCCTATAAAGGGGAATACTTAGCAGGGTCCAATGCATGCTTCACTTATGGAAAGGCTGGTCACCATACCGAGGACCGTAGGAGTGAAGGCATAAGGCCCCAAGGCCAGAGGAGTCAAGCTCATGGTTCCCTAAGGGCTAACTGATTCTATGCCCTTCACCATCATCAAGAGGTCGAGGAAGCCCCAGATGTGGTCACTGGTATGTTACAAGTTTATGATTAAAATACATATGTACTTTTAGATCCGAGAGCAAACTTGTCTTTTGTAACTTGATTCTTTGCATATATATTTCATGCATGTCTTAAAGTCCTCCACGGGCCTTATGAGGTGACCCCGTAGGTGAGTGTATCATAACCTGAAGAATCTATAGGGATTATCCTGTTTCTATTCTACATAAAGTAATCCCATATGATTTAATTGAGCTCTCCATGGTAGAATTTGGGTATCGTCACTAGTATCAAGATTGTCACTATCATCAATATCGTCACTATCATCAATATCAATCTCATCAAGAAGAAAACCTTTAGACTTGTTATCCAAGAACTTGTTCTAGGGCTTCTTCCTATACCTATGCATTCCATTAGACCCAGAAATGATACATTGGAAGAAAAACTTCCTTTTATCGATCTTGATTCGCATATAAATTCCGGAATTATGGACCTAGCTGAACTGGAGAGCTCCGAAGTCCCACGGTATCAAAGAATTAGGTACCATATGAATAGGCCCGAGAAAACCCTTGTATAGCTTCTTCGATTTCTCGATAAAGAGCAATATGACAAACAGTGGTTCTTTTTGGGAGGGATTAGTTGCATGTTTCTTATGTATCCATTGATTGTAGAACCTGTAGGGTCAAATTCTAATTCCCTAATGTGCCAGTTCTTGAATGAGAAGGTAGCAACTCTTTGTGTAAGGGTCGGTTCATTTCATTATTAAGGACCATAAGATGATTTCCAACAAGTGTATCTACCACTTGGTGAGGGTCAAACATATCTTTTCTAAAGTTCCTTCTCTTAAGTTAGTCCTTGTTGTAAGTAAATTCCCTTATGTCTTCTTAGATGAGTTTTTGGGTGTCACTCCCCAAAGGGTGATAGACTTTGGTATAGATCTTTTATGTGATACTCAGCCTATCTCCTACAGTATTGAAGGAGTTGAAGGAACAATTGATGGATTTGTTGGAGAAGGATTTCATCCTATCTAGTCGGTCTCCATGGGGTGCCCCGGTGCTATTTGTAACAAAGAAATATGGGTCACTCTGCATGTGCATTGATTAACGATAGGTCAATAAGGTCACCATCAAGAATAAGTATCCTCTCCTAAGGATGGATGATTTATTGATCAACTACAAGGGGCCACTCATTTCTCCATGATTCACTATAGATCCAGCTATCACCAATTGAGGGTGAAAGAAAATAACATCCTAAAGATGGCTTTCCAGACTAGGTCTGTTCATTTTGAATTTGTAGTGATGCCCTTTGGCCCCACTTTTGCACCGGCAATATTTATGGACCTTATGAATAGAGCATTCAAGCCTTATCTCGACATGTTCATTATAGTGTTTATTGATGACATTTTGATCTATTCATAAGGTGAGCAAGAGCTCATGGATCACTTGAGGGTAGTACTGAAGACCTTAAGGGAACAAAAGCTCTATGCTAAGTTTGACAAGTTTGAGTTTTGTCTAGATGAGGTTGCCTTCCTTGGGCATATGGTCCTTGGAGAGGGTATAAAATATGATCTTAAAAGATAAAAGCATCAAGAAACTGGCCAAGGCCATCGACTCCCACTGACATAAGGAGTTTTCTGTGTCTAGCCAATTACTATAGACAGTTTGTGCAAGACTTATAAAAAATTTCATATCTACTCACAAAGTTAACTCAAAAGAAGTCTAAATTTGTGTCAATGTGTGAATATGAAAAGCATTTCTAGAGCTTGAAGGATTGGTTGACTTCAGCCTGCATACTAACATTGCTAGTGGGAATTGATGGTTTTATCATGTATTATGATGCATCTAGGATTAGGTTGGGTTACATGCTAATGGAAAATGGTAAGGTGATAGTTCAAAGTGCATAAGAAGAATTACTCGACGCAAGACCTTGAATTCATAGCGATAGTGTTTGCCTTAAAGATCTAGTAGCACTATTTGTATGAAGTCTATGTTGACATTTTTATCGACCACAAGAGTCTCCAACATGCGTTCACCTCAGAGGATCTCAACTTGAGGAAATGGAGATGGTTAGAGCTACTGAAGGATTATGATTTGTGTGTGAAGTACCACCCTGGAAAAGTCAACATGGTAGCTGACGTCCTTAGTTGAATTTCTATGGGTAGTGTGTCCCATATAGAAAATGGTGGAAAAGTAATTTGGCCAATGTGCCATCAAAATACAACACTTTTGATGCTTAAAGCTTGAAATTTTGTGTGTTCTCAAAGCGATGTTAGTGGGTTTTATGTGTTTTTATGATTGTTTGTCAAGATTACAAGATTTAGCAAGATTTTGGGTTATGTGTGCAGTTGTTGCAATTTTTGTTTATATATGAGGCACTTTACAATCTATGGAAGTTTCCATGAGCAGTAGAGAGGGTTTATAAGTGAGATCCAGTGAACGGTTGATTTTTTGAAGTTACATCTACAAACTGTAAGACAAGTCATAAAAAGTTGTAAGAGTCATAAATGAGGTTCTGTACCCTGAGGATCAGAAGTTAGGATATTTGAAAAATAATCAAATGGAATATATATGGACCGTAAGTGTTAATATAGCCTGTAGATGAGGAGGACACTTGCTTCTCCTAATCAAATAGAGAGTTTTCAGACCAATGCCTAAGGATACAATCAAGACTATTGATACGGTCTCTTAGAAGGTATGCCCAATTTTAAAGAATGAAATCCATGAAGCCCCGATACGGGCCGTAATACTTTTTATGACCCTATATTACCTACCGAATCCAGTTTTCTTATTTTGTTTTGAACTTTTATTCAGGCACTATAAATAGAATTTTTAGGTTATTTTCAGTAGAGAACAAAGGAGAACAACCAAAAACCTTGAGAGAAGTGCTTAGCAACACTTGGAACATAACTTTGTAATATTGATCAATACTTTGTTATTGTTGTGAAGAGTTTGGAATTTCTTGTTTTTAGATTCTTCTTTGTAAGTGCTTAATTATGTTATTCTATATCATGATTCTTACATCTACAATGATTATACATAGCTAAATCCACAACTAGGGTTGTGGAAACAATGAAAAACAAAGAAGGTAAAACCAAAGATTTCATTATTCTTGGAAAGTGTACATGCATGTATTAATTAATCCTCTTCATTTTGATTGCCTTTTAACAATGGCAAACATTAGAGCTTGCCTAGTTATTATTGCCTCAATCAATGTAGTAATAAATGGGAAAAGAGATTAATTAATGGGATTTGATTGATTTCTTCTCATCTAATCAACCAGACTGGATCAAGGGGAGACGTACTTGGACAATATGTAAGGGTTAGTAATGTCACACTATGAGGATAGATCAAATCATGTAGTTAAATTTACCTCTCGCCTAGATCAAAGGGTTTGGTAAACTTAACTAACCAGTCCACATGCAACACACTAGAAAAAATTACGATTATCTACTAATACAAAATTAAGAAATCATGGGGAACACAATACCCTAGTAACTTTTCTCACTAATTTCACATTTTTATTCTACTTTAGGTTTACTTTCTGTAAATTACACCCCCCTGTTGGGAGAAAAGTAGGTTAATTAATCCGAATTGCTTGAAATTACTCTAATTCTATCATATTCCCTATAGGATTTGACCCTAACCTAGGTTAGATTATATATCTTGACAATGATTATTTTAGCCTTCAAAAAAGAGGTATAGCTTGGGAAATATGAAGAGTTTAGCATTATTGCCAGGTAATACACCTAGACTGGTTTAATTTGAGTAATTCGGGAAATCATCCTTATTTCCTTCATTTTACATTTTGTTATTTTTGTTTTGTTTTAGCGTGTAGGTGTAGTGTATGCAAAACACTTAAAGTAAAGTCAAAGATCCCTAGATCCAAAAGATATTGAGAAGAATGCCCTAGAATTATACAAATAATGCTGCAAATAATGCAATGAATGTGGCATTGAACTAGAAAAATAACGAAAATAACCCACCTCCGCTTGAGGATGTTAACGCACTACCATAGGATCTTCAATCCATGGATCATATATGGAATCAATACCGGCTTGATCCTACGGTCATGAATGTCACTAGAGCTATTATGTTACTGCCACTACCAGATGACACATAGTTCATTCATTCAAGTGGGTTACTCCAAATGCTGTAGAATTGTAAGTTATTCGTGGGCTTCCCATCAGGGGTTCCATGTAATGTACATAATGTTGTTTTCATTTGTAAAAGTATGATGGGAAGTCAAAATCTCTCTATAGGTGCAATTGGGCTCTATGTCTTCCCAGTGTCTCTAATAGGTGATGGAATGCTTCAATTATCCAAGATCTCACATAGTTCGATCACTAGCTGGACTGAACTATAGAAGGACTTTTAGGAGTGGTTCTTTCTAAGGTCAAAGAATCTAAAGTTGAAGGACTAGATCAATGACTTTGAGTAATTGCCTTGTGATTCAATCAGGACCATGTGAGAGAGGTTCATAAAGTGCCTGAGGAGTGTCCCTGACCACAAGATCATTGATGCCTCCATTGTGGAGATCGTTTATCGAGCCTTAGATAAGAATAGCCAAGTTATTGCAAACACCATCATGAGAGGCTCGTTTCTAGATAGTCCATTTCTAGTGATTGTCAAAATGTTGGAAAACATGGTTAAGACAAATCATGTAGGGGGATGATAGATAAGTCAATAACAAAAAGCTCATTCGCAATCAGTACTAGTTTGGTGCAAGCAAAGATAAATGAGGATTTGATACAAGAGCTTGCTCAAATTAGTATAATATGGTATTGTTGATGTAGCAGAGCCAAGAACTTTTGAATGCAATAGCTCATTAGCATGCACAAGTATCCATGTATGAGGAGCCTTACTATGAGGAGGACACTTGCTTCTCCTAATCAAATAGAGAGTTTTCAGACCAATGCCTAAGGATACAATCAAGACTATTGATGCCAAGGTCATGAAAACTAAGGTCAAAACATTAATAGGGATGGCGTATTCAGAGATAATAATCAAGGAAGCTAATATGATAAGAATAAGGGCCACAACAGAGATGCTGATTGGGGGCATAGATATGGTTAGAGGAATAGTCTATATGTGCCGCCATATAATTGAGATTTGTGTGCTGGTAACTTGAAGAAATGTTTGATCGGCTGTTGAAGAAGGCTGATGCTCAGGATGAGACCTTAAAGGGGATGGAATGTAATATCCCTAGTATTAATAAAAAAATCAAGTATCATTATGTTTCTATCAAGCAAATAGAACAATAGTTTAGTCAGATAACGACTCAATTAAACCAATACCGAAAACATATATTGCCTAGTAATACAATTCAGAATCTAAAAAAGAAGGGGTAGTGTATGGTAGTGACTATTCATGGTGGCAAACAGACCATTGACACTTCAATGCTGGTTGAAGATGATGATGTTCAGGAGGAGATAGTTGAGATAAAAGATACAGAGATCATAGATGTTTGTGCAAAGGATGGGGTAAGTGATACTGTAGTGACACCACAAGAATTGAAACCCATTCCTAGACCCCCCTCCCCTCCCTCAAGGAATCAAAAGAAGGATGAGAAAGGTAAATTCCAGCACTTTATCTCAAGGTAGATAAATTTATATTCCCTGCAAAATTTGTGATCCTTGATCACGAATCCAACTTCAAAGTCCTAATCATCATTGGAAGGCTCTTCCTAGCCATTGGGCAAGCACTAGTGGATATGGAATCTGGCTAACTCATGTTTTTATTAAATGAAGAAGAATTTTCTTGAACATTTGTCAGTTGATGAAGAGGCCCAATGACTTAAAGATGGAAGTTTGGGCGCTTGGTGAAGTTTAAGAAACCAAGTTGTCCAAGTCGTGCCGCAACAACAAATTAGGCACTACTTGGGAGGCAATCCAAGATATTTGATGTAATAGTAGTAGTTTTTTTTATTCTAGCTTTTGGACTTCTAGGTAGTTTAATTTTAGCATTTTGATCATAAGTTTTGGACTCTGGACTGGTGGCATACAGGGTAATATTGTGTGTTATGAAGAATGTGCAAGTACAAGACTAAGTTAGCAATCTTTGGCTGAATAAGAAATAAGAAGTGCTTCTACGACTGGTTCTATGGGATGTCGTTGACACCACGACTCATAAACTGACTCATAGAACACTTCTGGTGAGGCAAAATAATGTGCCCTCCATTCCACGAGCAAACTTTACGGCTCATAGAAAAAATTATGAGCCATGAATGGGGCCCATGGACCCCAGGTAAGTTCTCTAAATTTGTCCAAGTGTTAGGGGATTCTACGATAAACTCTACAAGCTATATATCTATGTATGACCTGCAGATGAATTCGTGAAGCCAATGTCCCAGATTAGGGCTTTGATACTCTCCGGGACTAGATTGTAAGTATATAGAAAATTCTACAGTCCATAATCGAGGTTTCGTAGAGCCTAGGCCTTATTTTCACCCGGCCCAGTCAATGTATAAAAGAACGGTAAAATAATATTATCCCTTATTATCACAAAAATTTCAAAAAATACCCTAACACCTCCTCTAAATCTCCTACTTCGACTACCTTCCGAGCCCCATCAAACTTTTTCGACATCATGTTGACACCCTAGTGTTTCGCCCCTTTTAGATTCCTCTTTTTATTTTTCATCCTTGTGACCTAGTTTTGGGGATTTCTTAGCTCTAAATTCCTTGTATTATTGAATTTAATATCATTAGGTTAGAATTATTAATAGATATGGTATCCCAAAATTTGTGTGTTTGAATTAGTTGTTGCCTTTGTATGTGATATGTGCTTAGCCTTGATTGAGTTGTTGTCGTTGTTTTAAATAATGTAAATATTGAAATGTTTATGTGTCCATCTCATGTTTAAATGTTGTCATGACAAAATCATGTAGTCACATATGGTTGTAGTTACACAAGAATCATTGCTCGAAAAATTACATGTGATTGCAAGTGTGTGCATAATTTCTAACTTAGAAATTGGTGTCAATTTATAGTGTGAACCTATAAAATGGCAATTGATGGGTAGTGTATAATTGTTGTATGTGAGGTATTCAAAAATTTGTTGGGATTATGTGGGTGTATAAGATTCTTGCTTTGGTGTTGAATTGATTGATTAAGGACTATTTATATTATTTTAGGTCCCATTTGATAGGATTAGAAAATGAAGTTACTGGAAATTTCACACCATGAGGGTGTTTTATGGCCCTTAGAATAATCCACAAGTCATAGTTGCCTCTCGTAAGAGGATCTAATACCCTAGAATTTCTGAGACCCCATTAGACGAGACCTTCTATGGGTCATAGTTTCATCTATGACTCATAGACAGGTCTATTAGGGTTATGCCTGCACAAGTTCAAGTCTAGAACTACATCTATGACTTAGTCTATGACCTATAGAATGTTTGACGAGTCGTACTTGGTCTCTTAAATGCAATTCTAGTAACTAAGTTGATTGTACCTTGCCATCTACAATAGCCTTTTATAGCTCATAGTTTTCACTACGACCCATAAATAAGCCTTTATAGACTCATATATCACCGGTTCTAATGTGTTCTTATTTTTTGTTCCTATATTTGTAGGGATAATCCTAATGTTAAATTTATGCATTTCAGGTACCGTGGCCCTAAAAGTAAGGAAGAGTTATAGCCATGCAGAGGAAGTAGTGAGATGAGTCCTCGGAGGCCCAGGGTAGCTGCAAGGCTAGTGGATCTATAGAGGACCTTGATGTCTAACCTTGTAAGAGTATCAAGCCACCACAGACTTGAGATACTACCAAATAGACAAAGCAGCCTAGACTTAGGCTATTGTGATCTGCCCTCTCCAGTTTGATGAGGGAGGTAATGGGACCAGCAGTTCTATACAGATGACTTCCTCCTGAGAGGGATTTAAGTTCAAACCTAGAGAAGAGTCAGGTTATGAGTCTTCATCAATACCCCAAGCACCACCCTTAAGGTTATGAGTCTTCATCAATACCCCAAGCACCACCCTTACCTCCAGATGCCTTATCCAACTAATGGTATGTGCATGGTATGCAGCAGATGATGTATAACAGGATGAGCGGGTTCGACCATCCCACTCTATATTTGAAGACCTCTAGATTATCACCTCAGGGCTAGGAAGTGTCCCTAGACTCTAGGACACAATTCCCTGATACAGGCTTATGTTGTTAGCAGCACCATCGGGGAAGTACTTCCCACTTATGGTTCATGAGTTCTTTGCATACTATGTTGTCACCATCATAGAGTCTCTCCTTAAGGGAATAGACCCCTCACTCAGCGTCGGTTAATACATATGAGGGTGAGAGGTGTGTAGGTTGATATCTAAAAGGCCACCATCTATTGTAAGCTATTGGTCCCGAGTACCAGGCCCCCAGGACCATAGTTGAGTTCGACCATAGATTGGGGTAGACAGGGATAAGGTCTTGATGAGAGATCCAGCTAGCAAGGCCACCTTGATGAGATGGGTAGCCAGCCACATTACTAAGCAAGGCTAAGACCATGAATGGGTTTCTACATTGTCGGTGCCCATAGTGAAGGCCTTCCTCAGCTTCACCAAAAAGTTTTGGTGGGCTCTGGTGAGATCGCAGATTTAGCCTACACATGTTGATAATACTTTGATGCCGGACTATGTTATATTAGTTACCAGAATCTTAACTGGTTATGACATATATTGGGCTTGCCTAATTGTGAAGCAGATTTATGAGGTGGCCCTGAAGAGGTTTACCTTCATCCCCTTTCCATTCTTGATATTTTGACTACGTATTGACTATGTATTCATGATGCAGCCCTAAAGAGGTCCACCTCCATCCCCTTCTCATGCTAGATATATTGACTAAGTATTATAGTGAGAGTGGAGATACTTCATTAATTGGACTCTCTGATCAAGGTGTAGAGGACATTGGATGCCAGCCTGATAAAGGCTGATAAGAATTTGATGGTCCTCCTGGTGGGCACCACACCCTCTAGCCCAGATGGTAGAGATGTTTACTATAGTGCCACCATCTGCGCCTCCTTCTTCCTCCACCACTGCTGCTCCCACTGTTGAGGGGCCCCCATCAACAAAGAACAATATAGAGAGGTATCCCACTACTACCACTACTCTACTAGAGACTATTCTTGCTCACTCAGGACCTGCTGACATGGTATATATGTTAGTGGAGTCTATTCAGGCCATGGCAAAGAGGCAAGCTCGCACTGAGTCCTCATTGACTTAGTTACTATAATAGATTTCGCCTTGGGTTTGCTAGGCCATCTTAGAAGCTGAGGCACCTATGCAGACATGCACTATGGCTGTTATTCATGAGTGACTCACACTATTAGACAACCACATTGATACATTTGAGAGGTGAGTAGAGTAGAGGCTCATCTCAACACAACCTATAGATTTGATAACTATTAGGACAAAGATCCAACAACTTCACTCTAAGATGAGGGCAACAGTAGTAGTAGTGATTGTGCTTTCACAGGCCGATCCTACTAACGTAGTCATGGATTTATTTTCTTCTAAGGATACACCACTCTCTTCCCTCTGGAAGCAGCTATGCATTGATGATCCAAATACAATGAGACTAAAAATGGGGTAACAGAGGAGAAGTATCTCGATCTCGCTAGGGTTTGCTCCATGTAGGATAAGAAGGAGCGATGGGCATGCGAGCTAGAGAGTATGAGAGGTGCTGGACCCTCTAAAAAGGCTGCTTCTACAGAGGGACCATCCGACAGGTTGAAGATTATCAGACTCAGCTAAAGACCAGCTCTTAGGAGCTCACATATATTTGTTTTACACATGCACTTCATTATTGTGATATATTGTGCATTGACAACATTGACTTTTTTTTGATAAGGTGTGGGTTATTATAGACCTCAATGAAGTCTGAGTAACTATGGCCTATAAATATCCTAAATTTTGAGTTCGATGAGTTTTCTAGCCTGTGTTCTTTTCCCTAATGACATTTATTTTCTGTTGAACGAAAATGTTTAAGATGTGTAGGTAGTATTAGTAGAATGTAGTACTGAAGTCTATGGTATATGTAAGTTTTTCTTTGGAAAAAGAAAATTCTATTAGTTAGCCTTGATGGGAACCATGCAATTGTTTGAGTTACAGTGCTTGTTCTGATAAGTGAGGTCTAATTATGGTGAAAAGCATGATCTAATAGTCTATAATTGATAACGTAGTTGGTGCCATGAGTGTGTGAGCTTTCTTTGCTAAATTCTTATATTGTGTTTTAATTCATTCCTTGCCCTATTACGCTGACTTAGACTATCAGTTAGTTGGTTAGGAAAGTGTCATGACCCAAGCGTAGGGACTAGACATGAAACAACAAATAGGAACCCGAAGGGACAAAAAACCCGAAGGGACAAAAACACCCATCTTAGCATATTAATCGCACATCCTTGGTCGTGGAAGCATAGTAATAAACAACAAGAAAAATAATAAAAGGGGAAGCAGGACTAAAAAAAGTCTTTGATAATCATTAAAATGTCAAAGAGTCAAGGTTAAGCATAAATACATCATAATATTCCAAAAACACCTCTAAACATAGAACGGAGAGGGGGGCCAAGACATTTCTGGGGCTCACCCTCATAATAACATGTGTTCCAAAAAAGAAGACTCAATATAGCAAGAGTAGTAAAGATAGTATCCCCAAGCTTGAGGACTCATCAAAGCTTCCTTCAATGGATCATACTACCCATGTGGAGAATGATCAAATGGTGCTTCAGTTCCTACATGGTAATATCATATAAGCATAGAGTATGCACTGGTACATTTGAGTGTACTAAGTATTAGCATGCAATGCAACAAGACATAAGCCAATATACTCAAAATGCATTGTAATAAGCAATAGACAAGTGAAATCTCAATATGACATGAATGGCCAATGCTTGGAGTAAAACATGCTTGTAAATCATTCAACTTGCATAGAGAAAAATACATGAGTGGGAAGAGATCCTAACCGAAAAAAGTAAGACCAAGCGAGCTACAATTTGGAATCCCAATGGTTACCCCTTATCGGTAAAGAGGTGGTCTACTTGCCAAGCTAAACCATACTTAACTTTATGGGACCCCATCCCATTTCGGAGAAGTAACCCCCTTATAGGAGCCTGTCCCATTTCAGGATGGATTTCATGATATAGTTCACTAAATGGATGTACTAGTATAGCAAGGGTATAACATAATCCTATGTTGGCATATAGTTTGAGGAAAGGAGTATTGACCCTTGAAGATAGGCCATGCCGACATCTAATCCATCGGTACTAAGTCTAATCCCACAGAATACTTGAAATAATCATACTTTAATAACTTGTAAGAAACATGGAAACATGACATGAGTATTTCTTAAACTTGACGTCTAATGGTGAGCCTAACTTGAAACATTAGAATAGATCATGATCATAATCATACATGAACCCTTGCTTTAACATGAATGGCTCACAAGAGGTAAAATCTTGAAATAGGGGTTAACTTGATACTTGTAACATCATAGATACTTTTCATGAATTCAATGCATAATCGAAAGCCCTTAATCATCATATAGTCACTTGAGATGTAAATCATGTAGTAGATCATCAATAGCTTGAGAATTTTTGACTTGACATTTTATCAAGCACTTGGTGGGTTCATGATCTTAGTTCAAAATCATGCAATTCAATAGTAAAACAATGTGAGAAAACTCAATGGAAATCAACCCACCAACATATAGTAAAACCCTCATATATGATTCCTTGAAATTGATCATCGAATCTCACTATAGATCATAGTTTCATAGCTCAAAACACGCATAGTCTCAATAGATATAATCAAATCATGGTATACTTGAAATAGATAGTCATGCATAATAGATCAATGTTTCATAAAACCCCAACATAATTCATAATCATAATCCATAATAAGAGATAACTATAGAAGATGAAACTTGAAAATATGCAATTTTAATAAAAAGGAAGAATGGGCTCCATGGGTGAAAGTACCTAATGGATGAAACCCACAAACCTCAAACTTGGGTTATCTTTAGTTAAGCTTGAAGAGAACTTAGAGCTTGAAAAGAATCCTTGAGTTCCAAAGTTAGGCTTCGAATCCTTGAAATTTGAATGAGATATTTGGCTATGTCTTGGAGAGGTTTTTGAGAGGGTCTTGAGTGATATAGAGTTGAGAAATAGCTAAGTAAATGTATTTTCACACATAAGTGAGAATGGGGCCATGACCTCAATACCTTTGGGCCAAAATGAAAAACTATGGAAAATAATACATTGGTCCGCACCTTGGCGCAATATAGACCAGGCGCAAACTGCCCTCCAACACCAATCCGCGCCCCTGGCATATCGCAACCAGGGGGCGGATGGCTACTGGAAATAAAAAATTAGCAAAAATTATTTTTCACAATGGGTCCTCTAAAATTTGAGTTATACCTATTTCCCACTTAATTTTGCCTCCTTGTCGAGAATATGAAGTCGGAT
>DF357332.1:151797-177426 GCA_000787875.1 Solanum virginianum | reverse complement strand
GGCCGGATTTTTGATGTCATGCACGAATTTTGACATATTTGAAAATTATGATTATGGGCATTTCTGAAGCACATTTTTGGGGAGTTTCAGCAAGGATCTTAGGCTATTGTTCATATTAGTCCACTTAGCCTAAATGACCAACCAAATGTATAATATATCCCTTGATCCCAATGTTTGAGCCTTGCATGTACCCTTTTTATTGTAAAACCTAGGTAACCTAGCCTTATTGAATGTAAAATCCTAAAACTGGGCCTAGTGCTTCGTTGAATATTATGCACCTTGACTGATGTAGAAAACATAAGCTGAGTGTGGCTACAAAAAATTGTGCTTGTTTATAGGTGACTTAAATTAGTACCTTTGGCTTGAGTAGAGTGGAAAAGATATGGATATCACTTTTTCATGTCCGTCTCGGCTTCCTATGTGGCACTTTCAACTTGTTGTTTCCTTTAAAGGACCTTAATGGAAGCTACATCTTTGTTCCTTAACCTCTTCACTTGCTAATCCAAAATAGTCACCAAGACCTCCTCATAAGTCAAATTATCTCCTACAACACCCAGAACATCCAAAGGCACTATGGCACTTGGGTTACCCACACACTTTCTCAACATGGACACATGGAAGATCGAATTAACCATGTCCATCTCCATAGGCAACTCCAACTCATATGCAACCTTACTTATTCTCCTCAAAACTTTATAAGGGCCCATAAACCTTGGGCTTAACTTCCCCTTTCTTGCCAAACCAGACCACACCTTTCATAGGTGATACTTTCAAATAGACCCAATCGCTAACCTTAAACTCAAGATCTCTTCTCCTCACATCGAAATAAGACCTTTGTCTACTTTGGGCTGTTTTCAATCTCTCCCTTATCAACCTAACCTTCTCCAAAGCTTCCATGACCAAATCCAAACCTAGCAATGCCACTTCCCCCACTTCAAACCACCCAACCGGGGATCTACAATCCCTTCCATAAAGAGCTTCACAGGGAGCCATACCAATGCTTGAGTGGTAGCTATTGTTGTAGGCAAACTCAATGAGTGGAAGATGATCATCCAAACTACCTTTAAACAACAAAACACAAGCTCTAAGCATATCCTCAAGGGTTTAGATAGTCTTCTTGGCTTGACCATCCATTAGAGGATGAAAGGTCCTGCTAAGCTTAACCTTGGTACCAAAACCTCTTTGGAAAGACCTCCAAAAGTATTGTTAGTCCTAATTCCCCTTGTTCATATTTCTTATGTTGTTTTGTATCGCTTCCGCGACCAAGGATGTGTAATGATATATTATAAGGCTTTTTGGGGTTCCTTCGGGTTCCATATTCACCAGTCACGTCTAGGCCCTTGGCTTGGGTCATGACAAAGATAGTATCACAGCACTAGGTTGATTGATCCTCAGAGTCCAATACACCATATCGATTAGAGTCTTATTCATAGTTGTGTTATGTACCACAACTATGAATAAGAGGTTTAGATCCTCGGAGTCTAACACACCGTGTTAATTAGAGTTTTATTCATGGTTGTGTTTTGCACCACGACTATGAGTAAAAGGCTATGAGATGTTTTAGGAAATGTTTCCCTTCTTCATGGTCTATGTCATGCTTTAGAAGTGAGATGGGGTTTTCCCCTGTAACAGATGTTCTTTGCTCTTCTAGTTGATCACGTTGCTTCAAAGAGGAAGGCAAATAAAGTTAAGTTGAAGGTTTTGATGTTGATGGATCTAAGCTTCACTATTTCTTTCATTATTACTTGTGGTTGCTAGTGGGCTTCTTGTGTGTCCTGAGTTATGATGTGAACCTTTGGTGTTTACCTTTTTGTTGGGTATATTATTGCTAGAAAGTTCATAGGTGTTGATCCAAGTATTTATTGCATTAGGTCTTGCTTGGTGGCTTATTGGAGTTGGCATGGTGGATTTTAATGTCATACTAGGGATGGAATGGTTACTTACATGTTGTATCTTCATGGATGGTAGGACCCATAGGATTAGATGCCAATTCCCTAATGAACCCGTCCTTGAGTGGAAGAGTCATGATTTGGTGGTCAAGTGATGGCAGGGGGGTAGGTCTATTTCATGTCTTAAGGTACAATTGGTCTCTAAGGGGTTGTATTTATCATCTAGTGAGAATTGGAGGAGTTGAACATAGGTTGTTTTGTTTATAGAATTGTTGTTGGTGGTCGATCATGCCTTGAATGTCCCTTTTTGATATTTTGAATTTGGGGTAGTATCTTTTGGTTTGACTAGTACACTGGTTATGCCTATGAATCTCATGAATAAGATCTTTATCCCTACTCTAATAGGTTTATGGTGGTTTTGGTGATGATATGATGGTTTGTTTCCCTAATAAGGTAGTGCATGTGAGTCATTTGAGGGTAGTACTACAAAGTGTAAGGAAGAAGGTTAGATGCTAAATAGGAGAAATGGGAATTTTTGTTGTAAGAGGTTGCCTTCCTAGGTCGTGTGGTGCTAGGTGATGGTATTAAGGTGGACCCTAGTAAGACGAAGGTGATTAGAGATTAGCCTAGACTATGACTTCCTTGGGTATTAGGAACTTCTTGGGCTTAGCGGGCTATAATTGGATCTTGTGAGTAGGTTCTCTTCTATTGTTTCTCCTATGACTTAGTTGACCCCAAGTAATGCCAATGTTCTGACTAACATTTTGAGTAGGGTGATTTGATGGGTCCGAGAATTGCTATTCTTGTGTTATTCCTTTGTGCTAATAGGATTCATGTGAGTGTACTAGATGGTTGCATGGGTCTATAGTGGCTAGAAGAGATCTATAAGGGTTTCCCCATGTTCTTGTTACATAGAGTCTTATCTTACGATGTTGGTTGACCCTAGCTTGATATGTTGGAGGTCTTGAGGTGGTTTGGCTACTTGCATAGCATGCTTCAAATGAGTGTAGAACCAATAAAGTTGTAATATAATGTTTGAGGATGGTCGATTCATTTGGTCAACTACAATGGGTTAGTCACTTCTCTAAGATTAGTCTGTGGTATGGGTTTTGTCCTCAAGTGAGGATGAGGGTAGATGATATCCCTAAGTGCCTTTTCAGACTAGGAGAGAGCATTATTAGTATTCATGGAGTTGTTTGGTTGACTTATGCACCTATGGTGTTTATGGGTTTCTTGAATAGGGTCTTAAAACCCTACCTTGATATGTTTGTAGTAGTCTCTAGGGATGAGGTATTGATTTATTTAGAGCTTGTGAATCATTTGGGGGTAGTGTTGTAAGTCTTGGAGGATGAGAGATTGTTTGATAAATATGATAGGTGTGCATTGTGGATAGCAAGAAGGTGGTTAGAATTCTTCAAGGATTATGAAAAGAGTGTGCATTATTTTTCCTCGGTAAGGCTAATGTTGCGGTCGGTGCTCTAGGTAGTCTAGCATGTGTTGTTGATGGTGGCAAGGAGGAGACTAGTAGGGTCCATTGGTTGGTTAGATTTAGAGTTAGGTAGAGGGAAGTTTAGCATGGTGGTGTAGCATTCTTGATGGTTCCAAATCTTCTTGGGTTAAGAGATCTAGATTAGGCAAGGAGTTGATTCTGCCTTATTGGAGTTGAAAGTTTTGGGTGAGAGAATGATAGAGTGGAGGTTGTCTCCGAAGGGGGAGATGGGGGTTATGGTACCAAGTGGGTTAGATGTATTTATGGGCTCCTAGAGTTGGAAGTTTTAGGTGAGAAGGTGATAGACTGGAGGTTGTCTCCAAAGGTGGAGATAGTGGTTATGGTACCAAGTGGGTTAGATGTATTTAAGGTTGACAATTGAGTTGAGGATTGTGATTCCTTATAGAGTGTAGAGATAGGTTGGTAAGGTTGCCAATGTTTGGGAATTACCTATGGTAGGGGTATGGTTTATCCGATTTGTCATGCTTCTAGGTTAATGGGATATGTTTGTGACTCTAGTGCTATAGAACTCTTTGAAGTTGTGGGTAAGGTGGAGGATAAGTTAGCTTAGGAGGGTGTTGGATGGATGAGTGGAGAAATCGATTGACAAGAATGTGGTGTTCGTCAAGGCCCTTTGGAAGAGTCGTCTATTCGTATGTGTCTTTTGGGAAGCCGTGCGGGCATGGAGAAGCAATATTCATATCTCTTTCATTCTATTTAAGCTTATGATGACATGTCAAGTCCTTTCGATGATTCCAAGTCTTATGTTTTAGTACCCATATCATTCATATGCATTCATGTATAAGTTGGCAAGTTTATGACATGTCAAGTCCTTTCGATGATTCCAACTCTTATGTTTTAGTACCCATATCATTCATATGCATTCATGTATAAGTTGGCAAGTTTATGATAATTTTACCCTTATCTTGAGATTTTGAAAATGGTATATTAAATGTAATATTGCATTTTTGTTGAGGTTGATTTGTTCATGATCACTCTTCTTATCTACATTTCTTTCACATTCGGGCACGAATGTTCCCAAGGGGGAGATATTAAAACGACCCCAAAAGGTGCCCAAAAATGTGCTTGGAAGTGCCTGAAATCATAATTTCCATATATCTAAAAATCCATTGATTATTTCAAAAATCTGACTTCATATTCTTGTTCAGGGGAAAAAATTGAGTGGGTATAGGTCTAACCTGAATTTTAGAGCAACTGTATCAAAATCCAAAAATTGCAAAAACATGATTTAGGAGGGTCAACTTTAAAGGGGCATATCTCTTAGCACACAAAGAACTGGGTGTCCCACAACCTACCAAAATAAATGTCTTTGAATTATCTTTCCAACGCATTTGGTTTCACTTCATTTTGAGTTTTGATGAAGAATTTATGACCATTTTTGTGGAACTCATTTATGTAGAGATGCAAATTCCAGTGAGTAATCCACGTCGCGGATTTCGGTCCTTTTTTTTTTTTACTTCGGTCCAAGATATTCAAGACTTGGGAATAAGGGTTCCCATACTTGAAAAAACCTATACTTAGCTTTATTTTACCCTCATATCATCCTAAACATTTCTCAATACTCACTCAAACACTTAGACTGATATTTCACCCTAAATTCAAGTCCCAAAACGCAAGACCAATCTTAAGGGATTTTTTCAAAAATTTCATTCAAGCTTCAAGCCTCCATCTCCAATCTCTTTCAAGGGATCTCCAATGCTAAGGTATGTGGTGTTGAGTCATTGGGTCCTTTGACCCATGGTACCTAAGTCTCCTTTTTAGTTAAATTACATGATTTAAAAGTTGATTTATTTAGGGGTCTTGATTACTATAAATTTGAGTGTATAGTGATTTGGGGTTTACAAAAGTATGATTGTTTTAGCATGTTTTGAGCCATAAGTCTTAGATCTAATGTAAGACTTGAGGAGGGGTTTTGATATATATTGGTTCAGGGTGTTGTAAGGTGTTGATTGATGGTTTTATAATGGTTTTTCTTGCATGGTTTTACACTAGCACTACACACCCTCCAAATATTTGATAAAATGCCTTTTTAAGGATTCTTTTAAGTTTTGATGATCTATTGGTTGAGTTATGATTCAAGTGACCCTTTGAAAATTATGATCTTTCTAAAGATGTGTTTAAGTCATGAAAATATTGATTACGTTGTAGGGGCGGATAAAGCCTCTTTTTCTCAGATTATACCTCTTATGAGCCTTTGATGTTTGATGATAATGAAAGGAAAATGTTGATGATGATCTATTCTAATGACTGAAGTTAAGCTCACCATATGAGGTCAATGATGTTATGAGCTACTCGTGCCATGTCTCAATGTTTATTGCAAGTTATTAAAGTATGATTATCTTATATATTCTGTGGGATTTGACTTAGCACTGAGTGTACTAGAGGTGAGTGCCTAAGTCCTAGAACTATATGCCACCATAGGTAAAGGGATTAGAGGCAAGTCCCCAAATCTCTAAGAGGCGATACCCTAAATATAAGGGCTAATGGTGAGTACCTGAGTCTAGGCTTGTGGCGAGAACCCAAGTCCTTGAACTAGAGGCAAGTACCCATTTCACCAAAAGGCTTAGTAGATCCACTATGTCATTAGGAGTTTTACCTTGGCAATTAACCTCCCCCTTTCTTCTAATGTAGGGGTAACATCGGGATTCTAAGTTGTAGCTTTCTTGATCTTATGTTATGGAGGTTGAGGTCTCTTCCCTTACTTATGTATTATGATCTATATGAGTTGAATGAATTGTAAGCATGTTTTACTTCACACATTATAAATACATGATATATTGATATTATGTTATTCATTGGTTATTATTATTATGCGTTTTGATTATGAAGCATACCTCTTGTTGAATTGCTCCCACATGCTTAGTACATTCAAATGTACTAATGCATACTCTATGCCTACATGATGTTACCATGTAGGAACCGGAGCTCCTATTGATTCTTCTTATTGCTAGATGGATTGTTCAAGTTAGCCTTTGGTAAGTCCTCCATTCCGAGGACAATGACTATTCTCTAATATTATGTTCTCAGACTCTCTTTCATTTATTGTATACTTATGACCATGAGGGTGAGCCCCATTTCTTTGTCTTAGCCCCTGCTAAGTATCTATGTTTACAGGTGTTATTGGACAGGTTATGTATTATGTTTGAGCTTTGACTCATCTATGTTATTTAAGTATTAAACTCTTTCTCTCTCCCTTAGTACCAATTCCCCTTGTTCATGTTTCTTATGTTGTTGTATATTGCTTTCGCGACCAAGGATGTGTAATGATATGCTATGAGGCTTATTTAGGGTTCATTCTGGTTCCCCATTCGCCTATCACGTCTAGGCCCTAGGCTTGGATTGTGACACTTTTGTGACTTCCTATACTATCTTAAGGCATTCAAATGACCTATACTCTTCTTCTTTCATTCAAATTCATTCTCACAGTCATAATTATATTCAAACTCTCTCTTAAGAGCTTCCCTAAAGTGAACCTTGATGGATTTTCTTCAAGACTATGGAAAGGCTCTCTTCCTCATCAAATTTCTTTCTATTTCTTCTTGGTTAGCTAAAGTATGTGGAATTGATTGATTGTCCCTTTTAACCAGGAAGACCCAAACTCTTTTACACTTGATTTTATGAAATTGAGTTTACTTTAATTATGGGTTTCTAAGATTATTGTTTATTTGATTCAATTAAGGTATGGGCTACATTTTATTGTTCTTTTAAAGTGAATTAAGACCTAATTTATTGAATTGCATGATTGTTGTGAAGATTTGAATATGCGTTGTCCTTTTAACATTTAATCTAAGCATGGGTAATCTAAATTGTGATTTGAATGTGGGATTTGCTTATGGATTTAATTGCATTTCCTATTGCATTGTTGATTTTAGATCGAATCTGTATTGCCCATGCTAATCTCATTTTATCCATGACATGTGCATTCATAAGCATTGGATTTAGATGAAAATGATTTGGTGGGCTAAGCCTACATATGTCTATGAAATGATTTTTATAAAATTATTGTTATGACAAGAATGTGATCACATAAATGTCTATTGTCATTGGCTCTTTGGACATATTGGGTGTTTACACCAATTGTTATTATGAATGAGCTATTCCTATGCATAAAAGTATGTATTAAAATATGATTTGGATTTTAAGCTCAAGTGTAAATGATATTGAAGAATGTTTGGGTTTCAAGACCAAGTATACATTGAAATGATTTGAATAACTTGTGCCTCTTTTGAAAGTATATATATGTATAAGTATTCTTATGGGATGTTGATTTAGCACTGAATGGATTGGGGGCGTCAGGGTTATCCTCAAGGGTCCTCTCATTTTCCTTTAACTATGTGCCAGCATATATATATGGTAGCCATTATCGAAATGATCGAGTAATAAGGAATGGTTACATATTTGATATGATATGATATGATATGGAAATCCTTCTGAAATGACTAGGTCATAAGGAAGGTGTCTACCACACCAAAATGACTGGGTCATAAGGTGTGTTGTAGATTATCCTTGGAAAGTAATCTTCTCTTACCGATGGGACGTCTACATCAGGCAAATTCATGTAATAACTCGTATGAGTTTGAGATTTCAGTTATGGTCACATCCCATCTATATATGAGTATTATGGCATTTTATACATCTAAATTTTATGGCATATTGTTATATTGTCTTTCCTTGCTATATATATCTCCTTCTATATTATGTGCCCTTGTCATCTAACATTGAATGCAGGTTTGATAAGTCATATATATTGCATGCCTACATACTCAGCATATTCAAATGTACTAATGCATACTTTTTGCCTACATGATCTAACCATGAAGGGACTGGAGACTACCTTGATCCACCATTTGACGGCTAGATCATATATGAGAAAGTATTGTGGTTAGTCCTATCTTCCAAGGACAAATCACCATCTATCTACTTTATGTTGTTTCCTTTTTGCTATTTACTTTGAGGGTGAGCGCAGGACATGTCTTAGCCCCCAACCTATCTTTTAACTAGAAGCATTGTCAAACATCTTATATAGACTCTTGTATGGATATATACTATGTATTGTTTCGGAGATTATGATTATGGCTACCTATTGGATATGGTTATTATAGATTTATGCTATGTTGTGGAACATCCTCAATCCCACTTTGCCGTCATAGAATGAGTCATACTTACGCATCCTTTAGTCTTTATGTGCTACGTGTTATGTGAATCCATTTAATCCTTATCCTTATAACATCCTTATGATGTGAGTCTTTTATTTTGTCCCATAGAACTATGTATTTACTATCTTTAAGATGCTTTCGAACCAATGATGTGAATATGAATACTTTGAGGCTTGTTTGGGGACTCTCGAGTCCCTATTAGCCATGTCACTCCTAGAACCTAGGTTGGGGTCATGACACCCTGGTACGGGCCGTAAAACTTAGTACTGCCCATAACTATGCCCGTATTACATGCTGAATCCAATTTTACTATTTTTTGGACTTGTATTTTAAGTACTATAAATAGATTTTTTAGGTTATTTTTAGTAAAAAATGAAGGAAAACGACCAGAAACCTTGAGAGAAGTGCTTAAAAACACTTGCAACACAACTTTGTGATTTTAATCAATACTTTGTGATTTCTTGTGAAGAGTTTGGAATTTTTTGTTCTTAAATTCATCTTTATAAGTGATTAATTATGTTATGATTATTCTTGCATTTACAATGATTATATATAGCTAAATCCACAACTAGGATTGTAGGAACTATGAAGAACTTATAAGGTAAAACAAGATAATTCATAATTCTTAAAGTGTGCATGCATGGATTAATTAATCCTCTTCGTTTTGATTACTTTTAACTGTGGCCAACGTTAGAACTCACCTAGTTGTTACTAACTAGATCAAGGTAGTAATACATGGGAAAAAAAGATAAATTAACAGGATTCGATTGATTTCTTCTCATCTAATCAATCCAAGTTGATCAAGGGGAGGTTGTACTGGGATAATATGTAAAAGTTAGTAATGTCACACTGTGGGGATGGACCAAATAATGTCATGAAATTTATCTCTCGCCTGGATCAAAGGGTTTGGTAAACATAACTTACCATTTGCATACAATACACTAGAAAAGATTATGGTTATCTGCTGATACCAAGTTAGGGAATCATGGGGAACACAATTCCCTAGATGCTTTTCTCACTGATTTCACAACATTTATTCTAGTTTAGAATTAGTTTCTGCAAATTACAAAACCACCCTTTTCGAGAGATAAGAAGGTTAATTAACTCAAATTACTTGGAATTACTCTGAGTCTACCATATTCCTTATAGGACTCAACCTAATCTTGGCTAGGTTATATATCTTGGCAACAACAACTTTAACCTTCAAAATTGGGTGTAGCTTGGGTGACATCCTTGGCTAGAGATGTTCATAGGTTGGCAAGGCTAGGAGTAAGATTAATTGAGTCTAGAAATGGTGGTGCAATGGTTATTCGTGGGTCAGCATCTTCCCTGATCAATGAGGTTAAGGCCAAGCAAGATCTTGATTATACTCTGGTTGTGTTGAAGACTTTGGTGAAAGATTGAAAGGTAGAGGTCTTCTCACAAGGGAGAGATAGTGGACTTCGGTATCAAGAAAGGATGTGTGTACACAATGAGGATGAGTTGAAGAGGTTGTTCATGCAATAAGTCTATAAATACTTCTATTCTAGTCATCCTGACACTACCAAAATGTATAGATATTTGAGAGTAGTTTATTGGTGGAATAGGATGAAAAAGGACATTGCTCAATTTGTATCCGAATGCACCAACTGTCAGTTGATCACCAAAGGTCGGGAAGATTAGCTCGAGATATTGATATTCCTACTTGGAAGTGGGAAGAGATCAGTATGGAATTTGTAGTTGGGTTGCTAAGAACCAATAAGCGCTTTGACTAAATATGGGTGATAGTTGACCACAGGACTAAGTCTACTCATTTCTTTCAGGTTAAAACTACATTTAATGCTGAGGACTGTGTCCACTTGTATATTTGAGAGTTGAGGTTGCAGGGGATTCCATAGTTCATCATATCCAATCGTGGAGTTCAATTCACTTCTCTCTTTTGGAGTTCCTTCTAAAGAGGACTTGGTACTAGAGTAAAGTTGAGCACAACTTTTCATACTCAAATCAACGGGCAAGCTGTAAGGGCTATTCACACCCTAGAAGATATGTTTAGCGCTTTTGTGTTAGAATTCAGGAAAAGTTCGGATGAACATTTGACACTTGTCGAGTTCACCTACGACAAAAACTTCCATGCAAGTACTGGGATAGCACCGTTCAAAGCCTGTTTGGTAGATAATGTGGATTACCCATTGGCTGGTTTGAAGTTGTCGAGGTGGAATTAATAGGACCAGACTTGGTAATGAATGCTATGGAGAAAATTAAAAGCATAAGGAAGAAATAACAAACATTGCAAAGTCGACAAAAGTCCTACTCGGATGTAAGAAGAAGGGGGATTGAGTTCCAAGATAGTAATTGGGTCTATTTGAATGGTGAGGAGAGTGAGAAAAGTAGCGTACAAGTTGGACCTACCTAACAAATTGTATTTGATTAATTCACTCTTCTATATATCGATGTAGAGGACATTCACGGGTGATCCAAGTTCCATAGTTCCCTTTTATGATGTGAACATTGAATAGGATTTGAGTCATGAAGAGATACTAGTTGAAATCTTAGACAGACAAGTGAAGAAGCTATGGAACAAGGAAATTGCATCCGTTAAGGTACTTTAGAGGAACCAATAAGTTGAGGGTACTACATGGGAAGCAGAAGCTAATATGATGAAGCGCTATCCATATCTATTCTACTCCACTCAAGCCTTAGGCACTAAGAAATTCTTCCAAAATCCTCAAACTCTATGCATCCTAGGTTCTCATGATGTATACATTTATTTTGATGTTTATGAACTGTTTGAAGCATGTTTTAAAGTGTAAATTTGATATTTTTGTGAAATGATGTTTGAATTGCATTTTTGCATGCATACTAGGTTATTAGCTGCTAGTTTACTCTATAGAGCCTGCCTTTAAGTACATTCGAGGACGAATGTTCCAAAGGGGAGATGTTGTAATGAACCCCTATTTAGGATCCCTGAGTGCCGAAATGTTGGACTGAAAAATGACTAAGAACCTAGTTCACAAGACAGTCTACGGCCCATGGATTGTTCTACAGCTTGTAGATAGGTTCGTGAGTGGGATTCCAAATATGAAGAAATTTGGAGGTTTTAGAAAGGTAATCCATAACGCATCTAATGGCCCATAGAATGTTATATGACTTGTATAAGGCCTTGTATAAAGAGGTTAGATACAAGGTGAGAATTTGGCTAAGTGTGGGAGCACTCTATGAGTCCAATGGCAATACGTAGAAAATAGTATAACCTATCCTATTTGTCGAAGTTCCCAATTCAACAATGACCATATTTAAGGATTCTTAGGTGCACCATTAGATGAAAGGGTCTATGGCCCGTAAACCAAACTACGACCTATAGTCGGGGTCTTATAGATGGCTTTTGACAGTTTTAAATAAGGGGCAGTTTAGTCATTTCCGTCAAATCTATTTCCAAACCATTTCATTTTGGAGATAAGAAAGGGACCTATATTTGCCTAAAAGCCCTAATTACTGTCACTCCACACTCTTAAATTTTTCAAAGGAAAAGGGGATCTCGAGGATAGGTAAGAACAAGGCTAGAGTTTCCCAAGTTCCTTCCTCAAGACTTCAATTCTACTTTTGAAACACCCCAAAAATATGCTTTCAAATGCCTATAATTGTAATTTTCATATATCTCAAAATCCGTGCGTGGTATTGAAAATTTAACTTCAAATTCTTGATCAGGGGGCAAAATTGAGTGGAAAATGGGTATAACCCAGACATTAGAGGAACCGTAGAATAATTTTCGCTAATTTCTGAATTCTAGAGAGCATTCGCACCCTAGCCATATCACGTCAGAGGCGCAGAGCAGTGTAAAAATCTCCTTTAGGTTAGGTCTACATCATGGACCAGTACAAAATTTTTCTTATATTTTCTTATGCTCCCAAGGGCATCGGAGACATATCCCCATGCCCACTTAAACATGAAATCACCCACACTTAGCCATTTTTTCAACTTTATATCACTTAAAACACTCACAAAAACCTCTCCAAGACTTAAACAAATATCTCATTCCAAATTTAAGGATTTCAAGATTAACTTTGGAATTCAAGGATTCACTTCAAGTTCTAAGTTTCCTTCAAGCTCATCTCAAGAAACCCAAGTTTGAGGTATGTGGGTTTCATCCATTGGGTCCTTGCACCAATGGAGCCCAATCTTCCTTTTTATAAAAATTACATTAGGTATGTGGGTTTCATCCATTGGGTCATTTCACCCATAGAGCCCAATCTTCTTTTTTTATAAATATTACATTATTTCAAGTTGTATTACTTATGGGTATCTCTTATTATGAAATATGAGCATGAATTATGTTAGGGTTTTATCAAAGTATTGTTGATTATGCTTCAATATCTATTTTAAGCCTATACTATGAGTTGATCTTTGTCTATTGAAACTATGCATGTTTGAACTATAAAACTATGATCTATTATGAGTTTTGATGATGGATTTCAAGGTAACCTACAAAAGGGTTTTACTACATATTGGTGGGTTGATTTGCATTAAGTTTTCTCATCTTATTTCACTCTTTAATTTCATGATTTTGAACAAGTATCATGAACCTATCATGTGTTTGATAAAATATCAAGTCAAGAATTCTTAAGTTATTGATGACCTATTTCACGATTTACAAGTCAAGTGACTATATGATGATTAATGGCTTTTAAGTATGTATTGAATTCATGAAAATTATCTATGACTTTACAAGTTACAAGCTATGCCCTATTTCAAGTTTTTTACCTCTTGTGAGCCATTCATGTTAAAGCAAAGGTTCATGTATGATTATGATCTACTCTCATGTTTTAAGTTAGGCTCAAAATTAGAGGTCAAGCATGGTTTAAGAGCTACTTATGTCATGTTTCCATGTTTCTTACAAGTTAAACAAGTTATGATTATTTCAAGTATTCAATGGGATTTGACTTAGCACCAATTGTGGCTTAAGATGGGACTCGACTCAAGGAGTCCTTATATAAAGTCTTTTACCTCTAAATTATAATCCACCATAGTATTATAATTATTACCCTTGCTATACTAGTGGATCCATTTGATCATGTTATCATGTTTGATTTACCTTAGCAAGTAGACCACACTTTGACGGGGGTTGTTATGCCCATCCATCTTACCGAGGAGGTGTCAGGCCTTGGATTCAAAGTTGTAGCTACTTGGTCTATGTTGGTTGAGGTTGCTTCCCACACATGTATATGCTATATATATTGTTCAAGATGAATGACTTAAAAACATATTTTATTATGAGCATTGATCATGCATGCCATATTGAGGTTATATATCTATTGCTTATAATTATGCATTTTGACTATATTGGTTTATGTCTTGTTGCATTGTATCCCGCATACTTAGCATATTCAAACATACTAATGCATACTCTATGCCTACATAATATTACCATGTAGGGATCAGAGCACCTTTTGATCATCCTCCACGTGGTTAGTTGATTTTTCGAATATAAGCTTTAGTGAGTCCTCAAGTCTGAGGACACTATCTATATTACTCTTGCTATTTTGAAACTTCTTTAGGTTGAACACTTGTTAATATAAGGGTGAGCCCAGAAAGTGTCTTTACCTTTGCTCCATTCCATGTTAGAGGTATTGTTCGATATTATGATATACTTATTCTAAGAGCTTCACTCTTTATGCTTTGATAAGTATCAAGATTTCCCTTAGTCCTGCTTCCCATTTTATTATATCTCTTGTTATTGTTTATTTTGCTTCCCCGACCAAGGACATGTGGTTGATATGATTAGAGGCTTCTTTGGGTCCCTTCGAGTTCCCCTTTGCCGTGTCATATCCAGGCCCTAAGCTTGGTTCGTGAAAAGCTTGGTACCAAAGCATTGGGTATTTAATGGTCCTTGGAAATCCAATACACTGCATCAATTAGAGTCTTATTCATGGTTGTAAAGCTTGCCACAACTATGAATGGATGGCTATGAGATGTTTTAGGAAATGTTTCACTACTTCATAATCTATTTCGTGCAGTAGAGCTAACTCCCCTAAAGCTTAAAATGATCCCTAACCATTACATTTCAGAATATCCCTCAAGCTACTTAGAATGGTGGACAAGACGATTACAATCTCTCACTTGAGGGTCAACTTCCCAATGGTTAAATATCACATGCGGAGGTTCGTAATGCTCTATGGCTATTGGCCAAGTTTGTACCTTCTCAACTCAATCAACAAGTGGGTGCTCTAGAGACTTCAAGGGATAAGAGGAGGGAGAACAAGGCTAAGAGGGCCCAAGTTGATGGTGCCTCATCTTCTACTCGTCTACCGATTCCCAATTACGAGTAGAAAAAGATTCCTTTTGCAACTTATCAAGTGTATGGAAAGAAGCATCAATAAATGTGTTTGGGGGGCACCGAAGGTTGTTTCAAGTGAGGCGTTGTGGGGCATAAGATAAGGGATTTCCCGATTTCTACAAAGGAAGGGAGAAAAAGGGCTTAATTTGAAAGTAGGCTTTCATATGCTAAGCCCGGTGGTAGTTGTGGGGGCAATCCATCCTAAGTGCCCAAAATATGGAATTAATAATTTTCCCACATATTGGAGGAACATAGGTGCATTCTATTTATGTGGCAAGATGGGCTACAAAGTTGTTGATTGTCCATATACTCAAAGTAAGGCCAAAGGAGTTGGTGTTCAAGCTTCTCCTACGTGCAATAAGTGTGAAAGATACCATGTGGGAGGTTGTTTGGCCAGTTCGAGTGCATGTTTTGAGTGTGGATAAAAGGGTCAGAAGTTGACACATTGTCCATAGGTTTCTATGGATTATGAAATGACCCCAAAAAGTGCTTGAAAATATGCCTTGAAAGTACCCAGAATAGTAATTTTCATATAGTTAAAAATTCATGGGTGATATCGAATGTCCGAATTCATATTCTTGTTCAGGGGAAAATTTGAGTGGGGAAAGGGTCTAACCCCGATTTTAGAGAAACCTATCAAAATTTAAAATTTTAAAGTGAACGATTTCCAATGCCATGGCGCACCCCTAGCGCGACGCGCCAAGGGCTCGGAGAGCCTATTTTTTTTGGTCAGTTTTCTTATTCTGGTCCAAGGCTTTTACTTCTTGGGCCTAAATCTTCCTATTTGTGAAAATACCTATACTTAGCCATATTTTACCTTCATATCATACAAGACATTCCCCAATACTCTCTCAAATACTTAGATAAGAATTTCACCCCAAATTGCAAGTGTCAAATCTCATCCGGATCTTAAGGATTTCACTCAAGCTTCAAGTCTCCATTTCCAACCTTCATCAAGTGATTCTCCAAAGTTAAGGTATGTGGGTTTCAACCATTGGGTCCTTTCAACCATGATGCCCAAGCTCCCTTTTTACATAAATTGCATGTTTCTAAGTTGATTTACTTATGGGTCTTACTTTTACGAATTTGACTATGAACTATGTTGGGGTTTCATAAAAGTGTGACTATTTAAGCATGTTTTGGGCTATGAACCTTTGATCTATCTTAGGATTTGATGAAGGGTTTTGATGTATGTTATATGAGGGTGTTACCAAGTGTTGGTGGGTGGTTTTACATTATGTTTTCTTACATGATATCACTCTTCAATTGCATGGTTTTACACTAGCATTGCACACTCACCAAGTGCTTGATAAAATATCTAGTTAATATATCTTGAGTTGTTGAATGCCTAATGCTTGGAAATGAGTTAAGCGACTTTATGATGATGAAAGGATGTTATTTGTGTCTTGATTCCATAAGAAGTGTCTATTATGTTGTAAGTTGACCATAGCCAATTGGGGGTGATACCTCAATCACCTAGGATGAGGGTAGTAAGCCATCAAACAATTGAGGGGTTAGTACCTCAAATGCCTAGGATTGGTGAACGACCCCAAAAAGTGTCCGAAAGTGTGCCTTAGAAGTGCCCAGAATTGTAATTTCCATATATCTAAAAATTTGTTTGCTATTTCAAAAATCTGACTTCATATTCTTGTTGAGGGGGTAAAATTGAGTTTCCAAAGGGTCTAACCCTAAATTACAATGCAATTTAGGAGGTTCAACTTTACAGGGGCATATCTCTTAGCATACAAAGAACTAGGTGACCCATGACCTACCAAATTAAAGCTCTTTGAATTAGATTTTCAAAGCATTTGGTTTCACCTTATTTCGAGTTTGGATGAAGAATTTATTCCCATTTTTGTAGAACTTAGTTGTGTAGAAATGCAAATTCCAGTGAGTAATCTGCATCACTTGCAAGACGCAGAGCAGTGTTATTTTGGTCTTGTTTTATTTGACTTCAGTCCAAAAGTTTCAAGTCTTGGGCCTAAGGGTTCCTATACTTGAAAATACATATACCAAGATTCAAGTCCAAAAGCCCTCATCTAGATCTAAGGAATTCCTTCAAGCTTTAAGTCTTTATTAAAGTCTTCTTCAAGAAATTCTTCAAGGTCAAGGTATGTGGGTGTCAACCATTGGGTCTTTCCACCCATAGTGCCCTAATCTCCTTTTTACTCAATTTGCATGATTTAAAGTTGATTTTATAAATGGATTTTCTCGTATGAACATGTCTATGAACTATGTTAAAGCTATGTAAAGTTGAGACAGTTTTGCTATGTTTTGTGCTATAATCTTGGAGCTATTGTATGATTTGATGAGGGGTTTTGATGTATATTGCTTGGGGGAGTTTCAAGGTATTAATTGATGGTTTTACAAATGCTTTTCTTCCTTGATTTCATCTTTAAATTGCATGATCTTATACTACCATTTTACATCAGCGAAGTATTTGATAAAATATCATGTTATGGTTTCTTGAGAAATTGAAGGTCCAAAGCATGAGATATGATATGATTGACTATATGATGATGAAATGCGCTTATGTATATGATAGATTCTATACAAGGTGTTGCATGAGACCATGCCCAACCCGGGTGGACCAAGAACTCGGATAACTTAGATAGGGGTTTGTACTCATCAACCTAGAGAAGGGTTTGTACTTCTGCACCTAGTGATAGGGCAGCATCATCGTAATCTAGATGGGGGTTTGTACTCATCAACCTAGTGAAGGGTTTGTACTTCTCCACCTAGTGATGGGGCGGCATCATCACTAACCTAGATGGGCATTTGTACTCATCAACCTAGTGAAGGGTTTGTACTTCTCCACCTAGTGATGGGGCGGCATCATCACTAACCTAGATGGGCATTTGTACTCATCAACCTAGTGAAGGATTTGTACTTCTCTAGCTAGTGATGGGGCGACATCATCACTAACCTAGATAGGGGTTTGTACTAATCAACCTAGTGAAGGATTTGTACATCTCCACCTAAGTGATGGGGCAATATCATCACTAACCTAGATTGGGTTTTTACTCATCAACCTAGTGAAAGGTTTGTACTTCTCCACCAGGGTGATGGGATGACATCATCACCAACCTAGTGAGGGGTTTGTACCTCACCACCTAAGTAATAGGATGACATCATCACCAACCTACTAAGGGGTTTGCACTTTGGAAATCTAGCTTGGTCTCTTCTACACATATGATATCCTATATGAGCATGAGTTATTTAAGCAAGTTTTACTTATGCATAGATCATACATGCCATGTTGTTATATTATGCCTATTGCCTATTGCCTATTGCCTATTGTTATTAATTTTGATTATGATGTCTATCTCTTATTGCATTGCATTCTACATACTTAGTACATTCAAACCTATTAACGCATACTTTTGCCTACATAATATCACCATGTAGAAATCGGAACCCAAGTTGATTATCATCCTCCTCTATGTGACTAGTTCGATATTACTTAAGTTTGGTGAGTCCTCCACTTCGGGGACCTTAGTCTATGTTCCTCTTATTATGCATTGACACTCTTATTTATTTTTTATTTTGAATATGAGGGTGAGCCCGATTGCTTTTTCTTTCTCCCCGCTCTTATCTATGTATTAGAGGTGTTTGTTGGACATACTATGTATCTATAATATGAGCTTAACTCTTTGTATCTTGATTATGATGTTATGTAACTTTTCCCTTAGTCTCATTTCCCCTATTTCTACTCTTTTTTGTCATTTTCATGCTTCCACAATCAATGATATGTAATGATAAGTTAAGAGGCTTATTTTGGGACCCTTCGGGCTTCCCATTCGTTGTGTCATATCTAGGCCATATTTTGGATTGTGACAAACTTGGTAACAGAGCACTAGGTTGATAGATCCTCGGAGTCCAACACACAACATCGAGTAGAGTCTTATTCATGGTTGTATTATGCACCACAACTATGAGTAGAAGGCTATGAGATGTTTTAGGAAATGATTCACTTTTTCATGATCCATGTCGTGCGATGGAATTATATCCCCTAGGGTTTATTGCTAACCCCTAACCGTTACATTTCAGGATATGTCTCAAGCTACTTAGGATGGCGATATATTAATAGCAGATGTTCGTAATACTCTATAGTTAATTGCCAAGGTGGTGACAACATTGGCCACCCAACTCAATTAATAAGTGAGAGCTCTTGAGATTTTAAATGTAAGGGGAGGGATAGTGAGGCCAAGAGGGCCCGTGTTGAGGGTAAATTCCAAAGTCCCAAAGATAGAGGTGATGCCATGTGTCCAATATATGGTAAGGTTCACAGAGGCCCATGTTTGAAGGATACTAATACTTGTTTCAGCTATTGAGAAAGGGGACATAAGAGAAAGGATTGTCCTCATAAATGAAAAAAGAGTAAAGGAGGTGATGGTGGGATGACCAATTCCATGTGTCAAATATACTGAAAGAACCATGGTGACCCATGCTTTAGGAAGGCCAATGCTTATTATGGATGTAGTAAAATAGGTCATAAGCTAGTTGATTGTCTGTATGTTCGAAGAAAGTGTATGGGTGGTCGACCTTTGGATCAATGTGGTTATGTTAATCAAGTGGCTCAAAGAGGGGATGAAGTGCCCGATGCTATTATTGGTAAGTTGAAGTTTCCTTGGCTTTGTCATGCATGCATTGTTAGGCCTGGTGTGCCACTATTTCTTCTCTATTCTTTTTGGTTCCTAGTGGGGCTTCTTGTATGCCCAAGTTGTTATGTGGATCTTCAGTGTCTATCTTTTCATTGGGTATATTGTTGTTAGAAGGTTTCTAGGTATTGATCCAGGGTTGTGCTTTGTGGCTTGTTGGAGTTAGTATGGTGAATTTTCATATCATTATAGGGATGGAATGATTGCATGCATGTTGTGTCTTCATGGGTGGTAGGACCCGTAGAGCTAGATCTCAAATCCCTAATGAGTCTGTCCTTGAGTGGGAGGTTATCAAATGGTAGCACTGGAGGTAGGTCTATTTCATGTCGTAAGGTATAATTGATCTTTAAGGGGTCGCATTTATCATTTTTTGAGAATTGGAGGTGTTGAACCTAAGTTGTGTTGTTTATGGAATTGTTGTTGGTGGTAGATGAGGACTTGAATGTCCCTTTCTGATAGTTCAAATTTGGGGTGGTGTCCTTTGGTTGGACTAGTGCACCGGTTATGCCTATAAATGTCATGAATAAGATCTTTTAGCCCCTACTCTAATAGGCGTATGGTGTTTTTGATGATGATATGATGGTTCATTTTCATAATAAGGTACTGCATGTAAGTTATTTGAGGGTAGTACTACAAAGTTTTAAGGAAGAAAATTAGATGCTAAATAGGAGAAGTAGGAGTCTGGTTGTAAGAGGTTGCCTTCCTAGGTTGTGTGGTATCGGGTGATGGAATTAAGGTGTATTCTAAGAAGACGAAGTTGATTAGAGATCGGCCTACACATTTGAACCCATCAGAAATTAGGAGCTTCTTGGGCTAATACTGGAGGTTGTGAATAGGTTATCCTCTATTACATCTCCTATGACTTAGTTGACCCTAAGTAAGGCCAATATTGTAACTGACATTTTAAGTAGGGTGGTTTAATAGGTTGGGGAGTTGCTATCTCTTGTATGATTCCTTTTTGCTAATAGTATTCATATGTGTATCACGGATGGTTGCGTGAGTCTATAGTGGCTAGATGTGATCTATAAGGGTTGCCCTATGTTATCGTTCCATATTGTCTTATGTTGTGATCTTGGTTGGACTTAGCTTGATTATTAATGATGGTCGATTTATTTGGTCAACTACAATGGGTTACTCACTACTCTAAGGTTGAGTTGAGGTTCAAGTTTTTGTTCTCAAGTATGGAGTAGGGTAGGTGACATCCCTAAGTGTCCTTTTGAACTTAGAATGATCATTTTGAATATTGGTAGAGTTGTTTGGTTGGCTTATGCACCGAAAGTGTTTGTGGGTTTCTTGAATAAGGTCTTAAAACCCTACCGTGATATGTTTTTGGTGGTCTATAGTGATGAGGTATTGATTTGTTTAGATCTTGTGAATCATTTGGGAGTAGTGTTGCAAGTCTTGGAGGATGAGAGAATGTTTGCTAAATATGATAAGTGTGCATTGTGGATAGCAAGAAGGTGGTTAGAATTCTTTAAGGATTGTGAAATGAGTGTGCATTAATTTTCCCCGGTAAGGCTAATATTATGGTCGGTGCTCTAGGTAGCGTAGCATGTGTTATTGATGGTGGCAAAGAGGAGACTAGCGGGGTCCATCGATTGGTTATATTAAAAGTTAGGTTGAGGGAAGTTGAGCATGGTGGTGTAGCATTCTTGATGGTTGCAAATCTCCATTGGTTAAGAGATCAAGATTATAGTTGGAAGTTTTGGGTAGAAAGATGGTAGAGTGGAGGTAGTCTCCCAAGAGGGAGATGGTAGTCCATGGCGACAAGTAGGATAGGTTTGGTTAAGATTGACAAATGAGTTATGGTTGTGAGTCCTTATATGATGAAAAGAGAAGTTGGTAAGGTTGCATAAGTTAGGAAATTGCCTATGGATAGGGGTTTGGTTAGTCCAGTACTTCATGCTTCTAGGTTGATGGGATGTGTTGGTAACTCTAGTGCTATAGCAGTCTTTGAGATTGTGGGTTATGTGGAGGACAAGTTGGCTTAGGGGAAGGTCCCAGTGGAGGTGTTGGATGGATGAGTGGAGAAGTTTATTAATGAGGATGTGGTATTCATTAAGGCCCTCTTGAAAGGATTGTCAAGTCAAAAGTGTCTCCAAGAAAGGCGAAGCGGTCTTATGGGAGCGATATTCGTACCTCATTTACTCTAATCAAGCCTAAGATAGCAACTAAGTACTTCATATGATTCCAAGTCCTATGTTTCAGCCCTATGTCATTCACATGCATTCATGTTTAAGTTGGCAAGTTTATGATGATTTTACACTTATGTTGAGATTTTGAAAATGGTGTTTTAATCTAATGTTGCATTCTTTTTAGGGCTAAGTTGTTTATGATCACTCTTGTCTGATACGTTTCTTCACATCAGGGGACGAATGTTTCGAAGGGGGAGATATCGGAATGACCCCAAAAAGTACCCGAAAGTGTGCCTTGGAAATTCCCAAAATCATAAGTTCTATATATCTAAATATCCGCTCATTATTTAGAAAATCCAATTACATATTCTTGTTCATGGGGCAAAATTGAGTGGGAGATGAGTCTAATCCGAATTTGAAAGCAACTGTATCAAAATCTGAAAATCACAAAAATGCAATTTAGAAGGGTCGACTTTATAGGGGCATATCACTTAGTACACAAAGAGCTAGGTGACCCTCAACCAACTAAATTAAAACTCTTTGAATTAGCTTTCCAACGCATTTGGTTTCACCTCATTCTGAGTATGGATGAAGAATTTATGCCCATTTTTTTAGAACTCATTTGTGCAAAAATGCAAATTCCAGTGAGTAATCCGCATCGCGGAAGCAAAGTTAAATGAATTCCTTCAAGCTTGAAGGCTCCATTAAAGTCTTCTTCAAGCAATTCTTCAAGGTCAAGGTATGTGAGTTTCAACCATTAGGTCCTTCCAACCATGGTGCCCTAATTTCCCTTTTTACTCAATTTGCATGATTTAAAGTTGATTTTACAAACAAATTTTCTAGTATGAACATGTCTATGAACTATGTTAAAGTTATGTAAAGTTGTGACTATTTTTGCTATGTTATAAATCTTGGAGCTATTGTAAGATTTGATGAGGGGTTTTGATGTATAATGCTTGGGGGTGTTGCAAGGTATTGATTGATGGTTTTACAATAGATTTTCTTGCATGATTTCATTCTTTAAATTGCATGATCTTATACTACCATTTCACATCTGCCAAGTATTTGATAAAATGTCTGGTTATGGTGTCTTGAGGAATTGAAGGTCCAAAGCATGAGATATCATATGATTGAATATATGATAATGAAATAAGCTTATGTATACGATAAATTCTATATAAAGTATTGCATGAGACCATGCCCAATCTGGGGGGACTAAGAACCCAGATAACATAGATGGGGGTTTGTACTCATCAACCCAGTGAAGGGTTTGTATATAGGGGTGGAAGCAGTCAGTAGTGTTGGTAGTAGTTGTTGTGAGTTATTTATTGTATTATTAGTTTTTAGGCCCGGGTTTTGGGGTTTAAGTGAGGAATTAGGGAGTTGTATGCTAAGTATGAGAAGTGTGAATTTTTGTTGAAGGAGGTTACCTTTCTAGGTCATGTAGTGTCGGGGGATGGTATAAAGGTGGATCCTAAGAAGATTGATGTGATTAGAAATTGGCCTAGACCTTTGACTCCCTCGGACATTAAGAGTTTCTTGGGCTTAGCGAGTTACTATTGGAGGTTTGTGAATGAGTTCTCTTCTATTGCTTCTCCCATGACTAAGTTGACTCAAAAGATGACAAATTTTATGGACCGATGAGTGTGAAAAGTGTTTCCAAACCTTGGAGAGTAAGCTTGTCTCAACATGAAATGACCCCAAAAAGTGCCTGAAAATGTGTCTCGAAACGCCCAAAATTTTAAATTCTATATATCTCAAAATCTGTTAGCTATTTCAAAAATTCAACTTTATATTCGTGTTCAAGGGATCAAAATTAGGCGAAAAAGTGTTCAACCCCGATTAAAGAGCAAAAGATTAGCAATTATGAAATTCCAAAAGGGCAATTTCCAATGGCAAATCTGCGTCACTTCCACGACGCGCCACTATGTAAAATGTGGCATGTTTCTTTTAGTTTGGTCCAAGTCTTCTAAGTCTTGGTCCTAAGTGTTCCTAAATGTGTTTTTACCCATAATTAGTGTTATTTCACACTTATATCATCCTAAACATTTCCAATACTCACTCAAACAGTCATATTTTCACTCCTCAAACTCAAGTCTCAATCCCTCATCCCAAGCTAAGGTTTTCCATCAAGGTTCTTGTTGAAGCTTCAAGTCTCCATCTCCAATCTTCACCAAGTTCATTTCTAAGCTAAGGTATGTGGGTTTTTTTCATGGGCTCCTTTCTCCCATATTACCCAAGCCTCTTTTTAATCAAATTGCATGATTCAAAATGTCTAGATGTGGTTTCTTGAGGAGTTGAAGGTCCAAAGCATGAGATATGATATGAATGACTATATGATAATGAAATGAGCTTATGTGTATGATATACTCTATATAAAGTGTTGCATTAGACTATACCCAATTTGGGGGGATAAGAGCCCGGGTAACCAAGGTAGGGGTTTGTAGTTATCAACCATGTGAGGGGTTTGCACTTCACCACTGTGGTGATAATATGTGATTATCATCAACCATGTGAGGGGTTTGTACCATACCCACCAAGGGCTTTGTACCTTGAATAGCTAGCTTAATCTTTTCTACACATATGATATCCTATACGAGTATGAGTTACATAAGCATGTTTTACTTAAGCATTGATCATACATGTCATATTGTTATATTATGCCTATTGCTTAATAGTATGCATATTGATTATGATGCCTATCTATTGTTGCATTGTTTCCCACATACTTATTACATTTAAATGTACTAACGCATACTCTTGCCTACATGATATCACCATGTAGGAACCGAGGCCCATGTTGATCATCTCCACATGGCTAGTTTGCTACTATTTAAGCTAGTTGGGGATTCCTCCACTTTGGAGACCTTAGTCTATACTCTCTTGTTATGTATTGAGACACTCTTCTTTATATTTTATTTGACTATGAGGGTGAGCTCGGTTGCTTTATCTTGACCCCTGCTCTTATCTATGTAGCAGAGGTGGTTGTTGGACATGTTATGTGACTATGATGTGAGTTTAACTCTTGTCTTTTGACTTTGATAATGTACAAGCTTTTCCCTTAGTCCTTTGCCCCTATTCTTGCTCTTTAATATTTTTACATACTTCCGTGACCAATTATGTGTAATGACAAGTTAAGAGGCTATTTTGGGGTTCCTTCGGGTTCCCTATTCGCCGTGTCACATCTAGGCCCTAGACTTGGGTCGTGACAAACTTGGTATCAGAGCACTTGGTTAATAGATCCTGGGCGTCCAACACACCGCGTCGATTAGAGTCCTATTCATGGTTGTGAAATGCGCCATGACTATGTGTAGGAGGCTATGAGACATTTTAAGAAATGTTTCCCTTCTTCATGTTCTACATCATGTTATAGATCTATGGCGAGTTTTTCCCTCTAAGATTATTCTTTGCTATGTTAGATCATGCCAAACACTAGAGGAAGAAGGGTCTAAACTCCCGAGGCACAACCCAGCAATGGTGAGCTCCGGGATGCTCTGACTATGCTTGCCCAAATAATGGCAAAGCAAGACAACCAAGGGGTCCAACCCGCTTATGCTTCTACCCCGAGAGCTAGGGTAAGAGATTTCATGAGGATGAATCCTCTGGTATTCTATAGGTCAAAGGTGGATAAAGATCCACAAGAGTTCATTGATGAGGTCCACAAAATCTTGAATGGAGCTAGGGTAAGAGACTTCATGAGGATGAATCCTCCAGTTTTCTATGGGTCAACGGTGGATGAAGATCTATAAGAGTTCGTTGATGAGGTCTACAAAATCTTAAAAATCATGGGTGTTGGATCGAATGAAAAGGCAGAGTTGGTGGCATACCAACTCAAAAGGGTAGTCCAAATATGGTATGATCAATAGTAGGGTAAAAAGGGAATTGGTAATCTGGTGCTTTGGCACGAGTTTAAATAGGCTTTCTTTAATCGGATTTTCCATCTTGAGCTTACGGAAGCAAAATTGCAG
>DF357332.1:123743-151745 GCA_000787875.1 Solanum virginianum | reverse complement strand
TCCACCTTGAGCTTACGGAAGCAAAATTGGCAGAGTTTATGAACTTGAAACAATGTGTTGTGAGTGTGAGGGAGTATGGCCTCAAGTTTAATCAACTTTCAAGGTATGCTCCTTATTTGGTGGCCTATCCTAGATCTAGGATGAATAAGTTCGTGATGGGGGTCTCCTACTAGGTAAGTGAATAATGTTGATCTGCCATGCTAATTAGTGACATAGACTTGTCTTGGTTAATGACCTATGCAAAGCAAATGGAGGAGGAGAAACTGAGGAAGAGAAGGGGGCAGAGGCCAAGAGGGCCCAATTTGAGGGCATATTCCAAAAGGCTGCTAAACTTCGTCAAGGCCAAGGGCCTTCTCATGCTACTAATAGCGGGTTTGCCAATGACTTCCCTAGGCCTTAAGGTAATGGTGGGGTGACTCTTATTGATGTGTGCACTAAATGTGGAAGGATACAATAGAGGCCCATATTTGATAAGTTCTACTTCATTCGATGAATGTCGAAAGCTTTGTCACAAGAAGATAAATTGTCCAAGAAATCTTGGCAAAGGCCAGGGCGCAAATGCAGTCCCATTGGGTAGAGGTAGCCCTCAAGGTGGTTCCCTAAGGCACAACCTATTTTATGCATTACATGGGAGGCAAGGGTTTGGTGAAGTTCCCAATGTTGTTACCAATATATTGAAAATCTTTGGCTTTGATGTATATGCTTTGATTGATCCGGGTGCCACTCTTTCCTTTGTTACTCCTTTTGTTGCTAAAGAGTTCCATGTTGACCCCGAGTTGTTACATGAGACATATGAAGTGTCTACTCCTATTAGCACCTCTATTTTTTCTACGAAAGTTTATAGGAGTTGTCCTATTGTGTTTTGCATAAGTTATTGCCTTGTGATCTTGTGGAATTAGACATAGTAGATTTTGATGTCATTCTTGGGATAGATTGATTGCATGCCTACTATACTTCTATTGATTATAGAACCCGTAGGGTCAAGTTTCAATTTTCTAATGAACCCATCCGTGAGTGGGAAAGTCAAGATGTGGTGGTCAAAGGTAGATTCATTTCAAGCATTAATGCCCATAAGTATATTTCTAGGGGGTGTTTGTATCATCTTATGAGGGTTAAAGATATGGAGTCCAAAGTCCCTTCCATTGAGTCCATTCTGGTTGTAAACGAGTTTCTTGTTTCTACCCAAATGACCTCCTGGTGTCCCTCCCGAAAGGGAGATAGATTTTCGCATTGATCTCCTTCCTAATACTCAATCTATCCACATTCCCCCTTACTATATGGCCCCAAAGGAGTTGAAAGAGTTAAAGGAACAATTGAAAGATTTGTTGGAAAAGGGATTTATTAGACCTAGTCAATCATATTGGGGTGCCTTGGTATTATTTGTAAAGAAGAAGAATGGGTCACTTAGAATGTGCATTGAGTACCAGCAACTCAATAGGGTCACCATCAAGAACAGGTATCCTCTTCCAAGGATTCATGATTTGTTTGACCAATTGTAAGGGGCTAGCTTCTTCTCTAAGATTGATCTTCAGTCTGAGTATCATCAAGTGAGGGTGAGGGAATGTGATATTCCCAAGATAGCCTTCTTGACTAGATATGGACATTATGAGTTTGTTGTGATGTCATTTGGGTTTACTAATGCACCGGTCCACTTCATGGACCTAATGAATAGGGTCTTCAAACCTTACCTTGATTCCTTTGTTTAAGTCTTTATTGATGATTTTTTGATCTATTCACATAGTAGAAAAAAGCATGTGGGGCATTTGAGGGTAGTGTTGCAATGATTGAGGGAAGAGAAATTGTATGCTAAATATGATAAGTGTGAATTTTGGTTGAAGGAGGTTGCATTCTTAGGTCTTGTGGTGTCGGGGAATGGTATAAAAGTGGATCCTAATAAAACTGATGAGATTAGAGATCGGCCTAGACCATTGACCCCATTGGATATTAGGAGCGTTTTTGGCCTAGAGGGTTATTATAGACGGTTTGTGAATAGGTTTTCCTCCATTGCTTCCTCTATGACAAAATTGACACAAAAGAAGGTTAAATTTGTGTGGACCGATGAGTGTGACAAAAGCTTCCAAACATTGAAAGACAAGTTTGTGTCCTTTCCTATACTGTCACTACTAGATGGGCTTGAAGGATTTGTGGTGTATTGTGATGCTTCCCAGGTTGGTTTGGGTTGTGTGTTAATGCAAAATGGTAAGGTCATAGCTTATGCTTCTAGAAAATTCAAGGTACATGAAAGGAACTACCCTACCTATGATCTAAAGTTAGTTGTTATTGTGTTTGTATTAAATATTTGGCATCACTACTTGCATGGGGTGGATGTTGATGTCTTCACAGATCATAAGAGCCTCCAATATGTCTTCACTCAAAAAGATCTAAAATTGAGGCAAAGAAGGTGGCTAGAACTTCTTAAAGACTATTATACGAGTGTGCACTATCATCCAGGTAAGGTAAAGGTGGTGGCGAATGCCTTGAGTAGGATGTCTATGAGTAGCTTAGCCCATGTTAATGGTGGTAGAGAGATGGCGAGGGAGGTGTATCAATTTGCTAGATTGGGGGTAAGGTTAGAGGAGGTTGGTGATGATGGATTGGTTGTTGTTGATGGGTCTAAGTCTTCATTGGTTGATGAGGTAATAGTAAAACAAGATAATGACTCCTCCTTACTCGAAATGAAGGCCTTGGTGAAAGAGGGCAAAGTAGAGGTTTTCATCCAAGAGGGAGATAGGGCCCTTAGGTACCAAGGTAGGTTGTGTGTACCTTGTGTTGATGGTTTGAGGAAGAAGATCCTTGATGAGACCAATAATTCTTCTTATTCTATCCACCCCAGTTCCACCAAAATTTATAGGGACTTAAGAGATGTGTATTGGTGGGGAGGCATGGAGAGGGACATTGCGAAGTTCATTTTCAATTGCCATAGTTGTCAACAAGTCAAAGCCTAACATCAAAGGCCGGGTGGCCTAACCCAAGATATAGAGATTCCTACATGGAAGTGGGAGGTAACTAATATGGATTTTGTGGTTGGGTTGCCCAAGACTAGAAAAGTTTTTTATTCCATTTGGGTGGTGGTTGATAGGATGACGAAATCGGCTCCCTTTCTACCAGTTAAGACCACATATGGGGCTAAAAAGTATACAAGGTTGTACATCCATGAGATAGTGAGGTTGCATGTGTTCCTTTGTCCATCATATCTGATCGTGGTTCATAATTCACTTCACATTTTTTGAGGTCTTTTCAAAAAGGCTTGGTACAAAAGTTCACCTTAGTATAAACTTTCACCCCCAAACGGATGGCCAAGCCGAAAGAACCATTCAAACTCTTGAAGAATTCTTAGGGAATGTGTATTAGAGTTAAGGGGTAGTTGGGATGACCATCTTCCTTTGATTGAGTTTGCTCACAATAATAGCTATCACTCTAGCATCGGTATAACTCCTTTTGAGGCTCTTTATGGGAGGCAATGTAGATCACTGGTTGCTCGATTTGAGGTTGAAGAGGTGGCTTTATTAGGACTAGATCTGGTTATAGAGGCCTTTGAGAAGGTTAAGATGATTAGGGAAAGGTTGTAGACGGCCCATAGTTGCCTCTTGATGTTGTGGGTGTTTTTGAGGATAACTTGACTTATGAGGAGGTTTCAATTTAGATCCTAGATAGGAAAGTGAAGAGATTGACGAACAAGGAGGTGGCATCCATTAAGGTCCTTTGGAGGAACCAACAAATTGAAAGTGGTACTTGGGAGTCCCAAGCGGACATGCAAAAGTGGTATCCTTATCTTTTCCACTCCACTCAAGGCTAAAGTACTAATTAAAATTCCCCTATGTGATTTCAAGTCATGTGTTTCAGCCCTTATATCATTCATATGCGTTCACGTTAAGTTGGCAAATTTATGATGATTTTACATTTATGTTGAGATTTAGAAAATAGTGTTTTAAATGTAGTGTTGCATTTTAGTTGGGGCTGATTCGTGTATGATCACTTTTTTCTTATACGTCTCTTTTACATTCGGGGACGAATGTTCCCAAGGGGGAAGATATTGAAACGACCATAAAAAGTGCCCGAAAATATGCCTTGGAATGCCCAAAATTTTAATTTTTATATATCTCAATATCCATTTGCAATTTTTAAAATGCTACTTCATATTTTTAGGGGGTCAAAATTAGGTGAAAAAGGGGCTAACCCCTATTAAAGTGCGAACAAATAGCAATTATGAAATTCCAAAAGAGCAATTTCTAGTGGCAAATCCGCAATGTGCCACTGTGTAAAAAGTGGCCTGTTTTTTTAGTTAAGTCCAAGACTTCTAATTCTTGGGCCCAAGTGTTCCCAAATGTGTTTTTACCTATACTTAGATATATTTCACCCTTATATCATCCTAAACATTTTCCAATACTCACTCAAACACTTTGTCATATTTTCACTCCCTAAACTCAAGTCTCAAACCCTCATCCCAAGCTAAGGTTCTCCTTCAAGGTTCTTCTTCAAGCTTCATGTCTCCATCTCCAATCTTCACCAAGTTCATCTTTACGCTAAGGTATGTGGGTTTTTTTTGTGGGATCCTTTCACCGATGATACCCAAGCCTCTTTTTACTCAAATTGCATGATTTAAAGTTGATTTACAAATGGGTCTTGATTATTATGAAATTCGCTCCACACAATGTTAAAGCTATGTAAAGTTGTGACTGTTTTGCCATGTTTTGAGCTATAAATGCTTGATCTATTGTAAGCATTGAAAAGGGGTTTTGATGTATATTGCTTGAGGGTTTGAGTGATGGTTTTACAATGGATTTTCTCGCATGATTTCATCTCTATATTTCATGATTTTATACTAGCATTACACACCCTTTAAGTGTTTGATAAAATGTCCGAATGTGGATTTTTGAGGAGTTGAAGGTCCAAAGGATAGATATGATAGAAATGACTATATGATGATAAAATGAGCTTATGTATATGATTTACTCTGTATAAAGTGTTGCATTAGACCTTACCTAATCCGAGGGGATAAGAGCCCAGGTAACAAAGGTAGGGTTTGTACTCATCAACTATGTGAGGGGTTTGTACTTCGCCACCATGGTGACAAGGTGTGATTATCATCAAATATGTGAGGGGTTTGTACCACCCAACCACCAAGGGGTTTGTATCTTGAATAGCTAGCTTGGTTTCTTCTACACATATGATATCCTACATGAGTATGAGTTACTTAAGCATTAATCATACATGCCATATTGGTATATTATGACTGTGGCTTAATATTATGCATTTTTATTATGATGCCTATCTATTGTTGCATTACATCCTACATACTTAGTACAGTCAAACGTACTAATGCATACTCTTGGCTATATGATATCACCATGTAGGAATCAGAGCTCAAGTTGATCATCCTCCTCCACATGGCTTGTTCGATGCTACTCAAGCTAGTTGGTGAGTCCTCCACTTTGGGGACCTTAGTCTATGCTCTCCTGTTATGTATTGAGATACTCTTCTTTACATTCTATTTAACTATGAAGGTGAGCCCGGTTGCTTTTTCTTAGCCCCCGCTCTTATCTATTTAGTAAGGGTGGTTGTTAGACATGTTATATATCTATGGTATGAGTTTAACTCTTATCTTTTGACAATGATAGTGTGCAAGCTTTTCACTTAGGTCTTTGCCCCTATTCTTGCTCTTTAATATTTTTATATACTTTTACGACAAATAATATGTAATGACAAGTTAAGAAGCTTGTTTTGGGCTCCTTCGGGTTCCCCATTCTCTGTGTCACATCTAGACCCTAGGCTTGGGTTGTAACACTACTGAAAGGGTTGGAAGGGTTTGTTATGTATTGTGATGCCTCGCGGATTGGTTTGGGTTGTGTGTTGATGCAAAATAGTAAGGTGATAGCCTAAGCATTTAGACAATTTGAGAAGCCTGAGAAGGATTATCCTATCTATTATCTTGACTTGGTTGCCATGGTATTTTGCTTAAAAAATTTGATGTCATTATTGGTATGGGGTGCATGTTTATATTTTTACCGATCACACGAGTCTCCATTATGTGTTCACCCAAAGGATCTTAGCTTGAGATAAATAAGGTGGTTGGAACTTCTTAAGGATTATGATATGAGTGTGCATTATCATCCTGGTAAGACTAATGCTATGTTCGATACTTTGAGTAGGCTTTCCATGGGTAGCCTAGTGCATATTGATGGTGGTAGCAAAAGGGTGACTCGGGAGGTCCACCGGTTTGCTAGATCATGGTTAGGTTGGAAGAGGTTAACTATGGTGGTATTGTGGTTTTTAGTGGTTCAAATTCCTTCCTTGATTGATGAGGTAGAAGCAAAGCAAGGTCTTGATCCCTCCTTGTTAGAATTGAAGCCTTTGGTGAGTGTTGGCAAGGTGGAGTTTTTCTCCCAAGGGGGAGATAATGTCGTTAGGTACCAAGGTAGGTTATGTGTGCCTAGTGTTGATGATGTGAGAAAGAGGGTTCTTGATGAGAATAATAGTAGTTATCATTCTAGCAATGGTATGGCTCCTTTTAAGACCCTCTATGGTAGGGGTTGTAGATCACCGGTTGGGTGGTTTGAAGTGGGAGAAATGGCTTTGTTCGGTCTAGATCTGGTTATGGAAGCTATGGAGAAGGTGAGGTTGATTGGGGAAAGGATGAAGCAGGCCAAAGTCTTCAAAAGTCATATGCCCATGTGAGGAGAAGGGATCTTGAAATTTAAAGTTGGGGATTAGGTCTATTTGAAGGTTTCGCCCATGAATAGTGTGGTCCGATTTTGCAAGAGAGGTAATTGAGTTTAAGGTTAGTAAGTCCTTATAGAGTGCTGAGGAGGATTTGTGAGGTTGCAAGCAAATGGGGATTGCCTATGGATATGGATAGGATTCGTCCAGTTCTTCTTGCTTCTAGATTGAGGGGATATGTTGGTGACTCTAATGCTATAGAACACTTTGAGGTTGTGGGTGCTGTGGAGGATAAGTTTGCTTAGGTATTTTAAATGTGTTGTTGCATTCTTGTTGGGACTGATATCTTCATGATTACTCTTCTTATATACATCTCTTTGACATTCGGGGACAAATGTTCCTTAGGGAGAGATATTGAAACGACCCTAAAAAGTGCCTGAAAATGTGTATCATAAGTGTTCGAAATCGTAATTTTCATATATGTCAAAATTCATGTGTGATATCGAAAATCAAACTTCATATTCTTGTTCAGGGTGAAATATTGAGTGGGCAATGTGTCTAACTCCAATTTTATAGCAACTGTATCATAATTCAAAATTTTAAAGTGAGCGACTTCCAGTGTCCAGGAGCGCCCCAAGCGCGACGTGGCAGGGGCACGGAGAGCCATTTTTTTGTTAGTTTTCTTGTTTTGGTCCAAGGCTTTTGGGTCTTGGGCCTAAGTCCTCCCATGCGTGAAAATACCTATACTTAATCATATTTCATCTCCATATCATACAAGACGTTCCCCAATACTCTCTCAAACACTTAGACAAATATTTCACCCCAAAATTCAAGTGTCAAATCTCATCCGGATCTTAAGGATTTCACTCAATCTTCAATTCTCCATTTCCAAACTTCATCAAGTGATTCTCCAAAGTTATGGTATGTGGGTTTCAACTATTGGGTCCTCTCACCCATGGTACCCAAGCTCCCTTTGTACATAAATTACATGTTTCTAAGTTGATTTACTTATGGGTCTTATTATGAATTTCACTATGAACTATGTTTGTGTTTCATAAAAGTGTGACTATCTAAGCCTGTTTTGGGCTATGAATCTTTGATATATCTTGAGATTTGATGAATGATTTTCATGTATGTTACATAAGGGTATTACCAAGTATTGGTCGGTAATTTTACATTATGTTTTCTTGAATAGTTTCACTATTGAATTGCATAGTTTTACACTAGCATTGCACACCCACCAAGTGTTTAATAAAATGTTTGGTTAATATATCTTGAGTTGTTGAAGGCCTAATGCGTGGCATATGAGTTAAGTGATTTTATGATGATGAAAAGATGTTATGTATGTGTTAATTCCATGAGAATTATCTATTGTGTTGTGAGTTGACCATAGCCAATTGAGGGGTGATGCCTTAGTCGCCTAGGATGGGGGTGGTAAGCTGTCAACTAATTGATGGGTTGGTACCTCAATCGCCTAGGATGGCAGTGGTAATCAATCAACCAATTTAGGGGTTGGTACCTTAACACCTAGGATAGGGGTGATGAGCCATCAACCAATTGAGGGATTGGTACCTCAAACAACCTCTAAAGGGTGGTCTACCTTAGATTCCAAGTACTAAGTTGCTTGGTCTATGATGATGGTCTATTCCTATACATGTAATATGTTCTATATAAGCATGTTTTACTTCAAGAATCATTCGTAAATGACATATTGTTATTCTGCTATCAATTGCTTATTATAATGCATTTTGCCTACGTTGCCTATCTCTTGTTGCATTGCATCCAATAAACTTAGCACATTCAAATGTACTAACGCATACTCTATGGCTATATAATATTACCATGTAGGAATCGGAGCTACCATTGATTCTCCTACACGTGGCTAGATGGATTGTTCAAGTTAGCATTTGGTGAGTCCACAAGTCCGAGGACAATATCTATCTTCTCTCATGCTTATGTGTAGACTATATCTTGTAAATTTTGATTAGCTATTGTCATTATTATGAGGGTAATCCCCGGTTGCTTATCTTGGCCCTTGCTAAATTCTATATTTAGAGGTATTATTGGATAATTATGTAATGATGCTATAAGCTTGATCTCTTGATGTTTTATAAAATGAAGGTTTTCCTTAGTCCCTATGCCCTTATTTCTATTCTTTTATTTTGTTTAATTTCTTTTGCAACTAAGGATGTGTAATGATATGTTAAGAGGCTTTCTTGGGGTTCCTTCAGGTTCACCATGCGCCGTGTCACATCTAGGCCCTAGTTTGGGTTGTGACAGACTATGAGGATGACCATTGATGACCCCAACCATACCCCTCTAGGGGTCACTAGACTTGGCATAGTTCTTCACAAGTATGTTAAAGGTTTTGATTTTGATGTGTATGCATTAATAGACCCGAGTGGCACTCTTTCTCTTATTACTCCTTTTGTTGCCAAAAAGCTTCACGTTAGTCCCAAATTGTTATGTGAACCTTATGAAATGTCAACTACCATTGGTGAGTCCATTGTTTCTAAAAAGTCTATAGAAATTATCCCGTGTTCAAATTGCATAGAGTCTTACCTTGTGATTTTGTTTAGTTAGATATGGTGGATTTTGATGTCATTCCTAGGATGGATTGGTTGCATGCATATTATGCTTCTATTGATTGTAGGACCCATAGGGTTAAATTGCTATTCCCTAATAGCACGTCCTTGAGTGGAAAAGTCATGATGTGATGGTTAAGGGTAGATTCATTTCTTGTCTTAAAGCCCAAAAGTTGATTTCTAAGGGTTACCTTTATCATCTTGTGAGGGTTTGGGATGTTTAGTCCAAAGTCCATCCTATTGATTTGGTTCTGGTGGTCTAATGAGTTTCTTGATATCATTCCTAATGAGCTACTTAGTGTTCCTCCCGAAAGGGAAATAGACTTTGGTATATACCTCCTTCCCGATACTCAGCCTATTTCCAACCCCCTTACCGTATGGCCCCAACAGTATTGAAGGAGTTGAAAGATCAATTGAGGGATTTGTTGGAAAAGGAATTTGTAAGGCCTAGTAAGTTGCCTTGGAGTGCACCGGTGTTATTTGTGAAGAAAAAGAATAGTCCCTTTAGAATGTGCATTGATTATCGGCAAATTAATTGAGTCACCATAAAGAACAAATACCCTGTACCAAGGATTGATGACCTTTTTGATCAACTTCAAGGGGCTAGTCACTTTTTAAGAATTATATTTGGTTCGGATATCACCAAGTGAAAGTGAGGGAATGTGATATTCCCATGACGATTTTCTAGACTAGGTATGTGCACTTTGAGTTTGCGGTTATGTCCTTTCGGTTAACTAATGCACTGACTATATTTATGGATCTCATGAATAGGGTCTTTAAACCCTAACTTGAAATGTTCATGGTGGTCTTTATTGATGATGTCTTGATTTATTCCCATAGTAAGAAGGAGTATGTGAATCACTTGACGGCGATATTGCAAATCTTGAGGGACGAGAAGTTGTATGCAGAATATGAAAAATATGACTTTTCATTGAAAGAGGTTTCTTTTCTAGGGCATGTTGTGTTGGGTAGGTGAATCCTAAGAAGATGGAGGTAATTAGGAATTGCCCTAGACCGTTGAATCCATCGGATATTAGGATCTTCTTAGGTTTGGCGGATTACTACCAGAGCTTTGTGAATGGCTTTTCTTCTATTGCTTCCCCTATGACAAAGTTAACCCAATAGAAGGCAAAATTCCTGTGGACCGATGAATGTGAGAAGAGTTATCAGACTTTGAAAGATAAGTTTGTCTCTGCTCCTATCTTGGCTCTACAGAAGGGTTCGTGTGTATATTATGATGCCTAAAGAATTGGTTTAGGATCTATTTTGATGCGAAATGTTAGGGTGACAACATATGCCTCTAGACAACTTAAGGTGCATGAGAAGAATTATCCCACCCATGATCCTAAATTGGTGATCGTGGTATTTGCTTTGAAAATTTGGTGTCACTACTTGTATAGGGTTCATGTTGATGTGTTTACCAACCACAAGAGTCTCCAATATGTGTTTACCCAAAAAGATCATAACTTGAGACAAAAAAGGTGGTTAGAGCTCCTTAAAGATTATGATATGACTATGTATTATCACCTCGGCAAAGCTAATGTTGTGGCTGATGCACTAAGTCCGCCTTGCTAGAGTTGAAGGCCTTGGTGAAAGATGGTAAAGTGGAGGTTTTGTCCCAAGGGGGAGATGGTGCCCTTAAGGTACCAAGGTAGATTGTGTGTGCTAGATGTGGTCAGTTTGAAAGAATTGTTCTTGAAGGAGGCCCATAATTCATCTTATTCCATTCACCCCGATTCTACAAAGATTTCTAGAGACTAGAGGGAGTTGTATTGGTGGGGTGGTATGAAGAGAGATATTGCCATGTTTTGGATGTCAAAATTGCCAACAAGTGAAAGCCAAACAACAAAGGCATGTTGGACTAGCCCAAGATATTGAATCAGGATGTCACAATTGCCAACAAGTGAAAGCCAAACATCAAACGTCAGGTGGCCTAGCTCAAGATATAGAAATTTCTACTTGGAAGTGGGAAGAGATCAACATGGATTTTGTGGTTAGGTTGCCTAAGACTAGGAGACATTTTGACTCTATTTGGGTTATTATGGATAGAATGACAAAGTTGGCTCACCTCCTACCGGTAAGAACCACTTATGGTGCCAAAGATTATGCCGAGTTATATATTCATGAGTTGGTTAGATTGCATGGGGTGTCCCTGTCTATCGTTTCTGATTGTGGTGTTCAATTCACTTCTCACTTTTGGAGGTCATTCCAAAGAGGTCTTGTTACCAAGGTTAAGTTTAGCACAACTTTTCATCCTCAAATGGATGGTCAACCCGAGAGGACTATCCAAACTCTTAAGGATATGTTTAGAGCTTGTATTTTGGTGTTTAAGGGTAGTTGGGATGAACATTTTCCACTTATTGAGTTTTCTTACAACAATAGCTACAACTCATTATTGGTTTGGCTCCCTTTGAAGCTTTATATGGTCGACGTTATAGATCCCCGGTTGGGTGGTTTGAAGTGGGGAAGATGGCTCTGCTAGGTTCGGATTTGGTCATGGAGGCCTTGGAGAAAGTGAAGTAGATAAGGGAGACACTAAAAATGGTGGTTTCAAGTGGGAGAAATAGCTTTGCTAGATTCAAATTTGGTCATGGAGCCAATGGATAAGGTGAGATTCATAAGGGAGAGATAGAAAATGACCCAAAGTAGACAAAAGTCCTACTCCAATGTGAGAAGAAGAGATCTTGAGTTTAAGGTTGGTGATTGGGTTTACTTAAAAGTCTCACCCATGAAGGGTGTGGTTTGGTTTGGTGAGAAAGGGAAATTAAGCCCAAGGTTTTTGGGTCCATATAAAGTTTTGAGGAGAGTCCCCAAAAAGTGCCTGAAAATATTCCTCGAAAGTGACCATAATCATAACTTCCATGTATCTCAAAATTTGTGTGTGTGATATAAAAAGTGTGACTTCATACTCATGATCAAGCGGCAAAATTGAGTGGAAAATGCGTCTAACCCCAATTTTAGAGCAACCGTATCAAAATTTAAAAATAAAAAAATTTCCATATCCCGTGTTGATCTGCGCCCTGGCTGCGTCGCGCTAGTGTTAATTTTCCCCAGTTTTTTAGTTGTTCAGTCCAAGGCTTTTGGGTCTTGGTCCTAAGCTTCCCCATGCATAAAAACACCTATACTTAGCCATATTTCACCTTCATATCATATAAGACATTCCCAAAAACCTTCCCAAACACTTAGACAAATATTTTATTCAAAATCAAGAGTCTCAAACTCATTTCCAAATTCAAGAAATTCCATCAAGCTTCAAGTTATAATCTCAATCTTCATCAAGGAATTCTCCAAAGTTGAGGTATGTACATTTCAACCATTAGGTCCTTTCAGCCATGGTGCCCGAGCTCCCTTTTAACATAAATTGCATTTTTGTAAGTTGATTTATTTATAGGTTTTCTTATTACGAATTTGACTATGAACTACATTGGTGTTTTGTAAAAATATGACTGTTTAAACATGATTTGAGCTATGTATGTATGATCTACTTTGAGATTTGATGAGGTGTTTCAATATATGTTGCAAGGTCGTATTACCGAGTTTTGGTGGGTTGACTTATTTCAAGTTTTCTTGTATTATTTCACTCTTAAATTGCATAGTTTTATACTAGCATTACATACCTACCAAGTGTTTGATGAAATGTCCGGTTTAGGGTTCATGAGCTATTGATGATCCATTGTATAACCTATTACTTGGATGACTTTATATTGATGAATGAAAGGTATATATGTTTTGAATTCATGAAAAGTATCTATATTGTTACAAGTGACCATAGCATAGATGAGGGGTACATACCTCACCTACCTTGTTAGGTGGTGGCAATTCTGTACTACCAAAGATGAGGGATACCTACCTCATCAACCTTGTCGGGTGGTGGCATTCCTGTACTACCAAATATGAGGGGTAGATACCTCATCCACCTTTCAAGGGGGTGGCATGTCTTGGATTTTAAGTACTAGGTTGCTTAGTCTATGATGACATTCTCTTTCTACATATGTAATATGTCCTATATAAGCATATTTTACTTTAAGCATTGTTCATGCATGCCATGTTTCTAAGATACTATCCCTTGCTTACGATTATGCATTTTGTTTATATTGCCTATCTCTTATTGCATTGCATCCTACATTCTAAGTATATTCAACCGTAGTAACACATACTCTATTCCTACATGATGTTACAATATAGGAACTGGAGCTCGTCACGATCATTCTCATCCTCCCCGTGGCTAGTATTACCTTTGGTGAGTCCCCAACTCTACGGATGATATCTCTTATTCTCATGTTATGTAAAGTCGTCAATTATCTATTTGTATGCTTTTGACTATGAGGGTGAGCCCGAAAAGTTGTCATGTACCCCACTTAATTCTAAGTATAGAGGTGTTGTTGGACAAGTTATTTAATGATGGTATGAGCTTTTACTCTCTTTGATTCTTTTGATGTTTTATGATATGAAAGACATCCCTTAGACCATTATCATTGCTTTATGCTCTTGTTATTGTTCAAATGCTTCTATGACCAAGGATGTGTAATGATATATTAAGAGGCTTGCTTGGGGTCTTTTCGAGTTTCCCATTCACCGTGTCACATCTAGGCCCTAGGCTTGGGTCATGATAAACTTGGTATCAGAGCACTAGGTTGTTTATTATCCTCGACATCCAAAACACCGCGTCGATTAGAGTCTTGTTCATGGTTGTGAAGTGCACCACGACTATGAGCAAGAGGCTATGATGCGTTTTAGGAAATGTTTCCCTTCGTCTTACTCTATGTTGTGCTAGGTTGTTTATTTTCCTTGACATCCAACATACTGCGTCAATTAGAGTCTTGTTCATAGTTGTGAAGTGCACCACGACTATGAGCAAGAGGCTATGACGCATTTTAGGAAATGTTTCCCTTCGTCTTACTCTATGTTGTGCTATTCCAAGAGAAAGAGAGCCAGCACTCCTGAAGAACAACCGTTTCATGAAGAGTTCTGGGATGCCATTTCCATGCTAGCTCAAGCCATGACCAATCAAATCAACCATGGAGTCCAAGCCCCTCATGCTCCTACTCCGACATCTAAGGTAAGGCATTTCATGAGAATGAACCCACCAGAGTTCAATAGGTCTAGAGTGGATTAGGACCCTCAAGAATTTATTGATGAGATGTATAAAGTGTTGTCTATTATGGGTGTTAGATCAGAAGAGAAGATGGAGTTGGGGGCTTACCAACTCAAGGAGATGGACTAAATATGAAATACTCAATGGAAAGAGGAGAAAGGGAACAACAATGTGATCCTTTGGGATGAGTTTAAAGTGGCTTTCCTCAACTAATTTTTCCCTTTTGAGCTTAGGGAGGGCAAAATGATGGAGTTCATGAATTTGAAGCAAGGGTGCATGAGTGTGAGGGAGTATGCCCTCAAGTTCAACCAACTCTCCAAATATGCTCAACACTTGGTTACCGACCTGCCCTCAAGTTCAACCAACTCTCCAAATATGCTCCACACTTGGTTGCCGACCCGAGGTCTAGAATTAATAAGTTTGTGATAGGTGTATTCGATTTGGTAAATGAAAAATGTCGTGTCACCATGTTGATATGTGACACTGACTTGTCTTTCCTTATGACTTATGCTAAATAATTAGAGGGGCAGAAGTTGAGAAAGAGAAGGGATAATATGGCCAAGAGGGCCAGTTTTGATGGTAGGTTCTAAAGTCCCAAAGGTTGCTAGTTTCATCAATGCCAAGGGTCCTGACATGCTCCTAATAGAATGTTTTCCAATGACTATCCAAGGGCCCAAGGTGATGGTGGTATGGTGCCTAATGCTATGTTTCCAAAATGTGGTAAGGGTCATTACGGCCTATGCTTGAGGGATACCAATGCTTATTTAGTTGTGGAGACGTAGGCCACAAGATGATTGATTTCCCACATAATCGTAACAAAGGTAAGGAATTTCGTCTAGAAAGCCAGGGTGTGAATGCGGTTCCTTTGGGGAGAGGATGCCAACAAGGTGGTGCCCCAAGCCATAATTGGTCTTATGCTCTTCAAGGGAGGCAAGAGGTAGATGCAGTGCCCGATATCATTATCGATATGTTAAAAGTCATTGATTTTGATGTGTATGCATTGATAGACCCGAGTGCCACTCTTTCTTTTGTTACTCCTTTTATTGCCCAAAATTTTCATGTTGAGCCCACATTGTTGTGTGAGTCTTATGAGGTGTCTACTCCCATTAGTTCATCTATTGTTGCTAGAAGCATGTATAGAAATTATCTCGTTTGCATCTTGCATAAAATATTATCTTGTGATCTTGTTGAGTTGGATATGGTGGATTTTGATGTCAGTTTTGAGATAAATTAGTTGCATGCATATTATGCCTCTATTGATTGTAGAACCCGTAGGGTCAAATTCCAATTGCCAAATGAACCAGACCTTGAGTGGGAGAGTTATGATGTTCTGGTCAAGGGTAGGTATATCTCTTAAATTAAAGCCCAAAAGTTGATATCTAAGGGGTGTCTCTATCATCTTGTGGGGGTTAGGGATGTTGAGTCCAAAGCCCTTCATATAAAGTCGGTTCCGGTGGGAAATAAGTTTCTTGATGTCTTTTCTAGTGACCTTTCCGGTGTTCCTCCCGAAAGAGAAATTAACTTTGGTATAGACATCTTTCTGAATACTCAACCCATTTCTATTCCCCCTTACCGTATGGCCCCGACGGAGTTGAAGGAGTTGAAGGAAGCTCCTAATTTATTGTTGTGGCATGACAGAAATCCTTTACGGTCATACTTCAACAAGATCTCAATCTTCCACTATCTTGATTTCTTCTATGTCACTCATGTACCGTTTGACCCTTTGACCATTCACTTTGAAAGTTGTGCCATCCCTACTTTCTAGCTCGATGGCTCCATGACTAAAAATGCTCACTACTCTGAAGGGCCCCATCCACCTAGATTTGAGTTTTCCAGGAAACCACCTTAACCTGGAGTTGTAAAGCAATACCATGTCTCCAGAGCAAATTGGCGATCCTCAATGTTGAACTTTTATTCATTGCTGGTATAAGGCAGATATCTCATATGCTCATAGTCTAAATTCATCAAGCTCATTCACTCGTATCAACCTAGAAGTGGAAGCTTTATGCCAATCTAGATTTAGCTTCTTTAATGCATACAATGCCTTGTGCTCAAGTTCAACCAGCAGGTGAAAGGCCTTCGCAAACACCAGTTAATAATGGGACATTCTGATAGGCATTTTAAAGGCTATCTGGTGGGCCCATAAAGCATCATCCAGCTTCCTCAACCAATTAGTGTGATTGACATTCATTGTTTTGGATAAAATTTGCTTTATTTTCCTATTTGATACCTCCATTTGCCCACTATTTTGGGGATGATATGGGGTTGCCACGTGGTGCTTCATACCATATCTTTTAAGAAAAGCTTTGAACAGTCAGTTGCAAATATGAGAACCTCCACCACTAATAATTGCCTGAGGCATACTGAACTTGGAAAAAATGCTTCTTCGGAGAAATGGTATAACACTCTTACCCTCATTGTTCAGTAGAGCTATGGCCTCCACCTACTTAGAGACATAATCAACTATAACTAGAATATATTTGTTATCATGAGAGCTAAAAGGTTCCCTTCAAATCAATGCCGCAAACATCAAATAGTTTTATGACCAAAATAGGATTCAGAGGGAGTTTGTGCCTTCCCGACACTTCGCCCTCTCTTTGGCATCTATCACAAGACTTTACATAATCATGGGCATCTTGATGTATAGACGACTAATTGTAGCCACACTACAATACTTTTAAGCCGTTCGAGCTTACTGTGATGGCCACCTACCAACAAGGAGTGGCATGCTTCAAGAATGCTTATCATTTCAACTTCTATAATACATGTACAGATGATCCCATCCGCACAAATGTGAAATAAATATGGCTCATCCCAGAAGAACTTTTTTACATCATGCATAAACATGCGACATTGATGGGTGTTCAAGTCAGGTGGTACTATATCACTCACCAAGTAGTTAGCATAGTCAGCAAACCAAGGTATAAGATCATGTGAGGCCGCCAAAACTCTCACATCAAGGAATGAGTCATTTATGTCAAGACCGTTATCAAACTTCACCATAGCATCTTCCAACCTAGAAAGATAATCAGCTACTTGATTCTCTGACCCCTTTCTGTTAATCACATCAAGGTTAAACTCTTACAAGAGAAGTACTTATCTAATAAATCTTGGTTTTACATCCTTCTTGGCCATCGGATATTTGAGCATCGCATGGTCTTTGTGAAGAATCACCTTAGCCCCCAACAAGTATGACCAGAATATTTCAAAAGCAAAATCTAAGGTAATAAATTCTTGTTTGGTCACTGAATAGTTTTTCTGGGCCACATTTAGTGCTTTGCTGGCATAATAGATGGGATGCAGAATCTTCTCCCTGTGCTTCTCCAATGCTGTACCTAATGCAAAACCACTTGCATCACATATTAGCTCAAAGGGTTTTGACCAATCTGGAGCTGCAATGATAGGTGCTGAGGTCAACTTTCTCTTCAATTCTTCAAAGGTATATATGCATGCATCATCGAACATAAATTTTGCATCCTTCTCCAACAACTTACACAAGGGTTATACGATTTCCTAAAAATCATTTATAAAATGGCAATAGAACCTAGCATGGCCTAAGAAGCTTTGGATACCTTTCACAGAAATTGGTGGCGGGAGTTTCTCGATAACTTTAATTTTTGCTTTATCAACCTCAGTTCCCTTGCCTGAAATTCTATGACCATGCACGATGACTTCTTTGACAATAAAGTGATATTTCTTCCAATTCAACTCTAGCTGACTCTCAACACATCTTCCCAATACATCACTCAAGTGCAACAAGCATTCTTCAAAAGATTGACCCACTACACTAAAATGATCCATGAACACTTCAATAGTGCTTTCTACCATATCAGAGAAACTGGACATCCTGTATATTTGAAATATTGTTGGAGCATTACATAACCCAAATGGCATTCTCTTAAATGCAAAGGGGTCATACGGGCATGTAAAAGTGGTCTTCTCTTGATCTTCAGGTGCAATAACAATTTGGTTATAACTAGAATAACCATCAAGGAAATAATACCAACCGTTCTTTGCAAGCCTATCAAGTATTTGATCTATGAATGGCATGGGGAAATGGTTTTTCTCAGTGGAAGCATTCAATTTTTGGTAGTGCATGCACACTCTCCATCCAGAAACTAGTCGCATTGGGATTAACTCATTCTTTTCATTCAGCACCATGGTGATACCCACTTTTTTTGGACACATTGCATAGGGCTCACCCATTTGCTATTTGAAATAGGGTAGATCACCCCTGCATCTAACCACTTGATGATCTCTTTCTGAACCACTTCTTGCATTAAAGGATTTAACCGCCTCTGATATTCAACACTTGGTTTGTAATCTTTGATGAGTTGAATCTTATGTGTACAAAGCCCAAGAGGTATGCTAATAATATCTGCAATTGTCCATCAATTGCCTTTTTGAGTCATTTGAGGACTGAAACAATTGCATCTACCTACTTTTTACTTAAATTAGCTGCAATTATGACAGGTAATGTATTGTTATCTCCCAAGTATGCATACTTCAGAAGTCTTGGTAATGCCTTTAACTCTAGCTTGAATGGTAATTTTATAGATGGCTTAGTGGGTTGGGTTTCCCTATTTCTCAAGTTCAACTCCAACCTGGTCTGCCGCCTTGACAAAAATGACATCTCGAGAGCTTTCACTATTTCCTCATAATCAGGAATACTCTCACCAATGAAATTCATCAATATAGCTGCCAAAGGTTCAACTCCTAGCCTAATTTCAACCAGGATCTCCACTTCATCATCTTCACTTATTTCAATCATTGAGACGACCTGAAACTCATAGCCCTTTCAATCTTGTTGGCCTACTTGAAACATAATTACTTTCTCACCAAACCTAAAAGTAAGCAGACTCTATTTTATATCGACCAATGCTCTACCTGTGGCTAAGAAAGGTCTTCCTAAGATAATAGGAACTGCAAAATGAACATCACAATGAAGTATAACAAAATCTGTGGGGAATATAAATTTATCTTCCTTGACCAACACATCGTAGAGTATCACTATGGTCTTCTTGACTGTTCTATCTACCATTAGTAGCCTCATCTTTGTAGGAACAAGGCTGTCCAACCCAAGATTTCTGAATATGGGAAGAGGCATTAAGTTAATACTGGCTCTCAAATCATAGAGTGCTCTATTAAATGCAAATTCCCCAACTATGCATGGTATGGTGAATGCACCCGAATCTTCATGCTTCTGCACTAAAGATTTTATGGTGATGGTACTACAATGTTGAAAAGTTTGGGAAAGGTCTTGGCTAACTCTTTGCTTCTTCTTGATCAAATCTTTCATCTATTTAGCATACCCTAGCATCCTCTCAAGGGCCTCAACTAAAGGAAGGTCCATTGAGAATTTTTTAAGAACCACAAAAAACTGTTCAAACTTACATTGCTCTTTTTTATTTCCAAGCATTTGGGGAAAAGGTGGTGGGGGCCTTTTAAAGGTTTTGTATTTCTTTGGTTGCTCTTTCGTGCCGTGTGCTTTTGTCTTCTCCTCTACCCTCTTCTTATTTCTTCCATTCATGACCATTAGTCTAAGGGGTTCTATGGTAGTTTTGCCACTCTGAGTCATGACTACCATGCAATGCCCTTCATTCTTTGGGTTTTGAATCGTATTGCTTGATATGGTGCCCTTTTGGTATTGGTTCAATTATGAAGAAACTTACCCGAATTGTAGTTCAAGTTGCTTAATCTCCATCTGGTGAGATCTATTTTTTGGTTAATACTTGAAATATCCTCTTTCATTCCCTTTAAGGTCTCATCTTGATGGTTGGCTCACTTCAACAATTTTTCGAACATTTCTTCAATCTTGGAGTTGCTTGATCCGTCATTATGATTCTGAGGTGGCATATAAGGACCATTCTTGTAGCCCTCTTTTCTTACCTACTCGACATCTAGCATACACTCTCTCTCATAGTATCTGTATTGGTTGTCTCTATACGCCCCATCATGGTTGAAGTTTCGACCTTGATTCCCGGACCCTTACCTCTAATAGTTCGAATTGGACCCTTCGGGGTTGTTCCGAAAACCTGTTAGTTGGTTGCTTACAAAACATGCATCCTCATCAACGAATGGATCATCATAGGTAGGAGCCTTTGGAGTTTAGTGAGTGACTGCCTTGAGACTTGCTTGATTTTGCTTTAGAACCAAGTCCATACTTGTGTGAAGTTGAGCAAGTTGCTCCATGATCTCTTCATTTACCTTTGCTTGCTTATTATTGGTGTTCATAGCACAAGAAGGTTTCATTACACCTTGCTCTAGTTGGCCCCATGTTCTATTTTTTTTAACCACTTGCTCTATCCTTGCGGCTATCGATGCAAAAGGTTGGTCTAGGAACATGCCTCCCATGATCGTGTCGGCGCAAGCTTGACTATTCTCATCAAGTGCCCAATAGAAAATCTAAACTAAGTTGTAGCTACTTGGTTTATGTCATTTGAGGTCGCGACCCATATATATGTATGCGCTATATATTGTGCAAGATGAATGATTTACAAGTATGTTTTATTATAAGCATTGATCATGCATACCATATTGAGGTTATATATTATTGCTTATAATTATGCATTCTGACTATATTAGCTTATGTCTTATTGCATTGCATCCCATATACTTAGTACATTTAAATGTACTAACACATATACTATGCCTACTTGATATTACCATGTAGGGATTGAAGCACCTTTTGATCATCCTCCACGTGGTTAGTTGATTCTGAAACGACCCCCAAAAAGTGCCTAAAAATCTGCCTTAGAATATTAAAATTCTAAATTCCATATATCTCAAAACTCATTTGCTATTTCTAAATCTGGCTTCATATTCTTGTTCAGGGGGTCAAAATTAGGGGGAGAAGGGTCTAACCCCAATTTTAGAGCAATCGAATAACAATTTCAAATTTCCAAAATTTCAATTTCTAGAGTAATCAGCAACACGCAGCTGTTGCAAACATGTGTTAATTTAGCCTCCGTTATAGGTCCACATTATGGACCTATGTATTTCACTGCCAGTGATTGTTATCTTGGTCCAAGGCTTGGTCTTGGGCCTAAGTGTTACCAAACATGTTTTTACCTATAGCCTTATTTTACCCTCAGATCATCCCAAACATTTCTCGATACTACCTAAAACACTTAGCCATATTTTCACTCTAAAATTCAAGTCTCAAAACCCTCATCCGGAACTAAGGTTTCCCGATACTACCTAAAACACTTAGCCATATTTTCACTCTAAAATTCAAGTCTCAAAACCCTCATCCGGAACTAAGGATTTCCTTCAAGTTTCAAGCCTCCATTTTTAATCTTTACCAAGAGATTCTCAAAAACTAAGGTATGTAGGTTTTAGCTATTGGGTTCTTCCACCCATGGTGCCCTAATCTCCTTTTTACTCAATTTGCATGATTTAAAGTTGACTTTACATGTGGGTCTTATATATTAAGAAATTTACTATGCAGTGATTTGAGTTTATGAAAGTATGGTTGTTTTAGCATGTTTTAAGCCTAAATCTTAGATCTAATGTTAGATTTGATGAGTGGTTTTAATGTGAATATCTTGGGGATGTTGCAAAGTATTGATTAATAGTTTTACAACATACCTTCTTGCATGATTTCATCTCTAAATTGCATGGTCTTTTACCTCTATTACACACTCCCTAAGTGTTTGATAAAATGTCCGGCTAGGGTTTCTTGTGGAATTGAAGGTCCAAAGCGTGAGATATGATATGAATGATGTTATGATGATGAAATGAGCTTATGTACATGATAAATTCTATATAAAGTGTTACACTAGACTATGCCCAATCCGAGATGTCTATGAACCCGAATAATCGAGATGGGGATTTGTACTCATTAATCGAGGGAAGGGTTAGTATTTTTCCACTTAGTCATGGGCAGCATCATCACTAACCAAGATGGGGGTTCGTACTTATCAATCGAGTGAAGTTAGTACTTCACCACCTAGGTGATGGGGCAGCATTATCACCAACAGAGTTAGGGGTTTGTACTCACTAACCGAGTGAAGGGTTGGTACTTTACTACCTAAGTGATAGGCAGCATCATCACTAACCTACAAAGGGGTTTGTACCTTGGAAACCTAAATTGGTCTATTCTATACATATGATATCTTATATGAGCAAGGGTTTCTTAAGCATGTTTCACTTAAGCATTGGACACACATGTCATATTGTTATATTATGCCTATTGCCTATTGTTATGTATTTCGAATATGATGCCTATTTCTTGTTGCATTGCATCCTACTACTTAGTACATTCAAATGTACTAACACATACTCTTGCTTACATGATATCACCACATAGAAGTTAGAGCCTAAGTTGATCATCCTCCTCCTCTACGTGGCTAGTTTGGTACTACTCAAACTAGTTGGTGAGTCCTCCATTTCGGTGACATTGGTCTATATTTTCCCTTGGTTTGTACTAAGATGCTCTACTTTATGTTCTATTCTAACTATGAGGGTAAGGCCGATCACCTTGTCTTGTCTCCGCTCTTATCTATGTATTTAGATGTATTTGGTGGACAAGTTATGTATCTATGATATGAGCTTTGACTTTTTGTCTCTTGATGATGATATTTTGCAAGTTATCCCTTAGCTCCTTTTCCTCTTATTCTTACTTTATGTCTTTCACATGTTTCCATGACCAATGATGTGTAATGATGAGTTAAGAGGCTTAATTAGGGTTCCTTCGGGTTCCCCATTCACCGTGTCATGTTTAGGCCTTAGGCTTGAGTCGGGTGACAAACTTGGTGTCAGAGCACTAGGTTGATAGATCCTCGGAGTCTAACACACTACATCCATTAGAGTCCTATTCATGGTTGGGAAGCACGCCATGACTATGAATAGGAGGCTATGAGACATTTTAGGAAGTATTTCCCTTCTTCATGTCTAAGTTGTGCTGTAGAGTTGTGATAAATTTCCCCCCATAACGACTATTCTTTGCTATGCTAGATCATGTCAAAGACTAGAGGAAGGCAGGCCCAAAGTCCTGAGAAGAAACCTACCAATGGTGCACTCCGAGATACTCTTTCTATGCTTGCCCAAGTGGTGGCCAATCAAGTCATTCATGGGGCCAAGCACCTCATGCTACTACCTCGAGAGCTAGGGGAAGAGACTTCATGAGGATGAATCCTCCAATTTCCCATAGGTCAAAGGTGGATGAAGATCCATAAGAGTTCATTGATGAGGTCTACAAAATCTTAAATATCATGGGTCTTGGGCCAAATAAAAAGGCGGAGTTGGCGGTGTACCAACTCAAAGGAGTAGCATAAATATGGTATGACCAATAGAAGGGTAAGAAGGGGTTGGTAATGTGGTGCTTTGGGAGAAGTTCAAATTGGCCTTCCTTAATCGGTTTTTCCCTCTTGAGCATAGGGAAGCAAAGTTGAAACAAGGTGCTATGAGTGTTAGGGAGTGTGCCCTCAAATTTAATCAACTTTCAAAGTATTCTCCTCACTTGGGGCTGATCCTAGATCTAGGATGAACAAATTTGTGATGGGTTCTCTGACTTGGTTAATGAAGAACACCGATCTGCCTTGCTTATTAATGACATGGACTTGTCTCAGTTGATGACTTATGCTGAGCAAATAGAGGAGGAAAAGATGAGAAAGAGGAGGGGCCATGAGGCCAAGAGGGCCCATTTCAAGGGTAAGTTCCAAAAGGGTGCTAGATTTCATCAAGGCCAAAGGCGTTCTCATGCTACTAATAGGGGGTTTGCTAATGACTTCCCTAGGCCTCAAGATGTTGGTGGTGTGGCTCCTATTTATGTGTGTCCTAGAAGTGGGAAGAGTCATAATATCTAATGTTTGAAGGGTTCTAATACATGTTTTGGTTGTGGGAAGCTTGGTCATAAGAAGATAGATTACCCAAGAAATCGTGGCAAGGTCCGGGGTGAAAATACGGTTCTATTGGGTAGAGGTGATCCTCAAGATGGTGCCCCAAGGCACAACCAGTTTTATGCTCTACATGGAAAGCAAGGGGTTGGTAAGGTCCCCGATGTTGTTACAGGTATGTTGAAAATCTTTGATTTTGATGTGTATGCTTTGATTGATCCAAGTGCCACTCTTTCCTTTGTTACCCCTCTTGTTGCTAAAAAGATTCATGTTGTCCCCAGGTTGCTGCATGAGTCATATGAAGTGTCTACTTCTATTGGTGCCTCTACTATAACTAGCAAACTTTATAGGAGTTATCTTATTTGCATTTTGCATAAGTTGTTACCTTGTGATCCTTTTGAATTAGACATGGTAGATTTTGATTTCATACTGTTAAAGATGTGGAGTCCAAAGTCCCTTCCATTGAGTTGGTCCCCATTGTAAGTAAGTTTCTTGATGTCTTCCTAAATGACCTTCCTGGTGTCCCTCCCGAAAGGGAGATACATTTTGGCATAGATATCCTTCTCGATACTCAACCTATCTCTGTTCCCCCTTACCGTATGGCCCTGGTAGAGTTGAAGGAGTTAAAAGAGCAATAGAAAGATTTGTTGGGAAATGGATTTATTAGGCCTAGCCAATCATCTTGGGTTGCTCCGGTGTTGTTTGTGAAAAAACAAGGATGTATTAATTACCAGCAACTCTATTAGGTCACCATCAAGAATAGGTATCCTCTTCCAAGAATTAATGACCTATTTGACCAATTACAAGGGGCTAGCTTCTTCTTTATGATTGATCTTCGCTCCGAGTATCATCAAGTGAGAGTGAGGGAGTGTGACATTCCCAAGACAGCATTCTAGACTAGATATGGGCATTATGAGTTTGTTGTGATAACGTTTGGGTTGAGTAATGCACCAACCATTTTCATGGACCTAATGAATAGGGTCTTCAAGCCTTACCTTGATTCCTTTATTATGGTTTTCATTGATGATATTTTGATCTATTGATATAGTAGGGAGGAGCATATTGGGCATTTGAGCGTTGTGTTGCAAATATTGAGGAAAGAGAAATTGTATGCCAAATATGATAAGTGTGAAATTTGGTTGAAGCAGTTTGCATTATTGGGTCATGTAGTGTCGGGATGGTATAAAAGTGGATGCTAAGAAAACTGATGTGATTAGAAATTGGCCTAGACCATTGACCCCATCGGATATTAGGAGCTTCTTGGGCCTTGCGGGTTACTATAGAAGATTTGTGAATGGTTCTCTTCCATTGCTTCCCCTATGACCAAATTGACTTAAAAGAATGTTAAGTTTATTTTGACCGATGAATGGGAGAGAACTTTTCAAACATTAAAGGTTAGGTTTGTGTCTGCTCCTACATTGTCACTATCGGATGGGCTTGAGGGTTTTGTTGTGTATTGTGTTGCATCTAAGTTGGGTTGGGTTGTGTGCTAATGCAAAATGGTAAGGTCATAGCCTATGCTTCTAGGCAACTCAAAGTACATGAAAGGAATTACCCTACCCATGATCTAGAGTTGGTCGCCGTTGTGTTTGAATTAAAGATTTGGCGTTGTTATTTATATATGGTGCATGTTTCAACTCAAAGTACATAAAAGGAATTACCCTACCTATGATCTAGAGTTAGCCGCCGTTGTGTTTGCATTAAAGATTTTGTGTCATTATTTGTATAATTGCATGTGGATGTCTTCACCATTCATAAGAGCCTTCAATATGTCTTCACTCAAAAAGATCTCAACTTGAGACAAATAAGGTGGCTAAAACTTCTTAAAGACTATGACATGAGTGTGCATTATCATCTGGGTAAGGCAAATGTAGTGGTGGATGCGTTGAGTAGGGTGTCTATGGGTAGCCTAGCCCATGTTGATGGTGGTGATAGGGGGATGGGTTGGGAGGTGCATAGATTGGCTAGATTTGGGTTAGGTTGAAAGATATATGTAATGGTGGCGTTGTTGATGATGGTTTTAAATCTTCTTTGATTGATGAGGTGATAGCAAAACAAGATCTAGAATCCTCCTTACTTGAATTGAAGGCCTTGTTAAAAGAGGACAAAGTAGAGGTTTTCTCCTTGGGGGAGATGGGGCCAATAGGTACCAAGGTAGGTTGTATGTGCCTTGTGTTGATGGTTTAGGGGAGAATTCTTGATGAGGCCCATATTTCTTTTTACTCTATCCACCCTGGTTCCACCAAAAAGTATAGAGACATGAGAGATGTGTATTGTCAGGGAGGCATGAAGAGAGACATTGCCAAATTCATTTTCGGTTGCTATAGTTGCCAGCAAGTCAAAGTCGAACATCTAAGGCTGGGTGGCCTAACCCAAGATATAGAGATTCCCACCTGGAAGTGGGAGGTGACTAATATGGATTTTGTGGTTGGGTTGCCCAAGACTAGAAAGGTTTTAATTCTATTTGGGTGTTCGTTGATAGGATGATGAAATCGGCTCACTTTCTATCAGTTAAGACCACATATGGGGTTGAAGAGTATGCGAGGTTGTACATCCAAGAGTTATTGTGGTTGCATGGAGTTCCTTTGTCCATCATATCGGATTGTGGTTCACAATTCACTTCACACTTTTGGAGGTCTTTTCAAAGGGGTCTTAGTACAAACTTTCACCTTAGTACGCCTTCCACCCTCAAACAGATGGCCAAACCAAAAGGACAATTCAAACCCTTGAAGATATTCTTAGGGCAAGTGTGTTAGAGTTGAGGGGTTGTTGGGAAAACCATCTTTCATTGATTGAATTTTCCTACAACAATAGCTATCACTCTCACATCGTTATGGCTCCATTTGAGGCTCTTTATGGAAGACATTATAGATCATCGGTAGGTTGGTTTGAGGTTGAAGAGGTCGCTTTATTGGGACCAGATCTAGTTATGGAGTCTCTTGAGAAGGTTAAGGTGATTAGAGAAAGGTTGAGAACAGCCCAAAGTCATCAAAAATCTTATGCTAATGTGAGTAGAAGAGACTTTGAATTCAAAGTGGGTGGTTGGGTTTATTTGAAGGTTTCTCTAATGAAAGTTGTGGTCCATTTTGGTAAAATGTGGAAGTTGGGTCCAAGGCATGTTGGTCCTTATGAGGTCTTCAAGAGGGTTGGCAAGGTAGCTTATGATTTGACGTTTTCTACTGAAATGAACTTGGTTCATCCAGTGTTTAATGTCTTTATTTTAAGAAAATGTGTTGGTGATCCTAATGTTATTGTGCCTCTTGATGTTGTGGGTGTTGTTGAGGATAACTTGACTTATGAGGTGGTTCCAATTCAGATCCCAAATATGAAAGTGAAGAAATTGAGGAACAAAGAGGTGGCATTCGTTAAGGTCCTATGGAGTAACCAACAAATTGAAAGTGCTACTTAGGAGGCCGAAGTGGACGTGCGAAAGTGGTATCCTTATCTTTTCCACTCCACTCAAACCTAAAGTACTAGTTCTAAGTCCTTTATGTGATTTCAAGTCTTATGTTTCAGTCCCTATGTCATTCATATGCATTCATGTTTAAGTTGGCAAGTCATGATGATTTTACACTTATGTTGACATTTTGAAAATGGTGTTTTAAATGTGATGATGCATTTTAGTTGGGGCTGATTTGTTTATGATCATTCTTGTCTTGTACATCTCTTTTACATTCTGAGGTGAATGTTCCCAAGGGAGAGATATTAAAATAACCCCAAAAAGTGCCCAAAAATGTGCTGCTAAATGCCTAAAATTTTAAATTCCATATATTTCAAAATCTATTTTCTATTTTGAAAATCCGGCTTCATATTCTTGTTCAGGAGG
>DF357332.1:108237-123690 GCA_000787875.1 Solanum virginianum | reverse complement strand
CATATTCTTGTTCAGGAGGTTAAAATTAGCTGGAAAAGGGTCTGATCCCAATTTTTAGAGCAATCGAATCACAATTTCAAATTTCCAAAAATTTTAATTTCCAGAGACGCTCTGCGACAGCAATGAGACCTGCAGCTATCACAGATATGTATCAATTTGGCCTCCACAATTGGTTTGCATCGCGGACCTGTGTATTTCACTGCCAGAGATTTTTATCTTGGTTCAAGGCTTTGGAGTCTTGGGCCTAAGTGTTCCCAAACGTGTTTTTACCTATACTTAACCTTATTTCAACCTCATATCATCCTAAACATTTCCCATTACTCCCCAAAACACTTTGCCATATTTTTACTCCAAAAATCAAGTCTCAAAACCCTCGTACGAAACTAAGGATTTCCTTCAAGTTTCAAGCCTACATTTTCAATCTTCACCAAGAGCTTCTCCAAAGCTAAGGAATGTAGGTTTAGACATTGGGTTCTTCCACCCATGGTGCCCTAATCTCCTTTTTACTCAATTTCTATGATTTAAAGTTGACTTTACATGTGGGTCTTGTATAATAAGAAATTTACTGCACAGTGATTTGAGTTCATGAAAATATAGTTATTTTAGCATGTTTTAAGCTCTAAATCTTGGATCTAATGTTGGATTTTATGAGGGATTTTTATGTGAATGTCTTGGTGGTATTTCAAGGTGTTCATTGATGGTCTTACAACATATTTTCTTGCATGATTTGATCTCTAAATTGCATGGTCTTTTACCCTCATTACACACCCCAAGTGTTTGATAAAATGCCCGGCTAGTGTTTCTTGTGGAATTGAAGGTCTAAAGCATGAGATATGATATGAATGATGTTATGATGATGAAATGAGCTTATGTATATGATAAATTCTATATAAAGTGTTACACTAGACCATGCCCAATTCAGGGGGTCTAAGAACCCGAATAACCAAGATGGGGGTTTGTACTCATTAACCGAGAGAAGGGTTAGCACTTCTCCACCTAGTGATGGGGCGGTATCATCACTAACCAAGATAGGGGTTCGTACTCATCAACTAAGTGAAGGGTTAGTACTTTACCACCTAGGTGATGGGGCGGCATTAGGACCAATCGAGTTGGGGGTTTGTACTCTTCAACCGAGTGAAGGGTTAGTACTTCACCACCTAAGTGATAGGAGCAGTATCATCACTAACTTACCAAGGGGTTTGTACCACGGAAACCTAAATTGGTCTATTCTACACATATGATATCTTATATGAGCAAGGGTTTCTTAAGCATGTTTCACTTTAGCATTGGACATATATGTCATATTGCTATATTATGCTTATTACCTATTGTTATACATTTCGAATATGAGGCCTATTTTATATTGCATTGCATCCTACATACTTAGCACATTCAAATTTACTAATACATACTCTTGCCTTCATGATATCACCATGTAGGAATTGGAGCCTACGTTGATCATCCTTCTCGTCCATGTGGCTAGTTTGGTGCTACTCAATCTAGTTGGTGATTCCTCCATTTTGGGTACCTTAGTCTATGTTTTCCCTTGCTTTGTATTGAGACACTCTACTTTATGTTCTATTTTGACTATGCGTGTGAGCCTGGTTACCTTGTCTTGTCCCCCGCTCTTATGTATGTATTTAGAGGTGTTTGTTGGACAAGTTATGTATCTATGATATGAGCTTTGACTCTTTGTCTCTTGATGATGATTTTTTGCAAGTTATCCCTTAGCCCTCTTTGCCCCTTATTCTTACTTTATGTCTTTTACATGTTTTTGCGACCAATGATGTGTAATGCCAAGTTAAGAGGCTTGATTGGTGTTCCTTTGGGTTCTCTATTCGTTGTGTCACATTTAGGCCCTAGGCTTTGGTCGTGACAGACTCTTTGTATCTGATCTTTGTTGAGTCCTCAAGTCCAAGGACACTATCCATATTACTCTTGCTATTTTGAGACTTCTTTATGTTGAAGACTTGTTATTATGAGGGTAAGCCCGGAGAGTGTCTTGGCCCCCGCTCCATTCTATGCTAGAGGTGTTGTTGGATATTATGATGTACTTATGCTAAGAGCTTGACTCTTTATGCTTTGATGAGTATCAAGATTTCCCTTAGTCCTGCTTCCCTTTTTATTATATCTCTTATTGTTGTTTAGTTTGCTTCCGCGACCAAGGATGTATGATTGATATGCTAAGAGGCTTGTTTGCGTTTCTTCAGGTTCCCATTAGCTGTGCCATGTCTAGGCCCTAGGCTTGGGTCATGGTAGATTCCCTCTAGTTTCTCGGGTATATGAGTAGATTTAAGAGTATCCTTTCACCCACAAAGTTCCCTATTATGCATTTTGTCCTTTACTTTGAGTTCCTAAGTTCTTATGCATGCTTATCATGATTTTATGGTTCCCATGCTACTATATGATGTTCCTAAAATTCAATGATTATTTTGTTAAGTAAATACACATATAGTTTGAAGTGTGATGTAGATTTTAAGATGGGTTTTAATATGATTAAGGTTGGAAGAATTTTATGTTCCTTTTAATGAAATCCCTTAAAGAATTATGTGAGTTGTGATTGTTCCATACATCAAATAAGCCCACCTTATTTATCAATGAAAATTCTTGTGAATTATGACTATGAATAGGGCATTCATAAAGAGCTTCAAAGTTAAGTTTTTATCCCGACCCAAATCTTGGGTCTAGGAGTGACATGGTGAATGGGAACCCGAGAGTCCCCAAACAGCCTTAGGTATCCATATTCACATCATCAGTTTGGAGTGTATTAAAGATAGTAAACATATAGTTCTAAGAGATGGGAAAGTAGGACTCACTCTATTGAGGTGTTATAGGGATAGGATTATCATGGATTCACATAACACATAGCATATAAGAACTAAGTGGCGGGTAAGAATGACTCACTCTACAACAACAACAACATACCCAGAGAAATCCCATAAGTGGGGTCTAGAGAGGGTAGAATGTACGCAGACCTTGTCATTACCTCATAGAAGTAGAGAGGTTGTTTCTTGGGAAACCTCATCTCAAAAACCCATAAGCAGAAGAAACTGGATATGCTAACAAAGAAAAGAAAGGGAATAGAGAGGGCGACTAATAACGAAAAATACATAACAATATGTAAATATGATAAAATTAATACACATACGACAGATAATGACAAACATGATATAAACATGACTATTCCTGCTACCTTACTCTACCCTAAGGCCAGACATCCACATAACCCTACCAATTAATTAGCCTGCTACTCTAATTCGCAATATTCACTCCTTCCGATCTAATCCCTATCCCTATGACTCACTCTATGGGGGCAAAATGGGACTCAAGATCTTTCACATTTCCACATCATAACATGAAGCCATATTATAATACTCATAAACAAATCATAATAACCATATCCAATAGCTAGCCATAATCATAATCTCCAAAGGTTAACACATAACATATATCCATATGAGAGTCTACAAGATGTCTAATAATGCCTCTAGTCATAGAACAGGATGGGGGCCAAGATATGTCCCGAGCTCATCCTCAAAGTAAATTTCATAAAGAGAAGTAACATAAGGTAGATAGATGGTGGCTTGTCCTTCGAAGATAAGAGTCGCCACATCACTTTCTCAAATTTGATCTAGCCATCAAAATGTGGATGAAGGTAGTATCTAGTTCCTACATGGTTAGATCATGTAAGAAAAAAGTATGCATAAGTAAATTTGAATGTACTAAGTATGAGGGAATGCAATGGATATGGCTTATCAAACCTGCATTCAATGTTAGAGCACACAATATAGAAAGAGATATATAGCAAAGAAAAATAATGTAGTAATATTTCATGAAATCCATGATACATGAAATGCCATAATGCTCATATATAGTGGAGATAAGACCTCAACTGACATGTCAGACCATGTGACATATTACATGGAATCCCAAAGTTACCTCTACACTGGAGGAAAGGGGGAGTCACTTGCAAAGGTAAACATCCATAATTCCTAAGTGGATCCACTAAAGATACATAATTGACCAAGCCTTTACAAATAGGTGGCCCATCTAAGGAATCAACCCTCATCTAATGGGTGATCCTTCTAAGAAGTCAATCTCACCTAGTGGGTGACCTTTCTAAGAATTCAGCCTCATCTAATCAATGATCCTTTGACCTATGGTTGCAATTAGTTATGGGACAATGAGATTCATCTCTAATGGATCATGCCTTAACTAAGGGGATGATCCTCAATCTCAAGGTCCTTTCAGTTTTAAGTCATTATCCCACGATAATACATAAACATATACATGCTTTCAGAAGAGGCGCATATCATTTTAAATCGTTTCAATGCATACTTAGCCTTAAAAACCAAACTAAACATACTTCGTAATCATGTATACTTGGGCTAAAAATCCAAACCCAATCATAATCATATATTTTTGGGATCAAAGTCCAAATCATACTTCATTTCATACTGTCAGGCATAGGAATAGTTCATTCATACTTGTACATAGTGGTGTAAACAGACTCATAATTGTTGAAAGAGCCATATCATAGACAATATGTGATTACTTGTCATGTCATAACCATACTTTCATGAAAAATCATATTTATAAACATAATTAGGTCTTAAGCCACTTCATAAACTTCATTAAAAACAATATTCATGTATATATATGCCATGAATGGTGACAGGATAGCATGAGCAATAGAGATTCATACTTAAATGAACAATATAATATGAAATCAAAATAAATCTATGAAACAATTCATAGTTGAATCATACTTGAGATCACCCATGCTTATATCAATATTTAAAGGGGAAAATGCATATCCAAATCCTCGTAATATCCATTTAATTCATCATATAATAGCTTAAATCATTTTAAAAACATCAATTAAACATAACTCATATCTCAATTGAATCAAATAAATAATAATTTAAAAAACATATTCAAAGTAAGCTTAATTTAATAAATGAAGGAGTTAATATGGTTTGGGTCTTCATGGTTGAAAGGGGCCATGAATCAATCCCACATACTTGCTTAGGAAGATGAATTTGAGAAGAATTTAGATAGGGTTGATTAGGAGTGTAAAGGGGGAAATAAAGGTCATAAAAAGCCTTGGAGATGGGCAAAAATATCAAAAATACCTCAATAAAATGATCCCTTGATTTCTATCCAGAACTTACCATGAGTGGCTTCACAGGCCGTGAAGCTCTTCATGGTCCATGAAAGCACATTTCCCAACCTAGATAGGTTCTACGAAAAAGGGCATAACATCTTACTCCAAACTTAGAATTGGGTGAAACTAGATGCTTTGGAAAGCTAATTCAAGGAGCTTTAATTTGGCAATAGTAGGCCACCCAATTCTTTTTGTTCTAAGATATATGACCATTTAAAGTTGACTCTTCTATCTATTCATGTGAAAATCTTAGCTAATGGAATTCCTTTGAACTTGGCTTGATGAAGGGGACTCATGATGACCCTAAATCACAAAAATAATCTTAGATTAGGATTTGAAAGTGAAAGTAGCTTGAGCTTGAATGTTCCATGGGAATCCTTCAATTAGAGGTCAAAAAATGAATTCGGAAAGCGTTTGAGCGAGTGAATGAGAAGCTACATGTTAGAATAAGAAAAAGTAGTAATAAAGGAGTATAACTGATTAAGGGGTCCTATATAGAGGTCACACAAACTGTTTATGGTTACACATCATATGGAGGCTTCCATAAGGTGTTGCCTTGGTCCAGATCTTTTCGAAACCAAATTTCCAAGCACCATTAAGGTCATACAAAGTCCAGGTCCTTATTCTAAGGATATGTGTATAGTGATTATTTCCCTAAAAGATGTTTAAGAAAGATTTTTAGGTTTGAGCTACTCCTATGATTGCTACTTATAATTCTAAGAGAATGTTCTTAAAAGATTTATGTGGGATAAATTAGCACCGAGAGAATTAGAGATTGTGGCTCATCCTGTTAGTTGAGGCACGATCCCTTGAAGTGAAACTTCAATGTCCCAAACTATATGCCACTATAGGAGCCTTGTAGACTAGGCTATTGGATCTACATTGGCCTCAAAGTTATGAAAGATATAATTGGAAAGTTACTAATTTTTAGATATCTACCTTGCCAGTAGATTCTCTTTTTCTCAATGGAAAGAGTGTATTGGCCTTTTCTCAAGGGAAGAAGTACATTGGATTTCATGTAGAAGCTCACATGGTCTTACTATCGGTTATGGTCTATTCCCACAAGGGTATGTGATTCCATGATATGTCTTGAATATGAGTGTTAAATATGAATTGTCTTATATTGGTCTAAGTTATAATCCTTGTGAATGTTTAAACTTATTTCATGACTCATTAGTCTCATGTATATCTATATGTTATGTTTACTTATGATGTTATTACATTTTCATTCATGCATTACATTTTAAATACTTAGTAAATTCAAATGTACTAATGCACATTTGCCTGCATGATCTAACCATATAGAGATAGGTACTCCTCACTCGACTCACTAGTATCTGATGTCCAAGACTAGCTTTATTGTTGTGGTGAGCCCTTAGATCGGGACTCCTCTTCTCTTTCCTTCTAGCTCATATTTAGCTTATTTTGAGATGATGTTTTATATCTATTCTGAGGCATTTACTTTCCATATTGTACTATCTGGATTTCTTTCTGTTGATAGAGACTGCTCATAACTGGTCCCATCGACTTATGATGTTGTTGGTATGCATATAGATACAGTAATGAATGTAGTTATTTTCACTATTTTTAATGTTGTTTCATTGTTCAAGAATCTCATAGCTCTTTTCCCTTATGATTTTTTGCCTTATGTTTCTATTTACTACCTATGAATACTTGAGATGCTTAGATGACTTGGATGAGGTGCCTCCGAGTATCTCATTTGCCATGTGGTGACTAGGCCCCTAGGTCAGGTCGTTACAGTTTGATTGAGGTTCCTGATCTATTAGGTATTATTTTGCTTCAAAATGCCATAAATCAGGTTCGTTTGATTCAGAGTAGGCTTCTGATAGCCAGAGTTGCCAAAAGAGTTACACTGATAAGAGGGTTAGGCCTTTTAAGTTCTTTGTTGGTGATAATGTTTGGCTGAAAGTTTCACCCATGAAGGGTGTGATGAGGTTTGGGAAAAGGTGCAAGCTCAGTCCCAGATTCATTAGCGCATTTGAGATTTTGAGGAGATTTGATGAGGTAGCCAATGGTTAGCTTTACAACCGAGACTATCTTCTGTTCATTATGTTTATTTATATTTCTATACTTTGCCTGTGCATTCCTAATGAGTCCCATGTAATCTATTATGATTTTGTTGAGTTGGGTCCTAATTTGTCCTTCGAGGAGGAGCCTATAGATATATTGGACAAGTAGGTCCAGATAAGGAGATCCAAATATATACCTTTTATGAAGGTTTTGTAGCGACACCGCTCTATTGATGAGGCTACTTCGGAGATAGAGTATGCCATGCAGGCTATATATCCTAGCCTTTTTGAGGCATCAGGTAGTTTCTTTTCCTTTTTGATCGAGGATGAACAGTATTTTTAGTGGTGTATAACGAAATGACCCAGTTGGTCATTTTTAGCTTTATTTGTGAAAATTATTATTTTTCCATTTAGTAAGTTATTGTGGGCCTATTATGAACTATTTGAATGGTGAAACTAAAATCTGTTGCTTTTAAAACTGAAAATATAAGTTTTGACATTTTTGAAGGCTTCTATTCATAAAAAAGTGAGTTTTATGCAATTCTGAGTTTTGAATGTTGAATCGGGGATATATCAATTTCATTAGCTCCAGAATTTCAAAACTGAACTATGAGAAGTTACAGAACTGAATGTGAAGATAAAATGAGGTTTTTAGGCCCAAAGTTTGGCTTTGATCAACATTCAGAGTTCGGAAGCTTAGATTGATATTTCAACAGTACCATTAGTTTCATCTGGTGAAACTAACACTACAAATAGTCTCAAAATAAATTTTTGGAGTTGTCGAGGGCAATATTGGTATTTTGAGTTTTAAACTCATTTTCTAGACTTGCATTGGTACTTGTGGCAAGGAGGCCATAAAACTGAGTTTTGATAATTCTATTAGGTTTGGATTGTTATTTCCAGTATGGATACATATTTGGTTTATAAAATTCTATGTTCGGATGAGTTTCAGGGGTCCATTCTGAGTATGAAAATTGGAATTGGGTTGTTAGTTTTGCTGATACCTAGTGTAGGTACCCTCAGGCCTTCGCGTTTGCACCTCTCTCTATATGTTCTCAGAGAGTCAAAACTTTTGAATCCATGTTCATGAATTCCATCCCACGTTCCGCGTTTGCGGCTCCATGTCCACAATCGCAAAGTAGTTGTTACACCTGGATACTTTTAAACTCGTAAAATGCAATTTTGAATCCATTTTCAAATTTCCAAGCTTTTTGAGGCAATATTGTAGAAGGATTTTAAGGAGTCTTATTGGGTAAGCATTTCTAAGACTAAAGTAATCATTTTCCATGAGTTTTATCTTTATTTTGTCCCTAAATTCACTAATTTGAACACCCAAAATTGGGGATTTTTATACTATGTTTTTTCAAACTTTGAATTATGATTTCTTAATCAATTTAAGCTTGATTTTAATGGGAGTTTCACCCATGAACTCTATTTTTTTATATAGAACTTGATTTCAAAATTAATTTCTAGATTTGGAACTTTTGAGTTTCAACTCTAATATTGACCATTTTTTTCCTAAGCCTAATTCATGCTAATATGAGTATCAAACTTCATCTCTTGATGTGTAGTTTCTATTATTGTTAGTGGTTGATTGATCTGGGGATTGTTTGGGCACTTGAGTTGATTTAAAGCATGTTTAAGTGCTGTTTTGGCTTCAAAGTAGTTTCGGGTAACCTTTTGGGATTGGATTTTAGTTATTGATCATGTTCATATGACAATTGAGAGATTTAGATGGACAATTCTGTAGTTGAGTTTTTGTGTTGGCATAATGATGGTAAAATAATTCTAATTGAGCCAAATTGTGATATAATTTTGATCGTAGTGATGAACTGAGATGAAATATGGCGGAATGATGATGACCTGAGATCTAATGCGACTAAATGGGACTTGTCAGGCTAATTGACATGAGTTAGGTTCGGCATATTGGTATGCTTGCATAATTAGGATGAGTTATGTCTAGTATTCTTGATATACTTGTGTTTTGGAGCGAGTTAGGTCTAATATCATTAATATTATTGTATTGTTGGGATGAGTAAGGTCTGGTGTCATTGATATTATTACATACTTGGGACAAGTAAGGTCCAATACTATTGACACTCTTGACTATTGGTATTATTATGTTAATCAAACACATGATTCTAGTTTGGCATTTGATGTGACACTTGATATGATTTCCTAGAGTACATATGATTACTATGAGCTTCATGTATCGAAATTCCTATTTTAATGTTATTCTACATGTTTACATACATATTTGGGTTGCACCATTGATTGTATCTATTGGTTGTTGCTTGTGTCATCCCTTGACCCAGGTAGGAGGCAAGGGAATTAAGCTTCATATTGGCACCACCCCCTTTACCGAGGTAAGAGACAAGGGTGAGATTCATACTTCATATACCTTGACCATGGGTAGGTGGCAAGGACTTGGAATCATGATATCCCTTTACCTTGGGTAGGTGGCAAGGTTCTGGAATTCTGAGATTACCTTAACCATGGGCAAGTTGCAAGGCTGTGACATAGTTGGTATTTGGACCAATGAGTAATGCATCATATTCATATGATGGTTATATGGTATTATGGGTTCTTGAGAATATCTTAGCTCATTATTATTGTGTACTATCCTTTTTGGTTAGAAGGATAGAGTTCTTCGTTATTACATGCATATTTTAATTTCTCTTATCTAGTCGATTGAACCTACCAGGTACATTTCGGTGTACTTAACACTATTCTATGTCATCCTTGCAGATCGAGTATAGGGACCCACATAAGATAGTTCATTCACTCTCTCAGACTTTTTCTCCATCCATCTAGATTCTTCAGACTTTGAATCGCCATGGGTCTTTGAGATTTTTGTTACTTTTTTTTCAAACTTGTATCAAACTTATGAGACAACCTTGAACTTCATTTGAGACATGTGTATTTGCACTTCTGTATTACCTTAAATGTTGTTGTACTCATGACTCCCGATTATGGGATATCTCATTGCATATTAGGGTTGTTTTCGCTTTATTTCGTTTATCTTTAGCAGTGGCTTGATTTTGGATCATGGAAGATTTGTGCAAGTTTTAAATGGGAGAATTTGAAGTGAAAGATAAAAGAGTGACCTGATGGCTCTGGTTGGCAAATCGCAGAAGTGAGATGGCGATCGCGAGTTTGACCACCTTTAAAGTCAGCCAAAGACCCCTACTATCAAATTCAACAATCTGCATTGGAAGTTGGCAGATCACCGAACCTGTTGAGCGATGATCAATGACACCACCCTTTGTGACAATTGGCATACCATTGAACATGGTTTGCAAGGAGAGCCGATGTCATCGACTGCTCACGCCTTACCGACCTAGTAAAGGCTTTTTAAATGCCTTATCCTAATCACTTTTCATATTCCCTCCTTTTCACTCCCTTCACAAGCCAATACTTCCCTATAGTCTTTTACTTGCAAAATCTCTATTGGAGTAAAGAAAATTAATCAACAAAATCAATCACAAGGTTCTCATTAATCTATTCAACATTAAAGAGGTATGCTTTTTGCCCTTAGCTTTAATTTCTTTTGTTGGTATGAAGTTCTTGCTTTGACGCAGGTGATCATGGTTTTTATGAGTTGATAATCGTGTTTGGTGACTAAAAATTAATCGAAGTCATGTGGGTGATACATTGTGATGATTTTAAAATGATGTGTGATAACTGTATGTGATTTGATCAGGTTTTTGATTCATTCGGAATAAGTTGAAATTTTTTGTATGTATGTTATGGGCTAGGGTTAAATATGACTAATTTGTTGCCCAGATGTTGAATGTGAGTTGGCATTGTATTAATTTTACCTTTGATGCCCTGTTGAATGCGTTAACCTAAGATAGTACCATGATCATGAGATTTCTTGAATGAATATGTATGCTTGTTGTATTGATTACTCTTTAGGGCTTTGGCTGAAGTCTGAGTAACCCCAAAACCTTTTGACCAAAGTGAACTTTCCCTATAATAGATTGGATGACGTCATCCTTAAGAGTAAGTCATCTCTTGAATGAGTTCATAGTCATGTTGATCTTATGAATGTAGGAATGAATTAATAAACATGTATTGGTTATTTAATGTGGGTTAGTGTGTGTTTATCCGCATTGTTTTCATGAAAAATGATCAAATTTTGAATGCATAGGCGTTGGCTTGCTAGTCATCTTCAGAGACGATCATTTTGACCATCGAATTGGACTCAGTGATGTGTTAAAGGGTCACACAGACTACCTTGTCTAGTTGTTGATTATTGTTAAGCTCTGCAACTTCTGGCGATGGTCTTTTCTACCTCCGAATCCATTTGGTGTAGCACCGAAGTTGCATCATCATCGTTGAGAGTAGCAATGATCTGAACTTTGAAAAATGTGTAAAAAGGCAATGATTTATTTGACCGCTGAACCAGTTTGGCAAATCTCTGAACATGATTTGCAGTCAAATAGACCTGTCCACCCAAAATAATTCTATTCTGAATAAATGATTGAACCTAATTGTCGTATGATTGATATTCACACAATGTTTTGAGCATATTTTTCTAGATGACCAAGTGAAAGCATGTTCTGGAAAAATCTATTAAACCTTCAACTATGCTAGAAGAATTTAATCCTAAGAAACATCGAAGTGAACCTAGGACTAAGGCCATACATGTCTCCTTGTTACAATCTTCATAGAGAATTCAGGACATAATAGCTCTAAGACATCTAAATAGGCTAAGATCTCAGCGGCACAGGATAAATTTAAAAGAAATAAAGCTAGTTGTCAATGGATGGGGTTATTGATCAGTACCCAAAGGTTTGTGTAGTTCCTAAATTCTATAACTTCTAGATTATTACCAAACATTGGGATCTGTATATGCCTAGCCTGGTCTGCGAGTTCTATTAGGCTTATGGCCAAAACCATCCAAAGAGCAAAAATAGAGTACAAACGGTACTCAAACCTTTTGATGTTGTAGAAGTTAGGGGCGTGCAAGTCCCATGTGGTGAAGTCAAAATCAATGATGTTCTATGTTGCACATTCCAGAGCCAGAGTTAACTAAAAGAGTTAATGTAGCTCAAGACATTGAAGGAGGGAGCAATTATTCAGAAGAAGGAGATGAACATATACCTATATGGTTTTGGTTCAGATTCATTAGCAGCAACTTAATACCTTCTTAGAATGAGTTGATACTTTGACATGGCAAAGTTGCACTAGTTGGTTGCATTATGGATAAAAAAGAGTTGAAGTTTGGCTCAATCATTGCTCTAAAAATTCTCACAAGGACAAAAAAGTAGCAAACCTTGTTGCATTCCCAAGCCTCATCACAACCCTGTGTAATCAAGTCGAGGTGCCTAGAAACAAGAAGAATGATGTGGAGGTGACTCCATCGGCATCTACTAATATCCAAACTTTTATGGAAGAATATTTGAGGGAGGAGGAAGAGAGGGCAAGGAAGAAGCCGATTGACAAAATGCTGATAGTTAACATTGAGGCCCTCGTGTTCAGCACTACAGAGCTGGGTCTCGATATAGGTATAACTTCTATTTCACTCTACTTTATATTCATCTTCTGTCGCTACTCCTACTGGTAAGACACAGGCAGAGGCACATGCCAAAAAAGACCAATCCCCACTCACTAGGACCATTATTTATGGCTTTGGCCAACTGGCAGAGGTAATCAATCTTCATGCCACAAGGGTTGAGTCATTTGTGCATAAACTGGTTGAGACGACCCTAACAAAAGCTTTCAAGCCATATATTGAGGTTGTTCCCAAGCATCAAGAGTTATTGGAGGCACGTAAACTGAGGACGGATAGGCTTGAGATGATGATTGATGACCATGGGAAGGAGTTGGCGAATGTGAAGGATAGGGTGGCAGCAGTAAAGAAGGCAGGTGGTGGAATTGCTAACATGGTAGCTTTAAAAGCTAATTTTTCTTCGTTAAAAAAGGAGGTGGCAGCCCTTCAGTCCAGAGATTGTGGTACTTTATGGACAGGCTAGAAGATCCACTCAAAGTGAACATGACTGTGGTTCTTGAAGATGAGTGTAAATGTGAATATTCTGGGTGAAGGCAGTGAAGAAACCAAGGAGGCAAGCTCCCTAGAGTTTGATGAAAAAGCAGTGGGGGTGGAGCCCAGCGAAGAGGACTGTGAGGAGCTAGCATGGGTGGATAACCAAATTATGGACACTATGAAAGCAGTATCTCTTCTAGACAAGTCCATGATCAGCACATCCGATGTATGTTAATCTGAGCTCGTAAGCCCTTTGATTAATCTTGAGAGTTCACTAGTAGATGAGGGAATTGACGCCCCCATGACCACTCTCCAACTCCACCACCCCACAATAAGATTAATTCGGACCAGGGAGATTCTCATACTCATTTCTTCCTTTTATGCTTGATTTCTATTATCCTTTGCACATTGAGGATAATGTTTTTTTAGGAGTGGGTGAGTATGTGGAATTCCCTATTCTTGTGGATGATGATTACTTTATGTTTTCATTATGATTTGATGAGACAATGATATTTATTTTGATTTTGTTGGTGAATGTTGAGATAATTTTAAATTGTTGGGCTGTAAATAAATTTTAATTGGATTGTAATAGAGTAGTATTTATTTTGATATTTTTAGATTTCTTATTTTCGAGTTGAATAGATGAATAATTGCAAATGATGTCCTTGAATTTTGGAAAACTCGTGCATATATGAAAAGTCATTCTAGTATAAATATCGTGTTTTCAGTCCTTAGCAATTCGAGCATCGATGATCCATATCTTTGTTTTGGATGGTGCCATGGACAAGGAGGATGTAGTCACTCCCTAATTAGTCCTTTTCTTAATAAATCAATCTATGCATAGATTTGATGCATCTTGAGTTGATTATGTGAGAGATTGAACTTGGGTATACGATTGTCGAAAGTTGCATGTGTCTTGCCATTGTTTAAATACGAATCCATTTTGCCAATGTGGGATTAGGAATTTTGTTGAAAGGAATGTTTTACAACATCTAGAACTTTCCCATCTTGTTTTGTGGAGTAACTTGGTTGATTTCAGATTAGGAAAGGGCCTTAGGCCTTTTTTTATTCAATTGAATCCACTTTGACCATATTGACATCCATTGACAATGAATTGAGTCCCTACTGAAGCCCTTTGAGACTTGATCCTTTCTTTTGTAACCATGTAGCCCTGACTCATATTTGTGAAAGACAATTCCTTCTTGTTCTTTAACAGTCCCTCCTTGAGCTTGAAATGAGCTAAGTGATGGCCAAAGCCTAAAGTTGGGGGTGTTAATGGGGTATCTCCCATGAAAGAGTCGAAAAAAGGCAAATGAGAAGAAAGAAAGGTGAGGAATCCTAGAAATGAATGTAAATCAAGGAAAATGTTGAAAAAAATGAAAAATTTGTACTAAAAAGAGTTGCTTGAATAAAAGATGACCCTCCAAAATCGTGAATAAAAGTGCAAAAAGAGAAGACAATAAGGATGATGGATCAGAAGTAAAAGAGATGTCAAAAGGATAAGAAAAGAAGAGGACCAAAAGGACCTTTGAGCATGAAAAGAATTTATAGATTTTAGGGAGGGATGAGCCGCTACTATCCATATGCTATACTACCTAACCTTAACCCTGCATTACCGTCCTAACAAAGTTCTTTGAGATCTTAGTCTAGAAGAAAGTCAAGTGAAATCCGATTTAGAATAAGGGCAAGCATATGTATTGAAGCTTACATGCTATTATAGTGATGCCTTTAGGCAATGATTAGTAACTACAAGAGCAATTGTGAACATAACCAAGGTTTGATTACTCCTTAATCTTCTCTTGAAGCTTTAGAATCACATAAGTGGTTTATGGAAGTTTCAGAGGGGATGAAAAAGATAGAAATATATGTGTTGCTGCATGTGTCCATGTTTTCTAGTTCTGGAATTTGATGGATTGATGTTTGATTTGGTTGAGGGCAAACAAAGGCTAAATTTAGGGGTGTTGATGAGTCTACATTTCAAACTCGTTTTGGGGCTAGTTTGCAAAGAAACATTGTCCTTAGTTGTTATTATTTCCATCTCTAATGAATATGCATGTGTTATGTGAGGAAATCAAATTAAAAGACCACAACTGGAAAATACTTGACAAATCTTGGAAAGGTAGAAAATGTGTCAAAAAGGTGGAGAAAAATGGTATCGCCTACATATTCGGCAATCCGCCGAACACTCAGAGAGACCAGCTAGAATTGTAGCAACCAAGGTTCAAGCCCAAGTCAGGAAAGCAAAAAAAAACGATATCACTAAA
>DF357332.1:96683-108226 GCA_000787875.1 Solanum virginianum | reverse complement strand
AGGTGATTGAAGTACCAACCCCTCAAAGCCCAAGTCAGGAAAGCAATAAAAATCGATATCACTAAACATATTAGACATACTGTCTAATGTCTCAAGAGACCACCTAAAGTTGCATTACTCAAAGCCCAAATACCATGACAAAACAACGATGAGATAGGAACTTTGGTGAATCGCCAAACTATATCAGTGGAGTGAAGTACTACCGCCCAATGTTGCAGAGGAACAAGCCTAAAGAAGATGCTAAGGAAAGTAGTCAAGTGCAAATTTGGCGCATCACTGGAGTACTTGGCCATGGCCGGCCTTAACCGCTGAATGGCAATTTGTGGCACAAACTATCACACTTTTGCACAGATTATTTAAGCAAATTAGAAAGGACATTCTACATATCATATCATTCTTCTTAGCTTTTTAGAGAGAGCAGTAGTATATAGAACATTCCTTCTTTAGAGTACAATGGGTTGATAGGGTTTTTAAGCTCTTGGTAAGCAAAACTTGATGAGATTGGCTGGTGATAACCAACTATTATCTATTCAATCTTGTTACCCATGACTTCAGCTACTAATTTTGGTATTACATTTCTAATTTCTAGCATGTGTGGCTAAAACCCTCATGTTAGGGGCGTGCTATTGATATAGGTTCTTAATTTATTTATTAGGTCTTTGATATTTTGACTTATTAGTGTTGATTTTAGTGAATTTACATCCATTCCTATGTTTAATCTATAATTTTAAGGTTGCATACTTGGGGTTTAATTTAGATAGCTAATTATTGCTTTAAATAGAATGATTAGAGTGTGAAATAGATTTAATGGCTGAAAACCTTTCGGGGTTTCAGTTGAAGTCTATTACTATGGATTCGATGGCCAAGGTATTAGGGGTTTTGCGGAGACTTCTTAGGCCAAGCATTTCCTCGGTAGTCTGTGTATGATATAGTATATTGAATCAAATAAAACGCTTATGTGTCATAATTGAACATGGGTTACAACCAACTTAGCCTATTCACTCTTTAGCAACTCAATTAGTCAAACGTATAGACCCAACTAGTAGATGGATTCCCGTATTTGCGCATCCCCAACATATTTCCTAATTTGTTAATCAATTTGTTAATTAGATATTGCGTAGCTGAATCCTGACTTTAATTATTGCAAATCCCCTAGATACAATTATTTAGTCTAATGAACCACTTCAGTTAGTGAACCATGATTCCCTGTGGGATTCGACCCCAACATTTAAGTTGAGTTATTATGACGATGACGACCAATCCTACTTCCTTTGAGTAGTCAAGTTAAGCAAGCTCATACACTGTATTGCATGACATATATTATTAAAGAAGTGAAGTTTCCTAAAGTGACTCATAGCCTCCTACTCATAAATTTGGCGCACTTCACACTTATGATGTCACGATCCAAGAATAGGGCCTAGACGTGACATGGCGCATGGGGAACCCGAAGGCAGCCCAAGCAAGCCTCTTAGCATATCAGTGCACATCTTTGGTTGCAGAAGAAATAAAATATAATAAGAGATACTAAATAGGGATAAAAAGGGCTATAGGACAACTTTCATATCATGACTTCAAGAGTCAAGAGAGAGTCAAAGCTCATAGCATTATACATAACATGTCAAAAAACACCTCTAACCATAGAACATAGTGGGGGCCAAGAAAAACAACCGGGCTCACCCTCATAGTCAAAGTATACAATAAAGAAAGGGAGTTGTAATACATGACATAAGAACATAGACATTATCCCCGGAATGGAGGACTAACTAACTAGCTTGAGAGAATTCATACTAGCCATGTGAAGGAGGATGATAACCAAATGGAACTCTGGCTCCTACATGGTAACATCATGTAGGCATAGAGTATGTGATAGTACATTTGAATATACTAAGTTTGTAGGATGTGATGCAACAAGAGATAGGCATCATAGGCAAAATGCATAATCATAAACAATGAATAGGGCACTAACAATATGACATGTATGAATGATACTTGAAGTAAGACATGTTTATATAGAACATAATATGTGAGTAGGAAGAGACCATCATTTGGCTAATGGGTTTATCACCTCTCATGATAGGTGCTTGAGGTATCAACCCCTCTACTGGGTCATCGAATGTACCACCCCTATCTAGGTGATTGAAGTACCAACCCCTCAATTTGTATAATGAGATACCAACCCCTCACTTGGTTATCGAAAGTACCACCCCCATCTAGGTGATTGAAGTACAAACCCCTCAATTAGGTTAATGAGATACCAACCCCTCAATTTGGTTAATGAGTTACTAACCCCTCACTTTGGTTAATGAGGTACCAACGCCTCACTTTGATTAACGAGGTACCAACCCCTCAATTTGGTTAACTTTAATAAAAATCAACACATGAATACCATAATTTCATAATCATAAAGTCATTCAACTCATATACTATGCTTTAGACCTTTAGCAAGTCAAGAAACCTTAATTGGACATTTTATCAAACATTTGGTGGGTGTGCAATGGTAGTGTACAACCATGCAATTTAAGAGTGAAATCATGCAAGAAAAATTAATGTAAAACCACCCACCAACACTTGGTAATAACCTTATGCAATATACATTGAAACCCTTCATCAAATCTTAGAATAGATCATAGATTCATATGTCAAAATTTGGTAATACCCTTATTCAATATACATTGAAATTCTTCATCAAATCATAGAATAGATTCATAGGTCAAAACATGCTTAAACAATCACACTTTAATGAAACTCCAACTTAGTTCATAGTCAAATTCATAGTAAGTAAGACCCATAAGTAAATCAACTTAGAAATATGAAATTCATGTAAAAAGAAAGCTTAGGCTTCGTGGTGAAGGGAACCCATGAATGAAACTCACATAGCTTAGAATTTGAGTTTCTTGAAATTGAGTTGGGAAAGAATGGAAGCTTGGAAGTGGGTCTTGGAATCCAAAACATGTTCTTGAGTTTCCTTGAATTTTTATTGGGGTTCAATGGAGGCTCTTCAGAGTAATTGAGAGTGTATTTGAGATGCGAGTAATATTCTTGAATTTCCTTGAATTTGTATTAGTCTTGGTGGAGGCGTTTGAGAGAATTTAAGAGTACTTTAGATGAGAGTAATGAGTTTGATCTTTTTGGAATAGGGTTTAGGTCTTTTGGGGAGGTTAAGATAACATTGGAAGTCTAAAAAGGTCATTAGAATAATTAAAATTTACAAAAATGCCATTAGTGAACGGATGGAAAAATTGGCAAAGTGTTGCCTCTCTGGAGGCTTGATTGGCCAATTGGCACTTCATGGGTCATGTGGAGTGCCCGTCAAAAGGGACTTAGGAAAAAATAGAAGTTGGGAACACTTAGAAAAATATCACATCATTGTCACTTTGACGGACCACTTCGCAGGCGATGTGGTGCTTCACAGTCCGTGTAGTGGTCCGTTGCACCACACTTAGACAAGAACATATGGCCAGTCCACCCCACACCTAGGTGCCTTGAGCTATCAACCCTCACACGGCCAATCAAGGGTGCTCGTGGCACCTCACTTAGCCAAAATTTTCCCTCATCCCAACCTTGCCTCTCTTACACACCCCCACGACCCTCCACACGGTCAGTGGCAAGCCACACGGCCCGTGCCACTGGCCAGGTCACATTCCTTAGGAAAACAATGGCCTTTTCAAGCTGGCACATCACTGTTCGTCAACCTATCTGTGTGGCATCACTGCACGAGAGGGTCTCACGAAAAGATCATAACTTCTTCATCCGACCTCGTAATAAGGTAAAACCAAGTGCGTTGCAAAGGCAACTCAAAGGGCTTTCATTTGACATGTCGTGGGCCACTCTGTTTCAAGTGTGCTAAACTTTAGGCTAGTTTAAAGTTGACCCTTGCATGAACTAACACCCAAAACTCAACTAGGAGGTAAGTCTTGAAATTGTCCAAGTACTAAGGGTCTCCCATGACCCTAATACACTCTCCACCTAAACAAATGAAGCTTGAAACATGGGTAATAAGAGAATACAGGTACGGGGTGTCACAATATCTCCCCCTTGGGAACATTCGTCCCCGAATGTCAATGAAATGTACACAAGGAAATCAATCATGGAGATTTTTGCCTAACATAGATGCAACAAATGCACTTAAATATGATTTTCAAAAAGTCCTAACATGCATATCAAAATTACCATAAAACTTTTTCAATATAAACATGAATGCATGCAATGACATAGGGCTGAAAGATAAGGACTTGGAATCATAAAACAAAAGGACTTGACGTGTTATCATAAGCTTGAATAGGATGAAAGAGATACAGATATTATTTCTCCATGCCCGCTCTAGCTCCCCGAGAGACACTTTCGACTTGACAATTCCTCTAATGGGCCTTGACGAACACTACATCCTTATCAATCAACTTCTCTACCTGTTCATCCAATACCTCCACTAGGACCTTCTCCTAAGCCAACTTATCCTACACAACACCCACAACCTCAAAGATTCTATAGCACTAGAGTCTCCAATACATCCTCTCAATCTAGAAACATGAAGAACTGGATTAACCATATCCATATCCATAGGCAATCCCCATTCACATGCAACCTCACCAATCCTCTTCAACACTCTACAAGGACTCACAAATCGAAAACTAAATCCCCTTTCTTGCCAAACTGGACCACACCATACATCAGTGGGACTTCCAAGTGAACTCAATCTTTAACACAAGCACACATAGCCTACCCTAGTACCAAATAACACCATCTCCCCCTTGGGAGACAACTTCTACATAACCACTTTACACCAAAGCATTCAATTCTAACAAGGCGAGGTCAATTTCTTGCTTTGCTTTCACCTCATGATCCAAGAAAGATTTTGAACCATCAACTATCACAAAACCACCATTATCAACCTCTTCAAACCTAACTCCCAATCTAGCCAACCAATGGACCTCTCTAGCCACCACATTTATTTCAACAAAATCACAAGGCGAGACCTAAATGCAACATGACTACAGAACAATTCCCATAGACCCTTCTAGCAATAATAAACTCACACAACCATTCGGAACACACAAGAATCTTACTAATAACAAAAGGAATAGTGAGAGGAATAGGGACCACTGTAGCCATCAAAGCATGCACAATAAAATCAAAGGAAACCTCCACATACCGGTAGCAACATCGGGCATTTTATCAACCCCTTGCCTCCCTTGAAGAGTATAGAACTGATTGTGCCTTGGGGCACCACCTTGAGGATGAACATCTTCACCCTTGCCTTGAGTACGAGGACAATCTTTCCTCTTATACCCCTTTTTACTACAATGAAAACAAGCATTGGTGTCCTTGAAATATGGACCTCTATGAAACTTACCACATGTTAGACACATAGCATCAATTCTATCTTTGAGACTTTGGAACTTTCCATCAAAACGAGCTCTCTTGGCCTCTTTAACCCTTCTCTTCCTCATCTTTTCCTCCTCTAATTATTTTGGCATATGTCATTAGGTGGGACAAATCCATGTCACTTATCAACATAGTAGATTGGTACTCCTCACTCACCAAGTCGGATACACCCATCATTTAGAGAGTTGATTGAAATTGACGGCATACTCTCTCACACTAATATACCCTTGTCTCAAATTCATAAATTCCACCATCTTGGCCTCCCTAAGCTTAAGAGGGAAGAACCGATTAAGAAAAGAGATCTTGAACTCCTCCTAAAGAACCACATTATTGATTCCCTTTTCCTCATTCCATTAAGTGTACCAAATTTGTGCTACCCCTTTGAGTTGGTAGGTTGTCAACTCTGCTTTCTCTTCAAATCTAACACCCATGATAGCCAACACCTTTTAGGCCTCATCAATGAACTCTTGAGGGTCCTTATTTACCTCAGACCCATAGAATTCTAATGGATTCATCCTCATGAGGTCTCTCGCCTAAGATGTCGGAGTAGGAGCATCAGGGGCTTGAACTCCTTGGTTGGCTTGATTAGCCACAACTTGAGTTAGCAAAGTGAGAGCATCCCGGAGCTCACCATGAGTCGGTTACTCCTCAAGTGTGTGGGCTCTTCTTTTTCTAGTGTTAAGCATGATCTAGCATAGCAAAGAAAAATTGTTAGGGGGAGAAACCTTAACTCCTATAGCACCATATAGAGTAAGAAGAAGGGAAATATTTCCTAAAACATCTCGTATCCTCTTTCTCATAGTTGTGGTGCACAACATAACCTTGAATAATACTCTAATCGATGCGGTGTGTTGAATGATGAGGACCATTAACAACCTAGTGCTCTAATACCAAAATTGTCATGACCCAAGCCTAGGGCCTAGATGTGACACGGAGTATGGGGAACCCGAATAGACCCCAAGCAAGCTTCTTAACATATCATTACACATATTTGGTTGCGGAAGCAATAAAATACAATAAGAGATAGTAAATAGGGATAAACGGGGCTAATAGACAGCTTTTATATCGTGAACATCAAGATTCAAGAGATAGCCAAAGCTCATAGCATTATACATAACATATCAAACAACATCTCTAACCATAGTACTTAGTGGGGGCCAAGACAAGCAACTAGGCTCACCCTTATAGTCAAAGTATACAATAAAGAAAGAGAGTCATAATACATGACATAAAAACATAGACATTATCCCCAGAATGGAGGACTCACCAACTAGCTTGAGAGAATTCGTACTAGCAACGTGGAGGAGGATGACCAAATGGAGCTCTGGTTCCTATATGGTAACATCATGTCGGCATAAAGTATGTGTTAGTATTTTTGGATATACTAAGTATGTAGGATGCGATCCAACAAGAGATAGGGACTTCCAAGTGAACTCAATCTTTAACACAAGCACACATAGCCTACCCTAGTACCAAATAACACCATCTCCCAACAAGAGATAGGCATCATAGGCAAAATGCATAATCATAAGCAATGAATAACATACTAACAATACGACATATATGAATGATACTTAAATTAAAACATTCTTATATAAAATATACTACGTGTGTAGGAAAAGACCATCATTTGGCTAATGGGTTTGTCACCTCCCATCCTAGGTGCTTAAGATATCGATCCCTCAACTTGGTTATCAAATGTACCAACCCCATCTAGGTGATTGAAGTACTAACCCCTCAATTTGGTTAATGAGATACCAACCCCTCACTTTGGTTAATGAGGTACCAACACCTTTGTCACGACCCTAGCCTAGGGCCTAGACGTGACACAGAGAATGGGGAACCCGAAGGAACTCCAAAAAAGACTCTTAACTTATCATTACACATCATTGGTCGCAGAAGCATATAAAGGACATCAAGATTAAGAATAGGGCTAAGTGGACAGCTTGCATAACATCATAATCAAGAGATAAATCATAGATACATAATATGTCCAAAAAATACCTCTAATACTTAGATAAGAGTGGGGTGAACTGATGTTCATGCTCGAATAAAAAAGTGGCCGCTGTCAGTAATTAACCTAACCAAAGGTTAGGGTCGAACCCATAGGGAATACAGGGCTTAAGAAAGCGGTCGCTATCAGCAATTAACCTAACCAGAGGTTAGGGTCGAATCTACAGGGAATACGAGGCTTGACTATAGAGATCCACTGCCAATTATTGTAAGCATCGATTACTAAAATCTCTAAATGGGGGTTTTCTTTGTAATTCAAGAATAAATATAAAAACTAAACTAACTATGTAGGAAGATACTCAAATTTAGGGACAACCTGTGGATTGTGTTCCCCATGATTCGTTTACTCAATTACCCTAGATAACATAAATTTAATTAGGAATTCGTATTCAGGACCGTAACTTAGGTTCTTTCAGCCCTCTTGTGTAGGTGAAGGTCAAATTTCACCATGGCGCGTGGTCGGCAACCATGGTGTGTCAACTAACCATTAACCATTGTCCCAGTCAACCTCCCCTTGGTCAGGTTTGGTTGATTAGACGAGAACAAATTAATCAAATCCTATCATTTACTTCACTTTTCCTATTCGTCACTATCTTGATCGGGATCGGGATAGTAGGCAGGGTTTGGTGTTTGCCACCACTAAACAACAATCAAAATGAAGGGAAATAAACAATACATGCAAAACCCCAATTAAAGAAATGCACAAAGTCTAGGTTATTTCAAGTCAACTACTCATGGTTCCCACAACCCCAAGTTGCGGGTGCTTAGCTACTCATGGGTAAGGCAAAATCAACAATAATGTAAATAAATGACATAGTTGAGAGTTTTATCCAAAGCAATGAAGAGCAAGAACTCCTTCAAGTTGAAAAGCACAAGCTTGGATTAATGGCAAATGAATACAATGCGGGTTTTCAATTCCCCAAAAGTGGGTCTTCAAATTGAAAGATAAAAATCTACTCCAAACCCTAAAAATGCTCGTAGAATGTTTACAAGTAGTTGTGAATGTTGGGTCTCTCCCAAAATAAACCCTCACATAAAGTATATTTCAACTTACCGGGGCCATATGGTAAGGGGGAATAGAAATGGGTTGAGTATCGGGAAGGAGATCTATGCTAAAATCTATCTCCCTTTCGGGAGGGACACCGAGAAGGTCATTTAGGAAGATATTAAGGAACTCATTTACAACTAGAACTGACTCTATAGAAGGTACTTTAGACTCCACATCCCTAACCCTCACAAGATAGTAAAGACACCCCTTAGAGATTAACTTACAGGCTTTAATGCATGAAATAAATCTACCCTTGACCACCTCATCTTGACTTTCCCACTTAAGGAAGGGTTAATTTGGAAATTGAAATTTGATCCTACAGGTTTTACAATCAATAGAAGCATAGTAGGCATGCAACCAATCCATCCCAAGAATGCATCAAGATCACAGGGCAACAACTTATGAAAAATATAAATAGGACAACTTTTATAAAATTTCCTAGAAATAATAGAGGCACCAATAAGAGTACACGGGAATGTTACCAACCCCTTGCCTCCCATGTAGAGCAAAAAATCAATTGTGCCTTGAGGCATCACCTTGAGGACCCCCTCTATGTAATTGAACCGCCTTTGCACCCCGGCACTTGCCATGGTTTCTTGGACAATCTATCTTCTTGTGACTAAGTTACCAACATTCATAGCATGCATCAGAGCACTTCAAACATGGGCCTCTATGACCCCTTCCATATTTAGGAATCACATCAATAGGAGCCACACCACCAACAACTTGAGGCCTAGGAAAGTCATTGGGAAACCCCCTATTAGTTGCATGAGAAGGTCCTTGGCCTTGATGGAACCAGCCACCCCTTTGGAACTTATCCCCAAGACGGGCCATCTTAGCCTCATACCCCCTTCTCTTCCTCAATTTCTCCTCCTCCATTTGCTCGGCATAGGTCATCAGCTGAGATAAGTCATTGTCACTAATGAGCATAGCGGACTAGCATTCTTCACTTACCAAGTCGGGGACCCCTATCACAAACTTATTCATTCGATATCTAGGATTGGCCACCGAATGAGGAGGATACTTTAAAAGTTGATTAAAATTGAGGGCATACTCCCTTACACTCAAAGAACATTGTTTTAAGTTTATGAACTCGACCAACATAGCTTCCCTAAGCTCAAGAGGGAAAAAACTAATTAAGGAAAGCCAATTTGAACTCCTCCAAAAACACCACATTACCAATTGCCTTCTCACCCCTCCATTGATCATACCATATTTGGATTACCTCTTTGAGTCAGTACGCTGCCAACTCCGCCTTTTCATTCGGCCAAAACACCCATGCTATTCAAGACCATATAGACCTCATCAATGAACTCTTGTGGATCTTCATCCACCTTTGACCCATTGAACACCGGAGGATTCATCCTGATGAAATCCTTTACACTAGCTCCCGGTGTAGTAACACGAGGGGCTTAGGCCCCTTGATTGACTTGGATGGCATCAACTTGGGCAAGCGTAGTGAGAGTATCCCCAAGCTCACCATTGGTAGGTTGCTCCTCGAGAGTTTGAGCCCTTCTTCCTCTAGTATTTGGCATGATCTAGCATAGCAAAGAATAATCGTTAGGAGAACAACTTACCATGACTCTATATCATGACTTAGAACATGAAGAAGGAAAGTGGCAATTGCACCTATCACCATGATGTGTGAGGTACAAACCCCTTATCTAGGTTAGTGGCAATTTCACCTACCACCCTTGTGTTTGAGATACTAACCCCTCAACTAGGTTATCCGGGCTCTTAGTCCCCTCGGATAAGGCATGGTCTAATGCAATATTTATATAGATTATATTATATGCATAAGCTCATTTCATCATCATAATATCAATCATATCATATCTCACGTTTTTGACCTTTAATTCCTCAAGAAACTACATTCGAATATTTTATCAAACACTTAGAGGGTGTGTAAAGCTAGTAAAAAACCATGAAATATAGAGATGAAATCATACAAGAAATTCCATTTTAAAACTATCAATCAACACCTTGCAACACCCTCAAGCAATATACATCAAAACCCCTCATCAAATCTTATAATAGATCAAAGATTTATAGCTCAAAACATAGCAAACCAGTCACAACTTTACATAGATTTAACATAGTTCATAGACATGTTCATACTAGTAAACCCATATTTAAAATCAACTTTAAATCATGCGAATTGAGTAGAAAGGGGGTTAGGGCACCATGGGTGGAAGAATCCAATGGCTAAAACCCACATATTGTAGCTTTGACGAAGCTTTTAATGAAGATTGAAATGGAGGCTTGAAGCTTGAAGAAAATCCTTAGTTTTGGATGAGGGTTTTGAGACTTGGATTTGGGAGTGAAAAATATAGCCATGTTTTTGGGAGGATATTGGGGAATGTTTAGGATGATATTAGGGTGAAATATGGCTAAGTATAGGTAAAAAGACGTTTGGGAACACTTAGGACCAACACCCAAAAGCCTTGGACCGAGATAAAAATCACTAGCAACAAAATACATAGGTCCGCATCTGTTCTGCGAAACAAAACTATTGCGGAGGCAGAATTAATATATTTGTGATAGCTTTGCGTCGCTGCTCCATCACAAATTGATTTTGGACAAGAAAAATTATGAAAAATGAAATTGCTAATTGTTTTCTCTTAAATCATGGTTAGACCTTTCTTCCCCTGATTTTGACCCCCTGAACAAGTATATGAAGTCAAATTTTTGATATTGTGCATGGATTTTGAGATAATGGAATTTAAAATTCTAGGCATTCTGAGGCACATTTTTGGACACTTTTTGGGGTCATTTCTATAACAAAAGAAAGTGTGGCACCAAGTCAAAACTTTTCAAAATTCCGAAATATCTTATGCTTTGGACCTTCAATTCCTCAAGAAACCATAGTCTGATATTTTAACAAACACTTGGTGGTGTATAATGCGGGTACAAGATCATACAATTTAGAGATGAAATCATGCAAGAAAATACATTATGAAACTATCAATCAACACCTTGCAACACCACCACGTTTCCACCCTAACCCTTGCTATAGTTTCTTGGACAATCGACCCTTTTGTGATAAAGCTCCCCACAATCAAAGCATGCATTAGACACCACCAACAACTTGAGGCCTAGG
>DF357332.1:56631-70559 GCA_000787875.1 Solanum virginianum | reverse complement strand
ATCAGAGGGAACCATTGAGTGAGAAATGGGTATAACCTAGGTTTTAGAGGACCCGTAGCAAAAAATAGTTTTTGCTAATTTATGATTTCTAATATCCATCCGCGCCCTGGCTGCAACGCGCCAGGGGCGCGGATTAGTATGGAAGGGCAGTTCATGCCTCGTCCGCATCGCGCCAAGGATGCAGACCAGTGTATTATTTTTCTTGGTTTTTCTATCTTAGCCAACGGCATTGGGCTCATAGCCACATGCCCACTTATGCGTGAAAACACATTTACTTAGCCATTTTTCAACTCTATATCACGCAAGACCCTCTCAGAAACCTCTCCAAGACTTAACCAAATATCTCATTCAAATATCAAGGATTTCAAGCCTAACTTTGGAGTTCAAGGATTCTCTCCAAGCTCCAAGTTCTCTTCAAGCTCTACTTAAGAAAACTCGAGTTTGAGGTATGTGGGTTTCATCCATTCGGTCCTTTCACCTATGGAACCCAACCTTCCTATTTTATGAAAACGACATGATTTCAAGTTGTATTTCTTATGGGTATCTATTATTATGAAATATGAGCATGAAATATGTTGGGGTTTTGTTAAATATTGTTAGATATGATAGATGTTCATTATCCATCTATTATTATGAAATATGAGCATGAAATATGTTGGGGTTTTGTTAAATATTGTTGATGATGCCTGAATATCTATTTTGAGCTTATACTATGAATAAAGCTTTGTCTATTAAGACTATGCATGATTCAAGTTATGAAATCTATGAATTATTGTGAAGTTTAGATATGATTTACAAGTTACCCATGATGGGGTTTTAATCGTGATGTTGGTGGGCTGATTTACATGACTTTAAGATGCATTGATTTCACTGCTTCATGATCTATACTCTTGCCCATGATGGAGTTTTACCATGATGTTGGTGGGCTGATTTATATGATTTTAAGATGCATTGATTTCACTGCTTCATGATCTATACTCTTGCATTTTGCATGATTTGAACATGTACTCATATCTGCCCACCAAGTGTTCGATGAAATGTCAAGTAAAAAATTCTCAAGTTCTTTATATGTTTTACAAGTCAACTGACGTCATGATGACTATGGGCTTTCAAGTATGTTATGATTCCATGAAATTATCTATGATTATCCATGAAATTATCTATGATTATGCAAGTATTAAGTTAAGCCCTATTTTCAAGATTTTACCTCTTGTGAGCTATTCATGTTAAAGCAAAGGTTCATGTATTATTGTTATAGTCTCATGTTTCAAGTTAGCCTCACCATTAGAGGTCAAGCATGTTTAAGAGCTACTCATGTCATGTTTCTATGTCCCTTACAAGTTATTAAAGCTATGATTATTTCATGTATTCTGTGGGATTAGACTTAGCACCGATGGATTGGATGTCGGCATGGACTATCTTCAAGGGTCCATACTCATTTCCCTACACTATATGCCAACATAGGATTATACTTTAGCCTTGCTATAATGGTGGATATATTTAGTGCACTGTATCATAAAATCCATCCCAAAAAGGGACAGGTTCCTGTAAGGGGGGTTACTTCCCCGAAATGGGATAGGCTCCCATAAAGTGAAGTATGGTTTACCTTGGCAAGTAGATCACCTCTTTACCGATAAGGGATAATCATCGGGATTCCAAGTTGTAGCTCATTTGGTCTTATTCCTTGTCAGTTAAGGTCTTTTCCCATATATGTGTCATATCCTATGCAAGTTGAACGATTTATAAACATGTCTTACTTCAAGCATTGATCATGCATGTCATATTGAGATTATGCTCATCTATTGCCTATTACTATGGATTTTGACTATATTGGCTTATGTTTTGTTGCATTGCATCCTCCATACTTAGTACATTCAACATACTAACACATACTTTATGCCTAAATGATATCACCATGTAGGGACCGAATCTCCTCTTCATCATCCTCCACGTGCCTAGTGAGATTATTCATAGATAAGCTTGGTGAGTCCTCAATTTTAGGGACACTATCTACTTCCTTTTGCTATCTTTAAGACTTCTTTATGTTGAACATTTGATATTATAAGGATGAGCCTGAAAAGTGTCTTGGCTCCTAAACCATTCTAAGTATAGAGGTGTTGTTGGAACATTATGATGTATTTATGCTATAAGCTTGACTCTTTATGCTTTTATGATATCAAAGACTTCTGTTAGTCCTACTTCCCAATTTATGTGTCTCTTCTTGATGTTTACTTTACTTTCACTACCAAGGATGTGTGATTGATATGCTAAGAGGCTTGTTATGGTCCCTTCGAGTTCCCATTGATCGTGTCACGTCTAGGACCTAGGCTTGGATTGTGACACATGTGCAACACCAAGACTCTCGCATCGATAAGTTGATGGATATAGTAGACAGCTTACTAGATAGGGAATCTAGACATGCAACTGGGAAGGGTATTGAAATTCAAGAGACTGAAAATCCTAACAAGTCACCATCTATCAAGGAGATGCCAATTTCTGCCGAAGGGATAATGCGACTCGATCAATCAAAGGAGTTTATTAAAGGGACCATCAAAGACAAGTCTCTACCAAATCCTCCCATATGTATTCCTAGCCGTATACTATAAGGATTGATAGCCTTAAAATGCCTGCTAGTTATCAACCTCCTAAATTTCAACAGTTCGATGACAAAGGGAATCCAAAGTAACATGTTGCACATTTTTTGGAGACATTTAACAATGCTGGGACATATGGAGACTATCTTGTCAAGCAGTTCGTCTGATCCTTGAAATGAAATTCCTTTGACTGGTATACTGATCTTGAGCCTCATTTCATTGATAGCTGAATTTCAACTAGAGCATGAGTTTGTCAATCGGTTCTATAGCACAAGACGCACAATGAGCATGGTAGAACTCACAAATACTTATCAAAGAAAAGATGAACCAATCATCAACTTCATAAATCGATGGAGGAATGCAAGTTTCAATTGCAAAGATAGACTTAGAGAAGCTTATGCAATTGAAATGTATATCCAAGGAATGTACTAGGGGCTTCTCTACACCTTACAAAGAATCAAGCCAAAGTCCTTTAAAGATTTTGCTACTCGCGCTCATGACATGGAGTTGAGCATGTCTTTTACAGAAAAAGATATGATAGATGTTCATTATCCTTGTAAAGGAAAGGAGAAGTAGGAACCGAAAATATAGAAAATTTGTGCTCAAGAATGATAACAAGGAATCCATGAATGTCAATGTATCGCTTGCGAAGTTCACTATAAAGGAAAGTAGGAAGCAGAGTGTGAAGACAACTTTTCAGGGCGTCCAAATCAAAAGTTGACTTTAAATGAGATACAAGAAAAGAATACCCCTTTCTGCATTTTGATGTTTCTCAAATATTTCATGAGTTGGTTGAACTAAAGCTTATCGAGTTACCAGAGATGAAATAACCTAATAAAGCTGGGAAGACTGACGATCCAGACTATTGCAAATATCATAGACTTTTGGGTCATCATCTTGAAAAGTGTTTCGTCTTCAAGGACAAAGTCATGCAATTGGCTAGAGAAGAGAAGATAGTCTTTGATGATGAGAAAGCAAGTTCTAACCAAATCTCTATCACTTTTGGCTGACTTGACCCAATCTAGATATATATTGATGAAGAGAAGATGTCATTAGAGCCAAATAATATCCAAACTGATATATATAATGATGAAGGTTTGATTCTCGTGACTAGGCAAAGACATAAGAAGACAAGTTCATGAATAGAGTCATCTAAGAAATCAACAAGAGAAAGGATGGTGAGGAGACCAAAGAAGCAAAAGCTAGTCACGCGTCCAAAGAAAGAAAAGATGGAAGTGCATCACTACCAGAGGGCACGATGTCATGTGACTTTTGGAGAGTTCTTGTCGAGTTGGTTTCATACTAGAACTTTCCAAGACAACAATGAGGTAGCATATTTTAACATCGACAAAGGAGAGACAGTAGGTGAAAGTTAATCAAAGATGTCTCCCATGGATAAAGAAGAAGCAATGGGTGAAACTTCATCCAAAGCATCTCCCTTAACTTCTGAGAAACTTGTAGAATCCTCTTCTTAAGAAACACATACATGTGATACAAAAATCAATTTACATAGGATGATCTCCTATTCAGTGAAAAGCTACATAATCGTCCTCTGTACATGGTGAGTCATATGCTAGAGAAGAGGATAAATAGAACCTTTATTGATGAAGGATCTGGAGTTAACATTCTGTCCATCCATACACTAAAATAACTGGTCATCATAACTAAGGAACTTAGTGAAAGTCGTCTATTAATACAAGGATTCAATCAAGGTGGGCAGAGGTTTATAGGCTCCATCAAGTTAGAAATCCATATTGGTGATTTTCAATCTAGTGCATGGATGTATGTGATCGATGCAAAGACTTCATATAATATATTGCTTGGTAGGCCTTGGGCACATGAGCAAAAATTTTCTCATCCTATTACTATCAATGTTTGAAGTATCTTCAAGATAGAATAGAAAGAAAAATAGTTACTAATAATAATCCTTTCACAGAAGTTGAGTCTTATTTTGCTAATGCAAAATTTTATCTGAAGAATTATATCATGAAGGAAGCAAAACTTGACGAAGTCAAATTAACCAAGTCCAATATGGGTGCCAGCAAAAGAACTGGTGTGGTTGTAGGAAAGGTCAAGGCCAACATTAGGGAGCTAGATTCCTACCTAGATAAAGAAAAGATCATATTTTCAAGGAGAGATCCTACCATTCTCCTTCACATTGAAACAACGTTGCTCAAATAATGTTGTAGAAGCTCAAGCATTGATACTTGGTCTCGAAATGGTTGTTGACATGAAACAATTACAACTGCAGTCTTTCATGACTCTCTTATGAGGTCAGGAAGCCTGAACTATGCCCATATCATTGTAATGCTAAAAAGTTAATAGGATGGATCGGAGATGTAACCCTCCAACATGTGCCGAGAAAGGAGAATATAACAGCTAATGCCTTAGCTAATCTAGCTTCAACTTTGGCTCTCCTTCATCAGATGCAAGTTACTATTTGCCAAAAATGGGTAGTACCACCATTGGATGAATTCGAACATATAGAGAATAATCTTGAACATCTTTTCATAGTTTTTAAAGCCTACAAAGAGGACTGGTGAGAAGCTATCATTGATTATTTATGTTACAAGATACTCCCAGAATACAAAAAGAAGAACTGATATTTGTTGTTGTGCACCTCATTTCCTTTACTATAAGGACACACTATATAGAACATCATTTGAGGGCATACTCCTTCGAAGCCTAGGAGAGGAAAAAGCAAGTCAAGCTCTGTAGGAACCATATTCGGGGGTATGTGGATCGCATCAATCTTGACCAAAGCTCCACTTTCACATAAAGAGAATAGGGTACTATTGGCCAACCATGGTAAAAGATATCTTAGATTATGCTCTAACGTGCAAAGCTTGTCAATTCCATGCAAATATCATACATCAATCGCTTGAAGTTTTACATCCAACTGTTGCATCTTGGCTGTTTGATGCTTGGGGATTTGATGTTGTTGGATCTCTCCCAAAAATCTTCTAGTGGGTACCTATATATCTTGGCTGCAACAGATTACTTCTTGAAATGGGCCGAAGTTGTCGCTCTCAAGGAAGTGAAGAAGGAAAATGTTGCAATTTTTATTCGAGTGAATATCATATACCAATTTGGCATTTCTCGATACATAATAACTAAGAATGGCAAGCCATATGATAACAAATTGATGAATAAGATTTTTGACCTTTTCGACTTCAAGCAGTACAAATCCTCTATGTATCATGTTGCCGCCAGTAATCTTGCTGAAGCGCTCAATAAGACTCTATGCAATCTCCTAAAGAAAGTAGTCTCCAATTCAAAACAAGACTGGTATGAAAAAATGGAAGAAGTATTGCAAGCATATAGGATAATATATCGTACACCAACTCAAGCAACCCCATATTCGCTTGCTTTTAGAGTTGAAGCAGTCCTGCCACTTGAGGGACAAATACCTTCCTTTAGACTTGCTATTCAAGAGGGACTTACCAAAGAAGAAAATGCTTGACTACGTCTCTTTGAGTTAGAAACACTAGATGAAAAGAGGCTCGAAGCTTACCAAATCTTAAATGCTATCAAGCTCATCTATCTCGTGTTTTTAACAAAAAGGTTTGTCTGAGGTGCTTTCAAGTCAGAGACCAAGTCCTTGATGTAAGGAGACCTATCATCACTTATACATAAGTCAGGGGGAAAATTCACCTCCAAGTGGGATAGACCATATGTAGTACAAGAAGCATACTCAAATGGCGCTTAAAACGACCCCAAAAAATTACCCGAAAATCTACCTCGAAAGTGCCCAAAATTGTAACTTCCATATATCTCAAACTCTATGTGTGATATCAAAAATCCAACTTCATATTCTTGTTTAGTGGGTCAAAATTAGGGGGAAAAGGACCTAAGTTGGATTTTAGAGCAAATGATTAGCAATTTTAATTTTTCAAGTGACGATTTACAGAAAGCGTTTCACGCCCCTAGCGTGACGCGCCAAGGGCGCGCAGATGATGCGGACATGTACATTTTTTTGTCTAGTTATTTTTCATGCATTCCAAGACTTTGAAGTCTTGGACCTAAGTGTTCCTAAATGTGAAAATGCCTATACTTAACCATTTTCACCCTCATATCATTCTAAATATTCCCAAATACCCATTCAAACATTTAACCATATATTTTACTCCTAAACTCAAGTCTCAAAACCCTCTTTGGATCTAAGGATTTCCTCTCAAACTTCAAGTCTCCATCTCCAATCTTCATCAAGTTCATCTCAAAAGCTAAGGCATGTGAGTTTCTTTCATGGGTCCCCTTCACCCATGATACTCAAACTCTTTTACTCAAGAAATTACATGATTTAAAGTTGATTTATTCATGGGTCTTATTCATTATGATATTCACTGCACACTTTGTTGAGTTTATGAAATTGTGATTGTTTTACTATGTTTGGAGCTATGAATCTAAGGTTTATGATGAGAATTAAGAAAGGTCTTGATTTATATAGTTTGAGGGTGTTACCAAGTATCTATTAATGGCTTTAAACTAATATTTCTAGTATGATTTCACTCTTGAATTGCATAGTTTTACACTAGCATTATACACCCTATAAATGTTTGTTAAAATGTCCAGTTATAGATTCTTGAGGAATTGAAGGTCCAATGTATATCTTATGAGTTGAATAGATATATAATGATGATATGATGATGAAATAATGATAAAATGATGATGGTATGATAATGGTGTTGGGGATGACCAAGCCTAGCTCGGGGGGTTGTAGGCTTGGGTAACCTATAGAGGGGTTGATATATTGGTCACCTAGTTTGGGGGTTAGTAGGCTCGGGTAACCTTGTTGGGCATTGGCACCTATCAACTTTGATGGGGGGTTTGTACTCTGTCAACCTCGGTGGGGGGTTTGTACTCCATCAACCTCGGTGGGGGGGTTTGTACTCCATCAACATCATTAAGGGGTTCGTACCTCATGCACTTATCCAAGGGGGTGTTAGGACTTGGCTTGCACTATAATGGTTACTCCTTACACTCGTATTATGATCTATATAAGCATAATTTTACTTCAAGTATCATTCATACATGTCATATTGCTATATGCTAATCATTGCCTATGTTTATGCATTTCGATTATAAACTTATCTCTTGTTGCATTGCATCCTACATACTTAGTACATTCAAATGTACTAACGCATACTCTATGGCTACATGATATCACCATGTAGGAACTGGTGTACCGCTTGATCATCCTCCTCCACATGGCTAGTACGACTTCTATCAAGCTTGTTGGTGAGTCCTCCATTCCAGGGACATTAATTATGATCTATTGCTATGTATTAAGACTTTCTATATTGACTTATGTATTGACTATGAGGGTGAGCTCTGTTTTTTTTTCTTGGCCTCCACTCTTATCCATGTAGTAGAGGTGTTGTTGGACATTTTATGTACCTATGCTATGAGCTTGACTCTTGATGTTTATGATATAGAATTTTATCCTTAGTCCCAATTTTCCGATGATTACATTTACCTCCTATTGTCATTCTAATTGGTTTTACTACCAATGATGTGTAATGATATGCTATGAGGCTTGTTTCGGGTTTCTTTGGGTTCTTTATTCGCCGGTTACATCTAAGCCCTAGGCTTGGGTCATGACAGCACTTACAAACTTGTTGGTGCAGATGGCGTAAGGATTGGTCCCATAAATGAAAAATTCCTCAAGAGGTACTACCCTTGAAGTGAGATAACGCTCTGTGATGTACGAGCATAAATGGTATGTTACTCTTGGCTCGCAAGAGTATAAACTATGTACGGCATATCCAAAATAACACTCACTCTTTTAGAACTACGTTGTGACTTGATCCTCTTTATCGAGGTATGTAGGCGCTTAGAATCATATTCTAAGTTCAGTTGCATGAGTATCAAAATATCATGTGTCCCCACTTGATCTCTCACATGAGAGTTAAAGGTATAAGAACCTTTCATCAAACTTTGGACTCAAACCCAAATGGTGGTGACTCATTAGGGGCAAACCCTTAAAAAATAGGGGCTTCCTCAGCAGTGTGCTTGAAGTCCTCAAATACTCCAAGTATGCAAGTTGGACTCTGCACATTCTCCAAGTCTGCAACTTGACGTCTTTATATCTCTCCATATATGAAATTCAAAGCCTTCAAGTCCTCCAAGTACACAAGGTAAAGTCTTCAAATCCTTTAAGTATGCGAGTTAAAATCCTCAAATCCTCCAAATACGTGAATTGGAGCCTTCAGATCCTTCAAGTACACGAGTTAAAGTCTTCACATCCTCCAAGAATGCAAATTAAAGTCTTCAAATCCTCCACAAACGTAAATTGATGTCTTCAAAACTTTTAAGTATGCAAGCTAGAGTCATCAAAATTCTTTAAATATGCAAGTTAGAGTCCTCAAATTCTTCAAGTATACAAGTTGAAGTCTTCAAATTCTTCAAATCCACAAGTTGAAGTCTTCAAATCTTCTAAGAATGCATATTAAAGTCCCTAAACCCTTCAGTATGCATGTTGAAGTCTTCAAATTCTTCAAATCAAATTCTTCAAATCTATAAGTTGAAATCTTCAAATCTTCTAAGAATGCATGTTAAGTCTTTAAATCCTCTAAATATGCAAATGCTCCATGTAGGCAAGTTAAAGTTTTCAAATTCTTCAAATCTACGAGTTGAAGCCTTCAAATCCTCCAAGTGCGCAAGTTAAAGCTTTCAAATCCTCTAAGTCTTCAAATTGAAGTTTAAAATCCACCATGGTTCTTCAAAGCCACTAAGTATGTAAACAACAAGAAAATCTTCTAAGTTTGCAAGTTGAATTCTTCAAATTAAAGCTTTAGCTTCATCATGTCTGCAAATTATTGAGCCTGAAATTTGAAGTCTTCAAGCCTTGACCTTTCCTATGGTAGGAATGTGTATCAACTCCTTTTCACCATAAGAACATCTCTTCAAATTGTCTTTCTTAAGGTGAGAATGTGTATCCATTATTTTTCACCTTAAGGACGTCTTTAAATTGTTATTCTTAAGGCAGGAATGCATATCCATTCCTTTTGCGCGATAAGAATTACCCTAAAATTACCTTATTCTTAAGGCGGGAATGCGCATCTATTCCTTTGCGTGATAAGAATTACCATAAAGTTACCTTATTCTTAAGGCGAAAATGCGTATCCATCCTTTGCGTGATAAGAATTACCATAAAGTAACCTTATTCTTAAGGCGGGAATGCGTATCCATTCCTTTGCGCGATAAGAATTACCATAAAGTAACCTTATTCTTAAGGCGGGAATGCGTATCCATTCCTTTGCGCGATAAGAATTACCATAAAGTTACCTTATTCTTAAGCGGGAATTGTATCCACTCCTTTGCACGATAAGAATTACCATGAAATTACCTTGCTTAAGGTGGGGATACGGATCCATCCTTTCACACCTCAAGACCATGTTCTTTTATTACAAGAAAACTCTTCATTGTGTAAACGTTCATAAATCTGCAAAAAGAGAAAGAAAAAAAAATGATGAAGATTAAAAGAAAAATTACCTTGCACTTTGATACTCCATGTCTAATCCCAAAGATTGTTTGCAGAGAACAACTCCAAATCCATGAATATTGATGCTAAAAGAATAAAAAGCAAGGTCTATTTATAGATGCTCAGAAAATCAATATCCTACACTATCTATAATTCCTAATTTTGCTCTAAAAAGGCATCCTAATACAAATCTGTTTATAGATGGTAGGTAAACGGACTTTATTCTCCTAAATTAATAATAATTCCTTGCTACTATAGGAATTAAAAGTAGACAAAATATTATTGGCCACATGAATAAATATTCACGGGTCCCTGTATCCAAACAAGCATATATTGAACTATTCTAAATTCTAAATTGATATAGAATAGTGGAAATGGGCCATGTGGCCATGTATCATTGTAAACCGTACTTTCCTTCAAGATACATTTCTCCTATTATGTTGGGAGTATATATATTGAATTCAAGAAAGGACGGTGCAGGACAAATAATTATTATAAATATTTAAATAATACTTCAAGCATAGTCTTAAAAAAATAAAATATTTAAGACAAGACTTGAAGTAGGGGGCATTTGTAATCATATAAAATTTATTAAAATATAAATTTTATAAATGATTCAAATTATATTAAATTCAAAATATATTACCCCAAAAAGATAAATATTATGGATTGATATAATTGGGATAATTAATTAAGTCCAATAAAATATGGATTTAATTAAAAGCTCAAATTCATTTATTTGGGCTAGAAAACATGACCCACTTTATTGGGTCCAATGTCCTCTCATCCTAGAGGCCCACTTGATGCCTCGTGTCAGATAACGTGGCATGCCAAGTCAAATAAAGAAATCAATAGGATCAATCATGTGTCAGAATGACATGTCATTCCTATCTCAATCAAATGCCAATAAAAATGTGCCACATGTACAAGTGATGTGTTCAAACTAATCAAATATCGCCATGTTATTTGAAAGGAGACTTATTCTTATGAATTTTCCTACACCATGTCACCTTAAATATGATTGGCCACAAGAAAGCCTAATTCCATTATAACTCCTCTATTCTACAACTATATAAAAGGGTCCTCATAATTCAGAATTCACATCAAGAATTCTAACAAGAAGTCAGAGAGAGCTCATGGATCAAACGCAGCAGAATACTCTACAAGCAACAAGAATTCAAGAAATCAAGCATCCAAGTTCAAGAACGCATCAAGATCAAGACCACCGGATTAAAGAACAAGCCTAAAAGCCCTTGGATTTAAGTACAAGTCAAGATCAAGTTCAAGAATAAATCCATATCAAGTCCAAGTTCAAGTTCATCAAATCATTTAATCAAGATCAAGACCACTGAATTCAAGATTAGGCCCAAAAACCCTTGAATGCAAATACAAGTCAAGATCAAATTCATCAAGTTTTTCATTATTCAAGATCAAGCTAAAGAGCCTTTGAATTTATATTTGAATAGGCAAATTAGGGGATGCATAGAGATTGTAGAACTCACTCCTAAAATAAAATACTATGGTTGTTGAAATATTTTCGTTCCTTGATTATTATTTTCTAAGACGCGACTTTTATCGTCATACAGATGAATTATGGGATTATCCCAAAATAAAGTCCCTTAACCTATCAATATTTGTGTCATGACCCGGACCTAGGGCCTAGATGTGACACGACAAATGAGAATGCAAGAGTCCCCAAATAAGCCTCAAGATACCAAAACTAGCATCATCAATTCAGAAGTATACACATAGTAAACAGATAGTTCTACAAGATGAAAAAGTAGGACTCACTCTATGGGGGCAATTTGGAACTTAGGATCTTTCCATCTCAACATATAGCCAAGCCATAAATCACATAACCAACCCACATATCAATAGTATAAGATAGCCGAGCCATAATATAGACTTCACCCATAACACATAGCATAAAACGTAAGGAAGTTTACAAGGTGTCCAACAATGCCTCTACATAGATAGGTCTGGGGCCAAGACATTCCTCGGGCTCACCCTCAATACATAAAAAAATTAAAGTATCAAAGGTAGATAGAGGGTGGATCATCCTTGAAAGATAGGACTCACCACTACAAATAAACTTGGAATTCGAACTAAGCATCAAATGGTGGATGATCAAAGTCTTCGATCCCTGCATGGTGAAATCATGTAGGCAATAGTATGCGTTAGAATATTTGAATGTACTAAGTATACGAGATGCAATGCATGACTTACCAAAAACCTGCATTTCCATGTTAGATGACAAGGGCACATAATATAGAAACAGATATGTATAGCAAGGAATGAGTATAACAAGATGTTATGAAATTCATGATGCATGAAATGCAAATGATGCTCATATATATAGTGGGGATGTGACCTCAACTGACATGAATAAAACCAAGCAAGTTATTAGTTGGAATCTCGATGATTACCCCTCATTGATAAAGAGGTGGTCTACTTGCCAAGGTAAACTATGTTTCACCTTACGGGTACCCCCATTTCGTATGAAGCAACCTTCCTTATGGGCAGCCTCATTTCGGATAGGATTTTCATATATAGAACACCATATCATATCACATAGTTTCTACTCCTTATGGGCACCCCCATTTCAAAGATAACTTTCCTTACGGGCACCCCAATTTCAAAAAGGAACCTATACTAGGCACATAGTTTGAGAAAAGAGAGGAAACACTTATTCTATCAGTGCTAAGTCATCATCCCACAAGAATACTTATAATATACATAGCTATACATGTTTTCAGAAGAGTTGCAAGTCTTACCAAATCGTTTTAATGCACAAATGGGGCTTAAAAGCCGAACGCCTTTTACAATAATCTATACATAGGCTCAAATGCAAAAACATAGCTTATAGTCATAATACTGTGCAAGGACCCAAAATACTCCAGGAGCCATAATCACAGACATATATGTGATAACATTATCATCATAATCAATATCTTATCAAAATCATATCATAGAACATAATTGGGCTTAACCCATAACACAATTTCCATAAATTCTCATAAACATGAATGCATATGCTATGAATGATGTGAGAATTGCATGGGTATTTGAGATTCAATCTAAAACAATCAATGTAATAAGAGATTCAGCGGAAAAACATAGTTAAATCCATATTTGAAATTATAATATAATCACTCATACTTAGATTCATACATTTAAGGACCATGCATATTCAAATATTCTTAACAACAATGTATTTTAATATTTCAAAGCTTAATTCATCTTTAAATCCATAGATAAACATAACTCATTCATGATTGGAATTTAAGGAATCAAAATATTTTGAAACCCCAAATTAAAGTAAGCAAAATTCATGTAGATTTCTTGAAAATAATTTGGATCTCCTTGATTGGAAGGAAATCAAGGATAAAAACCCACATACATTTACCAAGATGATGAAATCCCCAAAGAACTTGAAGAAGAATTGAGTCCCCTAGCTCCAAATGTTGAAATTCCTTAGAGTTCTTTTGAGAGTTGTTTTGAGAGAGTTCAAATTATGAGGAGTGAGTTTGAATGTTTGACATAGCTTTTAGGTCTTTAGATGACCATTAAATAGCATAGGAATTCCCAAAAGATCAATAGAAGTAACCGGATTTACGAAAATCTCATTAATGGATTAGAAAAAAATTCACCGGAAATCACTTCACTTGAGATCAAACGGCTCGTGTGGCACTCCATGGTACGTGTGGAGTGCCCGAAACAACACTTAGAAAATTTTCTGGAAATTGTGATCTTAACCAACACTTAGAATTTTTCACATGAGCCCACCAAATGGACACATTTCACGAACCATGTGAAGTCACACGATCCGTGTGGTGCTCTTGTCTCCCCAA
>DF357332.1:31396-56569 GCA_000787875.1 Solanum virginianum | reverse complement strand
ATCCGTGTGGTGCTCTTGTCTCCCCAAACATAGGAAATTTCATGGAATGTTACGAGACAATGATTCCATACTTAGAATTATTTCACTTTGAAGGCCTCACAAAGGGTCACACGGCCCGTCCCATACCATACAACCCATGCAACTGCGTATGGCACCTCACTTAGCCCCAATGATGGGGTTTTCAAGCTTAGGCCACTCCACGACTCCTCCACACGATCCGTGATGTGTCACACGGTTCGTGTGAGGTGCTAGTGAGGTGTGCCTTAGCCTGAAACACCACACCAAAGCCAACATGCAAGATTTGAGGCCAAATGCAGTCTCACTTGAGGCCACACAGCTCGTGTGACCTCACACTGGCCGTGTGGTCTCTCTTGAGACAACACTTGGTCTAAATTTTGCTTGAAACGAGATTTCTCAAGTTCCAATGACATCGTATGATATCCAGGGTCGTTACATCATCTCCCCATTGGGAACATTTGTCCTTGAATGTGCAAGAACAAGGCTTGAAAGGCTTGAATTAGAACATGAAAATTCTAAACACAATATACCATGCATAGTTCACCATTTGAAAATCATAATGCCATTAAATCTCATATTGAAATGAATTAAAATCATTCAAGACATCATAAAAACCATTTTAATGTACATATAAGCATGTCATGCCATGAGACTCAAGAATGTAAGAATTGGGACCAATTAGATAAGGAAGAACCTAATACCTTAGTCTTGAGTAGATTGGAAAAGATGGGGATATCGTTTCATCATGTCCAACTCTGCCTCCCATGTAGCACTCTCCACATTTTGGTTCCTCCAAAGCACCTTCACCCACGCCACATCCTTGTTTTAAAGCCGTTTCAATTGTCTATCAAAAATCTCTACTAGCACTTCCTCATAAGACAAGTTCTCTTCCACCTCAATACCCTCCAAAGGTAAAATTATGCTAGTTTTACTTGTCTATCTAAGATCTCCATCGGCACCTCCTTATAAGACATGTTCTCCTCAACCTCAATGCCCTCCAAAGCCACAATAGTACTAGGATCACCAACTATCTTTCTCAACATGGACACATGGAAGACCAGGTGAATAGAACTCAAATTCGAGGGTATCTTGACCCTATACGCCACATTTCTAATTTGCTCAATAACTTCATAAGGGCCTACATACTGGGGACTTAGCTTCCTCTTCTTACCAAAACACATCAATCCCTTCATAGGTGAGACTTTCACAAACACCCAATTCCCAACTTTGAATTCAAGATCCCTCTTTCTTAAATTCGAATAGGACTTTTTGCGACTTTGGGTCATCTTCAACATCTCTCTAATCAACTTCACTTTCTCCATAGCCTCCATCACCATGTCTGGGCCAATTAAAGCCACCTCCCCCAACTCAAACCACCCCTATTGGAGACCTACACCTCCTACTATACAAGGCCTCAAACGGGGCTATACCAATGCTAGTATGGAAGCTATTATTATAAGCAAACTCGATAAGTGGAAATGGTCATCCTAATTGCCCTTGAACACCAACACACAAGCCCTCAACATATCTTCCAAAGTTTGAATTATCCTCTCAGCTTGTCCATCAGTTTGAGGATGAAAATCAGTGCTTAATTTGACCTTAGTACCAAGTCCCCTTTCAAACAACCTCCAAAAGTGTGAAGTGAATTGGGTACCTGGACCTAGGCACACCATGCAACCTTACCAACTTTCAGATGTACAACCTTGCATAGTCTTCAGCACCAAAAGTAGTCTTAACTAGTAAGAAATGAGCCGATTTGGTCATTCGATCGGCGATCACCCAAATAGAGTCAAATTATTTTCGAGTCCAAGGTAACCCAACCACAAATTCCATATTTATATCTTCCCACTTCCAAGTAGGGATCTCAATGTCTTGAGCTAACCCTCTGGGTCTTTGATGCTCCACCGTCACTTGTTGACAATTTAGGTATTCGGATACAAACTTGACTATGTCGATCTTCATACCATACCACCAAGACACCTCATTCAAATCCTGATACATTTTAGTGGACCCTGGGTGAATAGAATAATGAGAATTATGGGCTTTGCTCATGATTACCTTTTTAAGGCCATCCACATCCGGAACATATAACTAGTCTTGATACCCAAGGACACCATCTCCCTCTTGGGAGAAAACCTCAATGTTCTTTTTGGCAACCAATTTCTTTAATTCAACCAAGGATGGATCTAAATCTTGCTTAACCTTCACATCAACAACCACTGAGGATTCAGCCCCATTTAGAACATGTACACCACAATTATTGGAATCGGCCACTTTAACACCCAATCTAGCCAAACGGTGAATCTCCCTTGCCAACTCCTTCTTCCCCTCCTCAACATGAGCCACACTTCCCATAAAGAGCCTACTGAGAGCATCGACTACCACATTCACCTTGGCAGGGTGATATAAAACACTCATGTTATAATCCTTTAGGAGTTCCAACCATCTCCTTTGTCTCAAGTTAAGGTCCCTTTGAGTGAACACATATTGCAAGCTGTTATGATTCGTAAAAACATCAATATGTACTCGGTACAAATAGTGCCTCCATATTTTCAAAGCAAAAACCACCGCCGCTAATTCAAGGTCATGAGTTGGGTAATTACACTCATGCACCTTTAATTGCCTTGACGCATAAGCTATCATCTTACCATATTAGATAAGTACACAACCCAAACCAATTCGAGAAGCATCACAATATACCACAAACCCATCCAAACCATTTGGTAGAGTCAAAATCGGAGCCGATGTAAGTCGATCCTTCAAAGTTTGGAACCTCCTCTCACACTCATCCGAGCACATAAACCTAACTTTCTTTTGAGTCAATTTAGTCAATGGAGATGCATTACATGAGAACTCCTCAACGAACCTTCTATAATAACTTGCTAAGCCAAGGAAGCTTCAAATGTCTGAAGGAGTCAACAGTCTACGCCAATTCTTTACTGCCTTTGTCTTCTTTGAATCCACCTTTATACCATCACCGTATATCACAAGACACAGAAAAGCAACTTCACCCAACCAAAACTCATATTTGCTAAATTTGGCATATAACTTCTTCTCCCTCAAGGTTTGCAAACCAACCACAAATGATCTATATGCTCCCATTCACTCCGAGAATATATGAGAATATTGTCAACAAAGACAACCACAAAATTATCAAGAAATGGCTTGAACACTGGATTCATAAGGTCCAGAAACACGATCGGAGCATTTGTTAGGCCGAACGACATCACCATAAACTCAAAGTGCCTATACCTTGTTCAAAAGGCTATCTTGGGAATATTGCATTCTCTAACCTTTAACTGATGATACCTAGAACGATGATCAATTTTCAAAAAGTGAGTAGCCCCTTGAAGTTGATCAAACAAGTCATCGATTCTAGGAAATGGGTACTTATTCTTGATGGTCATCTTATTCAAATTGCCTATAATTGATACATATACGAAGAGATCCATCTTTCTTCCTTACAAATAACATTGGAGCACCCTATGGAGATATATTTGGCCTGATAAAACCCTTTTCTAGCAAATCTTTCAACTGATCCTTCAACTCAGTTGGCGCTATACGATATGGAGGAATAGAGATAGGTTGAGTATCTAGAAGAAGATATATGTCAAAGTCTACTTCCCTTTTGGGAGGAATACTAGGCAACTCTTCAGTGAAAATATCGGTAAACTCATTCGCCACCGGGACCGACTCGAGGGTAGGTAATTAGGATTCCACATCCTTAACCATCACAATGTGATATATACATCCCTTGGAGATCATCTTCCAAGCTTTGATGTAGGAAATAAATCAACCCTTAATAGCGGAGTCACTACCCTTCCATTCAAGAATGGGCTCACCGGGAGGTTGAAACTTGACCTTCCGGGTTCTATAATCTATAGAGGCATATGATGCATGCAACTAATCCATCCCAAGAATAACATCAAAATGATACATTTCAAATTCCACAATAACACATGGAAAAACCTTATGTAATACAAAAATAGCACAACCATGATAGATCCTATGTGCAACAGCAGATTCATCCATGGAAGTATAAACTGAGTAACGATCCCTTAATATTTCTGGACTCAAACCAAACTTAATAGCGAACAGAGGAGTCACAAAAGACATATTTACACATAGATCAAGCAATGTATAAACATCAAAATTAAAGACTTTTAATGTACCAGTCATAACATCCAAAGCCTCCTCAACCTCTTGACATGCATAAAGAGCATAGAACCTATTATTCCTCGGAGAAACACCTTGTAGAGCTCTTTATTGGCCTTGTCCACATCAAGACACCTAGCCCTAACCCATCCGATGATCGCTGGGGCAATCAGCGACCTTGTGACCCTTTTCACCACACCCAAAGCAAGCACCCACATTCCTCCAACATTCTCCTGTTGGGGCTTCCCACACTTATCACACTAAGGATATCCCTGACCACTACCAATCAGTAACCTAGGAGGAGGCACCCTAGAATTAGCAACCCGAGCACCCGAACTCTGGCCCTGGTAGAATGACAAAAACCACCACTCCAAAAGCTGAAGAACCCACCATCAAAACTAGCCGTCTTTGGATTATGCACTCTCCTCCCTTTGAGTTTCTCTACCTAATTTATTCATCATAAGCCATAAGTCTAGAGATGTCCATATCCCGATAAAGCATGGTTCTACGGCATTCTTGTACAAGTAACTTAGAGATACCTAAAACGAACTTGTACATTCTTGCATGGGAATCAGCCAGAAGTGTCGGAGCATACTTGGAGATCTTAGTGAACTTGAGGGCATAATCCCTCATCCTCATATTACCCTACCTAAGGTTGATAACCTCAATCATCTTGGATTCCCTAAGCTCAAGTAGGAAGAAATGATCTAGAAAAGCAAGCTTGAACTCTGCCCAATTAACAGCAGCACCACAAACCCTTCCCATAGACCACTGAGTATACCACACTTGTGTTACATCCTTCAACTGATAGGCAGCCAGTTCAGCCCTTTCCTCAGAAGTGACACCCATGACATTCAATATTTGGAGAGCTCATTAATGAACTCATGAGCATCCTCTTCAGACTTAGACCCAAAGAACTCTGGAGGATTCATTCGGGTGAAATCCCTCACTATAGCAACCAGAGTAAGACGACGAGGAAGAGTGGCCTATCTAATTTGAATAGTCACTACTTGGGCAAGAATAGTAAAGGTCGTACAAAATTCACCATTAGAGATAGGCTCATCCATAGGCCTTTGAGGTGCTTGACACTCATTAGTCTAGGCTGTCTAGTAGGTCTACCATGAGGCATCTTCTGAAATAGAGAAAGGATACTATCAAGGTCAAGATCTAAACCAACTACTCATAGCACGACATGAGACATGAAGAAGTGAGACAATTACTAGAACGTCATCATAGCCTCCCACTTATAGGCATAGTGCACTTCACGCCCAAAAATAGAACTTTACTTAATGCGGCATATTGGACTCCGAGGATTATTTCCAAACCTAGGGCTCTAATACCACATTTGTCATGACCTAGACCTAGATCTTAGATGTGACACGGCGAATGGGAACCCTAGAGTCTCCAAATAAGCCTCAAGATACCAAAACTCGCATTATTAGTCTAGAAGCATACATAAAGTTAACACATAGTTCTACAGAGTGGGAAAGTAGAACTCACTTTATGGGGGTAATTTGGGACTTAGGATCTTCCCATCTCAACATATAGCCAAGCCATAAATCACATAACCAACTCACATATTGATAGTCAAAGATAGCCAACCAATAATATAGACTTTAGTCATAATACGTAGCATACAATGTAAGGAAGTTTACAAGGGTGGCACCTCACATAGCCCCAATAAGGGGGTTTTCAAGCTTAGGCCACTCTACAACTCCTCCATATGATCCATGATATATCACACAGCTCGTGTAGGGGAATGGGGCTAAGACATTCCCCGAGCTCACCCTCAATACTAAAAAAATGAAAACATCAAAGGTAGATAGAGGGTGGATCATCCTCGAAAGATAGGACTCATCACTACAAATAAACGTGGAATCTGAGCTAAGCGTCAAACGGTGGATAATCAAAGTCCTCGATCCCTACATAGTGAAATCATATAGGCAAGAGTATACATTAGTATGCTAGAATGTACTAAGTATGTGGGATGCAATGCATGACTTACCAAAAACCTGCATTTTTATGTTAGATGACAAGGGCATGTAATATATCTCGTGTAAACTCACACTAGCCATGTGGTCTCTCTTGAAACAACACTTGGTCCAAATTTTGCTCGAAATGATATTTCTCAAGGTCCAACAATGTATATGTATAGCAAGGAATGAGTATAACAAGATGTTATGAAATTCATGATGCATAAAATGCAAATGATGCTCATATATAATGTGGGGATGTGACCTTAACCCACATGAGTAAGACCAAGCAAGCTATTACTTGGAATCCTGATGGTTACCCCTTATCAGTAAAGAGGTGGTCTACTTGCCAAGGATAAACCATGTTTCACCTTATAGGCACTCCCATTTTGTATGAGGAAACCTACCTTATAGGTACCTCCATTTTGGATAGGAATTTCACATATAGTACACCATATCATATCACATAGGTTTTACTCATTATGGCCACCCCCATTTCAGAGACAACTTTCCTTACGGGCACCCCCATTTTGGAAAGGAACTTATGCTAGACACATAGTTTAAGAAAAGAGAGGAAACCCTCATTCCATTGGTGCTAAGTCATCCTCCCATAAGAATACTTATAATATACATAGCTATACATGCTTTCAAAAGAGTTGCAAGTCTTACCAATTTGTTTCAATGCACAAATTGGGCTTAAAAGCTAAATGTCATTCATAATAATCTATACTTGGGCTCAACTGCTAAAACATAGCTTATAGTCATTATACTTATGCATAGGAATAACTCATTCACGTAATCAAAATGGTGTAATCACCCAAAATGATCCAAGAGCCACAATCATAGACATATATGTGATTACATTATCGTCATAACCAATATCTTATCAAAATCATATCATAGAACATAATTGGGCTTAACCTATAACATAATTTCTATAAATTCTCATGAACATGAATGCATAAGCTATGAATGATGTGAGAATGGCATGGGTATTTGAGATTTAATCTAAAACCATCAATATAATAAGAGATTCAAGTGAAAAACATAGTTAAATCCACATTTGAATTCATAATATAATCACTCATGCTTAGATTCAAACATTTAAGGACCATGCATATTCAAATATTCTTAACAACGATGTATTTCAATATTTCAAAGCTTAATTCATGTTTAAATCCATAGATAAACGTAACTAATTCATCATTGGAATTTAAGGAATCAAAATATTTTAAAACCCCAAATTAAAATAAGCAAAATTCATGTAGATTTCTTGAAAATAATTTGGATCTCCTTCATTGAAAAGAAACAAGGATCAAAAGCCACATACATTTACCAAGATGATGAAATCCCCAAAGAACTTGAAGAAGAATTGAGTCCCCTAGCTCCAAATGTTGAAATTTCCAAGAGTTCTTTTGAGAGAGCTCAAATTATGAGGAGTGAGTTTGAATACTTGAAATAGGTTTTAGGTCTTTAGATGACCATGAAATAGCATAGAAATCCCCAAAAGACTAATAGAAATAACAAGATTTACAAAAATGCCATTAATGAATCGAAGAAAAACTTCACTGGAAGTCACTTGACATGAGGTCAAACGGCCCATGTGTTACTCCACCGTCCGTATGGAGTGCCCGTGAAACTACACTTAGAAAATTTTTTGATAATTTTGATCTTGAACCAACACTCAGAATTTTTCGCATGAGCCCACCAAATGAGCACCTTTAACAACTGTGTGAAGCCACACGGACTGTATGGTGCTCCCATCTCCCAAACATAGGAAATTTCACGGAAACTTATGAGATGGGGATTCCATACATAGAATATTTTCACATATTTTCACTCTGGAGGCTTCACGGAGGGCCACACGGCCCATCCCATGCCACACGACTTGTGTGGCTGGGGGTGGCACCTCACATAGCCCCAATAAGGGGGTTTTCAAGCTTAGGCCACTCTACAACTCCTCCATATGATCCATGATATATCACACAGCTCGTGTAGGGTGCCAGTGAGGCGTGCCTTAGCTTGCAACACCACATCAAGCCCAAAAGTTAAGATTTGAGGCCAAGTATGGTCTCACTTGAGGCTACACGGCTCGTGTAAACTCACACTAGCCATGTGGTCTCTCTTGAAACAACACTTGGTCCAAATTTTGCTCGAAATGATATTTCTCAAGGTCCAACAATGTCGTACAATATTCGGATCATTATAATTTTGCACACACAACCTACCTTGGTGTCTAAGGATATCATTTCCCCCTTGGGAGAAAGCCTCTGCTTTACCCTCTTTTTCTATTGCTTTTAATTTAACTGAGAAGGGATCAAGGTCATGCTTATATTTGACCTCTTCAACCAAGAAAGATATAGAAACATTTAGAACCATCATAGCTCCATCTTTTGCCTATCCGACCTAATTCCCAACCTCTTTCTTAGGATCCACTTTGACTCCTTCACCCTGAAACTACATGCCCTGTGAATGCAATCTCATTCAATCAATAAGTCCTTGAACTAATCATTTAATTCTTTTAACTCCGAAGAGGGCCATTTGGTTGGGAGAAATGAAAATGGGTTGAGTATCGGGGAGGAGGTCTATTCTAAAATCTATCTCTCTTTCATGAGGGTATTAGGGAGCTCATCACGAAAAATATCAAAAAACTCACTAACTACTAAAATTGACTCAATAGAGGGAACCTAGGATGTAAGATCTCTGAAATACCCCCAAAAGTGCTCGAAAATATGCCTCGAAAATGCCTATAATAATAATTTCTATATATCTCAACATTCGTGCGTGATATCAAAAGTTTGACTTCATATTTGTGATCAAGAGGTAAAATTGAGTGAGGAATGGGTATAATCTCAATTTTAGAGTAATCGTAAAAAAAATTCATTTTTCAAAAATTACGAAAAAAACAGAGGATCTACGGCCTTGGCAGGGAGCGGCCAGGGTGTGGACTAGTGTTATTTTATTTTTTGGCTAGTTTTACTATTTTGGTCCAACGCCTTGGGGTCTTGGGCATAAGCCCTCCTATGTGTAAAAATACCAATACTTAATCATTTTTCAACTCCATATCATTCAAGATATTCCCCAAAACTCTCTCTAACACTTAACTAAATATTTTATCAAAATTCAATGTCCCAAACTCATCTCCGAATCTTAAGAATTGCATTAAAGCTTCACGTTCTCATTCAAATCTTCATCAAAAGATCCCCAAAGTTGAGGTATGTGGATTTCAGCCATTGGGTCCTTTCACCCATAGAGCCCAACCTTCCCTTTTATGTAAATTGAATGATTTTAAGTCTGATTGTCTATGGGTATTTCTTATTATGAAAGTTGATTATAAACTATGTTGGGGTTTCATTAAGTATGGACTGTTTAAGCATGTTTTGAACTATGAATCTATAATCAATTATGAGAATTGATGAAGGGTTTCCATGTATCTTGCATGAGGATGGACTCTAAAATTGCATGAAGGTGGATTCCAAAATCCCAAGGGTGGCCGGTTTACTCAAGGCCACAAGCTCCAAGCCGAAAGTTATTCAAATGCTCCTAATAGAAGGGTTGTTAATGATAATCAAAGATTCCAAGGTGGTGGTGGTGTGGTTTCTAATGCTATGTATCCAAGATGTGGTAGAGGGCATAATGGCCCATGTTTGAGGAAAACTAATGCTTGTTATGGTTGTGGGGAAGTGGGGCATAACATGATTGATTTCCCTCATAATCCAAACAAGGGTAGAGATGGTCGTCTATAACTCCAAGGTACAAATACAGGTCCAAGGGGAAGAGAAGGCCAATGTCACGACCCAAGCCCGAGCGAATTGGGCACCCAAAATGAAAGCAGCAAGCCGAATTATAAACAGACGTCTTATACTTATAAAAATTTCGGCAGAGTTTCCTTCGTTTTACGGACTAACCAAAATATCCCTGCAATCAGAAATTCCCAATAGAGCATCATATATACATATACGGCCGCCATGGCGAGCAAAACTGCCTATCAGACGCATCATGCAGATCTAATCAAACAAACTGGGCACAACCCACATGTGTATGTATCCACAGACCTCTAACAGACTGACAGAATCCTAGGATGGGACAGGGCCCCATCGTACCCCTGAATATATATACATGGTGCAATGAATGAAAATATACATATTTATACCAAAAGTGGGCTCCGGAGTAGGGAAGCACTTCAACAGCAGAAAGGTATCCTACACTGGTGGATCAGCAAACTGCTCGTCAATACCTGTGGGCATGAAACGCAGCCTCCAAAGAAAGGGGGTCAGTACGAGATACATACCGAATATGTAAAGCTGAATGTACCAAAATATAAATCTGAGTATTAATCTAAACAGAAGTGTGAAACGCAAATACATAACCAAGTATATAAAAATGGTTACTTTCCAGATTCAAATCATACGTAACACCAGAAGGATTCAAATCTCCGAATCCCTGTCACATATCAAACATAGGATAAGTGAGCCAGGCGCTTCATGCCGCGTCCCTGCACTCACACATCACATATCACAACACAAAGTAGTCTAGTGAGCCAGGCGCTACGTATTGCCATCCTCGCACTCACCCAAACATGACATAATACGTAAGTGAGTCAGGCGCTACGTATCGCCATCCCTGTACCGCCGCACCAATGAGCCAGGCGCTACGTATTGCCATCCTCGCACTCACCCAAACATGACATAATACGTAAGTGAGTCAGGCGCTACGTATCGCCATCCCTGTACCGCCGCACCAATGAGCCAGGCGCTACGTATCGTCGTCCCTGTACCCATCGATCACATATCACAACACAGAAAGTGAGCCAGGCGTTACATATCGCCATCCCTATACCCACCTTCCAACACAGCACAACATTGGAGCATATCATAATGCATAAAATCATCATCATAAACCCAAAAGATAAGTAAAATAGTCATACTTGAAATCGAAACAATAATTATTACATAATCTGTTGAAAGGTATCAAAAATGCATAAAAGGGCATCGGGGGACCCATGGCCATAGGAGGCCTGAACTGGACCAACTTACGAGGAACATACTCATGCTAAATCATACAAACTCCTATGGGGCACTACAAAACCGCTATCAAAGCAATTCGAGCTTTCTATAAAAAGTTACGGGCATTTGTACTTTTAAAACTATTGGAGAATAAATTCTTCCAAAACTTATTAGATTTTTACCTACTTTTGCAATTTACCAACTTCAAAGACATAGAACCCAAGAATACGACAAACTGTCATAAGAATGCCAATAGTGGTTAATGCACCTCTTGCAAGGGCATAATATTTTATTTCCTCTAGAAGCTCGTTGAAATGCCTTATGACAATAGCGGTTAATGCACCTCTTGCAAGGGCATAATATTTTATTTCCTCTAGAAGCTCGTTGAAATGCCTTATCAAGAAAATCATTCACTCCAGTAATGTATTCATCAGTGTATCGTTTCCAACTTCTACCTAAATTATCCATGAAAATCTATGTGACACAAAAAGATACAAAAAAAATAAGATTTAGGTGCGTTTCCAACTTCTATCTAAATTATCCATGGAAATCTACGCGACACAAGAAGATAAAAAAAGAATAAGATTTAGGTGCTAGACATCATCAAGCACAAATTAATGATATAAAGGTATAAAAGTAGTACGTGAAAGTGAACCAATTAAGTGTTGTCACTGAAGCAAATAAAAGTCTATCAAGCAAATAAGCAAAGAACAAACTGGTACTTAATTAGGTTGAACTGAAAGGGCCAATTTACACCGAACATCACAACTTAGATCTTATGAATTAGCATGACAACACAAATCACCAAGTTTAACATCCAACAGTTTGGTATACTGATTTTCCCCTTATCATAGAGAAAACTGGAATAGTGGAAACTATAGGAAGAAGTTTCTACAATTTTGACAATCTATAAAGGAAAGCAATGTGGATAGCCTAAATAGTTATTGGTTACTCAAAATAGCTTGACTAGTTCAAGTGTCACTTGGACAACAGGGAATGCTTGCGGTTCACTATATCATAATAAACGTATTTAAAAAAAACTAAAGCAAATGGACTATGACAGTAACCCGTCCAGCAGTAGTCTAAGTTTCCCTGTCTATAAAGGTAGAAAATGTTTGGTAAGAGTTAGGAGGATCACAAATAGAAGGATTCAAATTAAACACCATAGAAATCCAGCAAATCACACTTAGAATTCACTTACCTGTAAGTAATAAGATAAGTCAAATGAGAAAATAGATTATGATGTAAAACTGGACAGCAGAGTTCTAAGTTCCCTCGAGACTCATATCGTAGCGTAAGTTTAGCTATGCCACACCAAAAGAATAGGGTGCTTTACATACCTCAAACACTTCTCCAAACTACTCCAAATGCAAAGTCGATCCAACTTATGCTTCAAGGTGTCCAACATCTACAAATAATTGACAACAATATCACACAATTAGCTAAAGATTTCTTGGGCGCTAAATTCCAAGTTGTCTTTAAATTCTACGAAAAATTTGGCAGCATTTTCCCTTAAAATATGCCACCCCGAGAATCCATCTCGGCTCAAATCAATCAACAACAATAATAACAACCCAACAACATCAATAATTATTTCAAATGCTGTTACAGCCACAAATATACTAAATATCATCATTTATCACACTTACCAAAACTGGACAGCATACTTATATACTCATTTAGATGATGTCCAATCATTTCTTCACCTTCCAATGATCATATGATACCAAATAAACATCCAATGCATACTCCCAACACAATCTAACATTATGCTATGTACATAGACTCAATTTGGCGCCAACATTTCTACATGGACATTTTGATGATTTTCACTACTCTCTTCACTCTACAATGATCATGTTATGCTAACTAAGCACCAATTCATAATTCTAACACAATACAACATAATTCAACATATGCTACACCACACGGCTCCATCACCCATACACACAACTCAAATCCAACATTCAAGTTTTCATGACTTTCTTTGATTTCAACATACTACAATATACATAGAACCTAAATAACACATAAAACAAGATAAATTCTTACCTTTTCACTTCAACTCCTCAAATGGGTTAGGGTTCCAAAGAGGAGAAATTTGATGATTTCTTGCTCTAAAAACACTTCCAAGCTACTTAGGAGACTCAAAATAGGGGGTTTGTAACATCAACATAATTTTGGAGTGGAAGAAAGTGAATTTTGATTTTGCCAAGGGGAGGCCGAGAGCTTCTTGGTTTCTTTGACTTGTTCTAAATTTTTCTTCTAAGTTTGGTAAATGAAAGAAGATAAGGAACAACCTATATGTATCTAGACAAATCTTGTCCAAAATAAGTGGTCCACACTACACATTTATCCCAATAAGAATTTAACACAAATCCAAGTGGGCCCCACTCAAGTTTCTTCAAGACCCCAACTTTCCAAAATTCCTCTTTTGGTCCCAAACCTTTCCTAATTGATCCAATTAAGGACATACGGGGTCTAACATCCTCCCCCCTTTAGAACATTCGTCCTCGAATGTTAAACCGACCTTACGAGTCCTACCACACTTTAGGGGGAGTTTCCTTTTCAATCATCACAATAATACATTCAATGCTCAAAATTTACTTATCCCACAACAAGGTCCAGCGAAAGATTGAATTACCCGCCTACTCAATAACTGGTTTTACCCGAAAACTGGAAATAGACTATCTTCTTTTGACAACCAACATTAGCATAACTAGAAGCTACCCAATTCACACTCATAACCACATCAAACTTAGTCATATCTATAACTCTACCAGATCGGCCATAGTTCAGCGACCACCAATAAATATTGAACAGTCCCTATAAATTCAACCGGCAACAATAGAATCCCCCATTAGTAAACTGAGGGGGTGCAAAATCTGGCCCACTCTGGGTATACATCCTAAATGTCCTGTAGCCTCCTGTTTATAGATGTGGTACATAACACACTGATAAACAAGACTCTACAAGACACGGTCTGTGGACACTCCGAGGACAAACTACTCTGATACCACTTCTGTCATGACCCAACTCCGTGGGCCATGACTAGTGCCCAAATTGGGCACCCAAAATGCAAACACCAAGCCGGATTGTAAACAGACGTCTTATACTTATAAAAATTTCAACAGAGTTTTCTTTATTTTACGGACTAACCAAAATATCCCTGCAATCAGAAATTCCCAACAGAGCATCATATATACATATATGGCCGACAAGGCCGCCATGGTGAGTAAAACCGCCTATCAGACGCATCATGCAGATCTAATCAAACAAACTGGGCACAACCCATACGTGTATATATCCACAGACATCTAACAGACTGACAGAATCCTAGGATGGGACAGGGCCCCGTCGTACCCCTGAATATATGTACATGGTGAAATGAATGAAAATATACATATTTATACCAAAAGTGGGCTCCGGAGTAGGGGAGCACTTCAACAGCAGAAAGGTATCCTACATTGGTTGATCAGCAAACTGCTCGTCAATACATGTGGGCATGAAATGCAGCCCCCGAAGAAAGAGTATCAATACGAGATACGTACCGAATATGTAAAGCAGAATGTACCAAAATATAAATCTGAGTATTAATCTAAACAGAAGTGTGAAATACAAATACATAACCAAGCATATAAAAATAGTTACTTTCCAGATTCAAATCATACGTAACACCAGAAGGTTTCAAGTCTCTGAATCCCTGTCACATATCAAACACAGCATAAGTGAGCCAGGCGCTTCATGTCGCCGTCCCTGCACTCACACATTACATATCACAACACAAAGTAGTCTAGTGAGCCAGGCGCTACGTATTGCCATCCTCGCACTCACCCAAACATGACATAATACGTAAGTGAGTCAGGCGCTACGTATCGCCATCCCTGTTTCCCCGCACCAATGAGCCAGGCGCTATGTATCGTCGTCCCTGTACCCATCAATCACATATCACAACACAGAAAGTGAGCCAGGCGTTACGTATTGCCATCCCTGTACCTACCTTCCAACACAGCACAACATCGGAGCATATCATAATGTATAAAATCATTATCATAAACTCAAAAGATTAGTAAAATAGTCATACTTGAAATCGGAACAGTAATTATTACATAATCTGTCGAAAGGTATCAAAAATGCATAAAAGGGCATCACGGGACACATGGCCGCTGGTGGCCTGAACTGGCCCAACTTACGAGGAACATACTCATCCTAAATCATACAAACTCCTATGGGGCACTACAAAACTGCTATCAAAGCAATTCGAGCTTTCTATCAAAAGTTACGGGCATTTGTACTTTTAAAACTATTAGAGAATAAATTCTTCCAAAACATATCAAAAATGTTTACCTACTTTTGTAATTTACAAAATTCAAAGACATAGGACCCAAGAATACAACAAAATGTCATAAGAATGTCAATAGCGATTAATGCACCTCTTGCAAGGGCATAATATTTTATTTCCTCTAGAAGCTCATTGAAATGCCTTATCAAGAAAATCATTCACTCCAGTAATGTATTCATCAGTGTATCATTTCCAACTTCTACCTAAACTATCCATGGAAATCTATGTGACACAAAAAGATACAAAAAAATAAGATTTAGGTGCTAGACATCATCAAGCACAAATTAATGATATAAAGGTATAAAAGTAGTACATGAAAGTGAACCAATTAAGTGTTGTCACTGAAGCAAATAAAAGTGTATCAAGCAAATAAGAAAAGAATAAACTGGTACTTAATTAGGTAGAACTTAAAAAAGGCTAATTTACACCGAACCTCACAACTTAGATCTTCTGAATTAGCATGACAACATAAATCACCAAGCTTAACACCCAACAGTTAGATTGGTATACTGATTTTCCCCATATCACAGAGAAAACTGGAATAGTGGAAACTATAGGAAAAAATCACCAAGTTTAACATCCAACAGTTTGGTATACTGATTTTCCCCTTATCATAGAGAAAACTGGAATAGTGGAAACTATAGGAAGAAGTTTCTACAATTTTGACAAACTATAAAGGAAAGCAATGTGGATAGCCTGAATAGTTGTTGGTTACTAAAAATAGCTTGATTAGTTCAAATATCACTTGCACAATAGGAAATGCTTGCAGTTTACTATATCATAATAAACGTATTTAAAGAAAAACTAAAGCAAATGGACTATGACAGTAACCCGTCCAACAGTAGTCTAAGTTTCCCTATCTATAAAGGTAGAAAAGGTTTGGTAAGAGTTAGGAGGAACACAAACAGAAGGATTCAAATTAAACACCACAGAAATCCAGCAAATCACACTTAGTATTCACTTAACTTTAAGTAATAAGATAAGTCAAATGAGAAAATAGATTATGATGTAAAACTGGACAGTAGAGTTCTGAGTTCCCTCGAGACTCATATCATAGCCTAAGTTTAGCTATGTCATGCCAAAAGAATAGGACGCTTTACATACCTCAAACACTTCTCCAAAATACTCCAAATGCAAACTGGATCCAACTTATGCTTTAAGGTGTCTAACGTCTACAAATAATTGATAACAATATCACATACTCAATTTGGCGCCAACATTTCTACATGGACATATTGATGATTTTCACTACTCTCTTCACTCTACAATGATCATGTTATGCTAACTAAGCACCAATTCATAATTCTAACACAATACAACATAATTCAACATATGCTACACCACACGGCTCCATCACCCATACACACAACTCAAATCCAACCTTCCATTTTTCATGATTTTCTTTCATTTCAAGATACTACAATATACATAGAATCTAAATAACACATAAAGCAAGATAAATTCTTACCTTTTTCACTTTAACTCCTCAAATGGGTTAGGGTTCCAAAGAGGAGAAATTTGATGATTTCTTGCTCTAAAAAAACTTCCAAGCTACTTAGGAGACTCAAAATAGGGGTTTTGTAACATCAAAATAATTTTGGAATGGAAGAAAGTGAATTTTAGTTTTGCCAAGGGAAGGCCGAGAGCTTCTTGGTTTCTTTGACTTGTTCTAAATTTTTCTTCTAACTGTGTGAAATGAAAGAAGATAAGGAATAACCTATCTGTATCTAGACAAATCTTGTCCAAGATAAGTGGTCCACACTACACATGTGTCCCAATAAGAATTTAACACAAATCCAAGTAGGCCTCACTCAAGTTTCTTCAGGACCCCAACTTTCAAAAATTCCTCTTTTGGTCCCAAACTTTTCCTAATCGATCTAATTAAGGACATACCAGGTCTAACAGCCAACAAGGGGCTACTCCAAGGAAAATTCAGTTCTATGCTCTTCAAGGGAGACAAAGGGAAGATGAGGTGCCCAATGTCCTCATCGGTATGTAAAAAGTCTTTGATTTTGAGGTGTATGCATTGATAGACCCGAGTGCCACTCTTTCTTTTGTTACTCTTTTTGTTGCCAAAAAGTTTTAAGTTAAACCTGAATTATTATGTGAGCCATATGAAGTGTCTACTCCCGTTGGTGCATCTATTGTGGCTAGAACAGTCAATAGAAATTGTCCCATTTTCATTTTGCATAAAATATTGCCTTGTGATTTTGGTGAGTTGAATTTGGTGGATTTTGATGTCATTCTTAGGATGGATTGGTTGCATACATATTATGCCTCTGTTGATTGTAGAATCCATAGGGTCAAATTTTAATTTCCTAATGAACCTGTCCTTGAGTGGTAGAGTCTTGATATGGTGGTCAATGGTAGATTCATTTCTTGCATATTCATAGGTGTGAAGCACACCACATCCATGAGCAAAAGGCTATGAGATGTTTAGGAAATATTTGCTTCTTTGTGATCTATAACGTGTCGTTAAGACTCTTATTCCCTGATACTTATCCTTTGATATTTTCAGAAAATACCTCCACGACATGCTCTATTGCCTAGGGGATTTGTTCTCATGAGGACCAAGTTCCTCTGGCTCCTCAAGGACCTCAAGTTGACCATGTTAATAATGATAAGTTAAGGGTTGTTATTACTATGTTGGCCCAAGTTATTGTTTCTCCAAAGACTCTTGTCCCAATTTCTAGTGTCACGACCTAAGCCTATGGCTTAGACGTGACATGGCAAATGTGGAACCCGAAGAAACCTCAAACAAGCCTCTTAACTTATCATTACATATCATTAGTCGTAAAAGCATATAAAAGACATAAAAGTGGGAAGAGAGGCAAAAGGGATAAGGAGAAAGCTTACATAACATCATAATCAAGAGACAAAGAGTCAAAGCTCATATCATTGATACATAATATGTCCAACAAACACCTTTAATACTTAGATAAGATCAGGGGATAAGACAAAGCAACTAGGATCACCCTTATAGTCAAAATAGACAATAAAGAAGAATATTTGAACACATAATAAGAGCAACAAAGACTAAAGTCCCCGAAGTGGAGGACTCACCAACTAGCTTGAGTAGTATCGAACTAGCCACGTGGAGGAGGAGGATGATCAACTTGGGCACCAGTTCCTATATGGTGATATCATGTAGGCAAGAGTATGCGTTAGTACGTTTGAATGTACTAAGTATGTAGGATGCAATGCAACAAGAGATAGGCATCTTCAATTAAAATGCATAACAATAGGCAATAGGTGTACTATAATAATGTTGCATCTATGATCAATGCTTAAGTAAAACATGCTTAAGTAACTCATGCTCATATAGGATATCATATCTGTAGAAGATACCAAGCTAGATTTCCTAGCAATATGGAATGTATGACCAATGCATAAGTAAAACATGCTTAAGTAACTCATGCTCATATAGGATATGATATGTGTAGAAGAGACCAAGCTAGCTTCCGAAAGTACAAACCCCTTGGTAGGTCGGTGATGATGCCACCCCATCACTTAGGTGGTGAGGTACAAATCCCTCACTAGGTTGAAGAGTACAAACCCCCATCTAGGTTGATGATGATGCCACTCCATCACCCTGTTGGTGAAGTACCAGCCCCTCACCAGGTTGATGAGTATGAACCTCCATGTAGGTTACCCGGGCTCTTGGTCCCCCTGTTGACACCCAATTTTGGCCCATCACTTTGAAAAATTCGTACTTTTTATGTTGATATTTTTAATTAGCTTAAAATACTTTTTAGGCAATTTTAGATTAATATTTTGATAATTACTTTTATTTTTATAATATTAAAATTTTAATTAGTTTAATTTTAAATTTTAAACGCAATGTAATAATTTTTTTCTTGTTCATATATAATTATACGCGCATGTTCTTGGCCCACAATTTGGGCCCATATCTTTTTTCATCCATTAGATTTAAGTTTTGAGATGTATATAATCTTTATTACTATAATTGTGTAGAGTAGATTCCCAATTTGGAAAACCCTTAAAATATATATATATATATATATATATATATATATATATATATCTTCTTTCTTTTTTTATTTTTTTGGCACCCCTCGCCAGAATTCGGCGAAAATTACGGCGACCTCTTCTTCCTCATAATTTCAAGTGCATTGTGTGGTGAGCTTTGGATCAAAAACTCATTACATTGCATTGTTGATCTACAACTTGGCCTGAATGTTTATTAAGGTGAAATCCTGAGTAATGTTTGATTTGAGAAAGGATCGTAGGCCTTTTTTGACCTGTTTGTGCCTTTCAAAGCCTACCAAATGACATTAATCCTTAGTTTCCCCTACTTTGAGCCTAAAGCCTTTTCTTTGGACAATTATATCTTCATCGTTATCCTTCCTAGTGCTTACATGCACGATCCCCCTCTTGGCCCATCCTTCTTGAGTGTACAAAAAATGTGCAAATAATAAAATAAAGCTACAAGCTTAAAATTGTCAAAGGCGAAAGACGCAAAATCTCAAAATCAAGAATTCAAAGACGACTTCTAGAGACAAAAAAAAGACAAAATTAAAAAAAAATATAAGAAATATGGCAAGGCAAAAATACCACCTAGAAAGTCAAAGAAAGACAAGAAGAAATTGCTCTAACAAAAGGAAAAAGTGGGGTAAAATGAAAAGTTTTTCAACGAATAAAATCTCAAGTCTCTATGAAGTCGAATCAATAATGAAGAGACAACAAAAGGATCAAGCGTCAAATGAGTATCAATTGTTAAAAGAACAAATTTGTTGTAATGCTCAAGAAGGGATTAAGTCACTATTATTTCAAATAAATACCCTCTCTACCCCTAAAGCCTCCATTACAAGCCAATAACAAGTCCTACATGATCTCATTTCAAACATTCTCACATTAGTGGAGATTTACAGGAAATTCAAGCATATGGTATCAGAATAACATGCATTGAATATCCTTTTGAGAGTGAGAGTATTTTCCACAATGTCATTAAATCAAATATTCCATATATATGTGAGATGAGACTTTCTTTCTTGTGAGTGCACTTGACATAAGAGGATTGGTACTATTCAAATCTTTGTTTGAAAGTAAGATGAACAAATCTTGTTGATACTTAAGTATGTTTGATGTACCGCTTGAATCTGTAGTAATTACTTCAAATCCAATTTCAGTTGAAAAAAAAAGAGGAAGAAGAAATGAAATAAATTTAATACATTTCTAACTGTTGGTATCAATTGTGGTCAAGAGTTGACTATTTCTTCACGTTCTACATTTTGAAAAAAAAAAGTAAGCATCATGTTTTTTTTAATACCTTTCCAAGAGATTTTAGATTTTCTTTTTCATTTTTGATATCCTATAATTGTGAGATATTTATCTTAGTTCATTGAATCATTCTTAAAAAAATAAATTTTTATGTATTCCTAACTGTTGATATCATTGTGATCAAGATTTGACTATTTTCTTTACATTTTTTATTTTTTGAAAAATAAAGAAGAAAATAGGAAAAGAGAAAAAAAGTGAAAAGGGAGCATCGTTTGGGTTCGTTCATGCACCTGCTGGTATGTTTGTTCCTCTTTACAAGAAAGTTGGGATGGAATCTCAGAAAAATGGCAAAATGTATCAGAAGGATGTGATCCTTAGCAAGTCAAGATTGGAGATTATGCTAGTAGATGCAACTGTGATAGAATTTTTGAGAGAAAGTCTCAAAAATTTCTACCATAATGTGAGACTCCTCCATCAATAATCTCAGATCTGCCAAAATCTAACTGGGACAGAATTTTTGAGGAAGTCCTCAAAACTTCTATTAAGTATTGTCTGAAATTCGATGGTCAGCTTTAAATGGTTTCCACCATGGCTAGAAGTTCAAAATTGATTTCAAAATTTTCAGTATCACTGAAAGGAAGCATTGTCATCCTATCAATGAAAGGATATTATTTTTATTTTGTATTGCTACAGGTAGTAGTCCTCATTCATATTTCATCCATTTATTTTTTATTATCATTGCATTCATTTTTGCATCACACTATCGGAGGTGGTAGTGTCATTTGCATTTATTTTACATTGTGCTATCGGAGGTGGTAGTGTCATTTTCATTCATTTTATATCACACTATCGTAGGTGGTAGTGTCATTTGCATTTGTTTTACATTGCACTATCGGAGGTGGTAGTGTCATTTGCATTCATTTTACATTGCACTATCGGGGGTGGTAGTGTCATTTGCATTCATTTTTATATTGCACTATCGGAGGTTGTAGTGTCATTTGTATTCATTTTATATTGCACTATCGGAGGTGGTAGTTTTATTTGTATTCATTTTTTACATTGTACTATCAGAGGTGGTAGTGTCATTTGCATTCATTTTACATCGCACTATCGGAGGTGGTAGTGTCCTTTGCATTCAGTTTACAGCACACTATCGGAAGTGGTAGTGTCATTTGCATTCATTTTACATTTCACTATCAAAGGTGGTAGTGTCATTTACATTCATTTTACATTGCACTATAAGAGGTGGTAGTGTCATTTGCATTCATTTTACATCGCACTATCGAAGATGGTAATGTTATTTGCATTCATTTTACATTGCACTATCGGAGGTGCTAGTGTCATTTGCATTCATTTTACATCACGCTATCGGAGGTGGTAGTGTCATCTGCATTCATTTTACATTGCTCTATTGGAGGTGGTAGTATCATTTGTATTCATTTTTTAGATTGCACTAACGAATGTGGTAGTGCCATTGCCTTTAATTTTACATATTTATTCATATTGCATTGTCGAGAGGGCCATTCATTTTATATATTCATTCATATTACATTGTTGAGAGGGCTATTCATGCTGTATATTCATTCATATTGCATTGCCAAGATGGTCATTCATTCATTTTACATATTCATTCATATTGCATCGCCGAGAGGGTCATTCATTCATTTTACATATTCATTGATATTGCATTGCGGAGAGGATCATTTATTCTGCATATTCATTTATATTACATTATCGAAAGGGCCATTCATTGTACATATTCATTCATATTGCATCATCGAGAGGGTCATTCATTCATTCTGCATATCCATTCATATTGCATTGCCGAGAGGGTCATTCATTCTGCATATTCATTCATATTGCATCGCTGAGAGGGTCATTCATTCATTTTACATATTCATTCATATTGCATTGCTGAGAGGGTATTTCATTCTGCATATTCATTCATATGGCATTGCCGAGAGGGTCATTCATTCACATTGCATTGTCGAGAGGGCCACTCATTCATTCATATTGCATTGCCGAAAGGGTCATTTATTCATTTGCATTGCCGAAAAGGTCATCTATTCATTGCATTGCCGAGCAGGCCATTCATTCATTCATTTTGCATTGCCAAGATGAGCATGCATTCATATTACATTCAAGGAATCATATTCATTCTTCTTATCAGTGGACATGCATTCATATCCTATCAATGGATCTTATTTTTCTTTTTAAAAGATTCATATCTTGCTTCAGAAATTAGAGAAGGTTATCGTCATGCATTGAAAGAGGATGACAATAGTATTGAAAGTGATGCCATCTTTGTTTCTTTAATTTTGTCTATACTAATAAGGTTTTGTATTAGTTTTTCCTTTTGAGAGCACCCAAGAGGATGCATTCTCAATTAAACCACATGTGCGAACCAGGTCAACCAAGATGCAACAATGTGGAACTTTTGGAGTTGAGGAGCAACTTCCACCATAATCAAGGCACTGGCTCTTATTAAGGTCATATCTTTGGCCAAAATTGAGTTTGCCAATTTTGTTTGTCCATGATCATTTTCATCGATCATATCCAAAGAAAGGGACAACTGTTGACACCCAATTTTAGTCTAACACTTCTAAAAATTCTTACTTTTTATGTTGATTTTTTAATTAGCTAAAATACTTTTTGGGCAATTTTAGATTAATTTTTTGATAGTTACTTTTATTTTTTTAATATTAGAATTTTAATTAGTTTATTTTTAAATTTTAAAACGCAATGTAATAATTCATTTTTCTTGTTCAGATATAATTATACGCGTATGTTTTTGGCCCACAATTTGGGCCCATATCTTTTTCGTCCATTAGGTTTAAGTTTTGAAGTGTATTTAATCTTTATCACTATAATTGTATAGTGTAGATTCCCAATTTGGAAAACCCTTAAAAAGTATATATATCTTCTTTCTTTTTTTATTTTTTTAGCACCCCTCGTCGGAATCCGGCAAAAATTTCGGTGACCTCTTCTTTCTCATGCTCCAAACCACCATAAAAGCCCCAAAATCAGTCTGCAAAATTTCCTTTCTTCCTCACCAAAACCCCACCGGAAAACCTTCATTTCCATCACCCTTCTACTCCTCTATTTCTGCCGCCAACCAGCAATCAAACGCATCTCAAAACACCACTAAAACCACCCAAATCAGTCTTCAAAATCAGCCACACCAGCAGCCCCAAATATGACCCAAAACCCCTCTCAAACCCACCAAAATGTCACCCAAAAAAGCCCCACACCGCTACCAAAAACTGACCAAAAATCTTACCCAAAACCCCATCCAAAACGAACCCAAAACAGCACCATTTTCGACCCCAAATCGCACCATAAACCAGCCACGAAATCCCACACAAAACTTCCCCAAAATACCACCAAAAGCCGCCCAATAACACCACCAAACTCGCCTGAAACAGCCACCATAAACCCCAAACCAGCTCGCCGAAAACAACCAAATGACCCCATTTCCACCCGTAAACAAAAACCACCATGAAAGCCCTCAACAACAACTCCAAGTCAGGCTTCTAAAACCATCAAAATCACCCTCTCCCCATGCCAGAATATGTCGACAACAACAAAAAGCTCCAACAACTAGAGAAATCCCGTCCTTTTCTCCATCAGAAAGAGCTCAAGCACAATGAAATGGCTCCAGTGAACAAAGGTCAAAGCATTACCACTATTCTCTCATTCTTGTTGCTCCTTGAATTGTCTAGATCTGACCAAGAAATGCTCCCCTCTGGTGATGAACTTTACTCTTGTCTCCTCATTTTGATTTGTTTTAATATTATTCATGTTGAATGGATCTATTGTGTACTTTTATTAATTTGAGTATTTCTCTATTGAATTTCATAAATGCCTTTGTGCTTGGACTTTTCTCATGCTATTTTAGATAATAGTTCATCTTGTTGTGTTATTGTATGGTTGATTATTGTTGTTATTGTACTGGTTTTGCACAATGTTATTAATTACTTTGTCATTCATCACTATACTTTAATTATTTGAATTATTTTATTTAGATGTATATATATTTTAATTAATAGTCAAGTGCTTGATTGATGGTCTGTCTCAATGGTATGTACAAATGTTTGTCATAATTTTATTATTTTATTGTTTTATCTAGAGTTTGTTTCATTATTATTGTATTGCCACCGTCTGATTCTCAAAGTATGGGTGTACTTGTTTTGATAATGTTAATTTTCTCAATTGTTTATTAGTTGTTGTTCTTATGAATTTCTTCCTTAAAATAATTTACACATATTGTTTATTAAATTGGCCGATGAAAGATCTATCTGTCGAATTTCAAGGCCTCTCCATTCAAAAAGACAGAAAAAGTTTAGTTTTAATTTATATTTCTTATATTTTAAAATTAGAAAATTTTAGTTTAAGTTTCGTACACATTACATATTAACTTGGCCAATGACGAATCTAT
>DF357332.1:4442-18808 GCA_000787875.1 Solanum virginianum | reverse complement strand
TACGAACTTCCGTGGGTGTTGTTGGCCTTGGCCAATATTTCACAGCATCTATCTTTTGTGAATCAACCCTTATTCCTTTATCGAACACAATATGACCTAAGAATGCCACTGATTTTAGCCAAAATTCACATTTAGAAAACTTGGCATACAACTGTCGATCACGAAGAATTTGTAACACCTGTCATAAGTGATTTGCATGGTCCTCTTATGATCTTGAATATACCAAAATATCATCTATAAATACTATCACGAACACATCCAAGAATGACTTAAATACCCTGTTCATCAGATCCATGAAAACTATTGGTGCATTCGTTAGCCCAAATAACATAACACGAAATTCAAAATGTCCATAACGTGTTCTAAAAGTTGTCTTAGGTATATCTTTCTCCTTCACCCTCACTTGGTGATAACTTGATCTCAAATCAATTTTGGAAAAGCATTTGGCACCCTGTAACTGATCAAATAAATTATCAATATTAGGGAGGGGGTATTTTTTCTTAATTGTCTCCCTATTCAATTGTTGATAGTCGATACACATTCTTAAGGTACCATCCTTTTTACATACAAATAACACTGGAGCACCCTAAAGGGACATACTAGGTCTTATAAAACCCTTCTCCAATATGTCTTTTAGCTGCTCTTTTAATTCACGCAATTCTGTCGGGGCCATTCTATATGGAGAGATGGAAATAAGCCTTCTCCAATAAGTCTTTTAACTACTCTTTTAATTCATGTAATTCTGCCGGGCCATTTTATACGGAGCAATAGAAATAGTTTGAATGCCTGGAAGTAAGTCAATACCAAAATCTACTTCTCATTCTGGAGGTAAGCCTGGAAGATCTTCCCATCCCTTAGATATCATCTTTCTTTCCTTAAAATAAGAAATAAACTTACCCTTTGGTGCCCCAATATTGCCTTCCCATTCAAAAACTGGCTCATTCGAAAAGTGGAAGTACACTCTCTTAGTTCGACAATCCATGGTGGCATAGCAAGAGGCTAACCAGTCTATACCCATTATAATATCGAATTCCACCATTTCTAGCTAAATAAGGTCAGCCAATATGTCACGGTCATAAACAGTTACTACAGTCATAATAAACCCTTCTAGCTATAATAGATTCACCAATTAGTGTAGATACTTCAAATGGTTTGTTCAATAATTTAGGTGTTCTCTTAAGCTTCCCAGCAACTAGTGGAGTAATGTATAGCAGTGTAGAACCAGGGTCAATTAATACCTCTTTGAACTCCCTCCAGGTAGTCGGAGGTGCATCTATATCCTTGGATTACTTCCAAGCTTCATACCATAATATAGTCATACCCTTCAACCTATATGTCGCTAATTCAACAGCTTCTGTACCACTCACATGTATAACATCTAAAGTGCGTTGAATCTGGTCAACAAAGTCTTAGGGATTTTCATTTGGATCTGACCGGTGAAGGATGGAGGGTCTAAATTAAGGAAGTCACGTATCATTGTGCTAGCTGCCCTATTCGCACCACCTGCACATATAAATAGGCCTTCCTTTCTTTGACCTTGGCCAGCAACTATACGAGTCAATAGTTTGACTGCATTTCTCATATCCTAAATGGTAGCATCAATACGTGGTTCTGGGGGAATTTCACTACTTCTTGGTTCATCAAGACCTGGAGGAATTAGAGATATCTATGATAGAGACACATCTTGAGCCTCATTTTGTTGTCTCACCCGAGTAGATATACCAACTACCACTTCTATTTCCTCGCCTTTACCTTTGTTTTTCCTGGTTTTTGGCATACTTGCTGTACAAAATAATTTAGAGGTTAGACATAATCCACCTATTAAACTTGGCTCTATGGCATGATCTAAAGAATGAAACGAAAGTGACAACTTCTAAATGCTACATAGCCTCCTACTTATAATTATGGTGCACAACACATTGATAAACAAGACTCTATATAGACACGACTTTGTAGACTCCCTAGGATGACCCGCTCCGATACCATTTTTGTCATGCTCCAAGTCCCATTAAGGCAGACTGGCACCTATTACCGATAAGGCTCGGGAGAACTAACCTGTACCTATGCACTTTCTATACATATTATAAGGAATTTCCATATTCAACATACTTTTAAGAAAGTAGACAGTGATAACAAGCCGAAAGGAAATGCATATGACTAGGCCGCTGGAGCCACAAATTCTAAAGCATGATACATGACTATACTTTACTTTACACTGTCTACAAAGCCTCTAGATAAGGAACAACATCAAATAAAGGTTAGTACATGCCCTGCCTCATCACCAAATATACAATACAAAGTGTAAGCTCTAGACACACAAAGCCCCGAAGCAACCTAGAGCTTAGTAATAGCAGTTGGATATCCTGTACTTCTACTAGAGAGAGATCTACTAGCACCTATAACTATAGCTTGAAATGTGAGTCCCCTATAAGGGACATCAGTACAAGATAATGCACTGAATATGTAAGGCAAGAAATACTGTATATGAAGTAACAACTCAAATGAAACTATGCACTGGTGTAAGGATAAGAGACCACCTTTAGTTATACTGTGGGATCATGTACTTTATGTTCTTTTTATTACTTTGCATTTATTGTATAATATGTGCACAACATGTAATAAAAATGACCAGCTAATCAGTGGTAAATCTATATTGGGATCGGCCTTGGCTAGGCTTTTCCTTTCACCCCTTGTGTTTTTAAGAAAGTAGACAGTAATAACAAGCCAAAAGGAAATGCATATGACTAGGTCGTTAAAGCCACAATGTCTAAAGTATGATACATGACTATACTTTACTATACATTATCTACAAATAATCACAAAAGACAACACCATAATGAAAGGAGTAGGTTACACAAATAATGAAATGCATAGGAGGTAGAATAACACATGAACTTTGTTTAGTAGAAAGAACTCGTGTATCTTGGTATCCAAGTATGTATGCAGGTTTGCAAGTATCTATATATAGGAGAATATGAACATGTGAAAGAGTGGAGACATAGTTGTTTGTTATGTTGGAGTTGGTAAGAGCCTCTATATACCAAGGAAGAATCTAGATTTCATGTCAATTAATATGAAATTGAGTAGCCTTACATACCTCGTTGTACCACCTCACTATTACCTCGAAACAACCTCCCTTTCCTCCAAATATTTATCTATAATAGAGTAGGCAATAAGACTAGTATTAGCAGCTAAGTAACACTTCTTGGCAGTCCAATCTTATAAAAAGTAACATCCGGGCAGCAAGCGTGTAATGATCAACACATGCGTATTCTTTTAATCTTTCCACCTCTAATCGTATTTTCTAATACACATTCTCATATATATATTATGTGCAGACTATTTTAATGCCATAACAGTCTCATAATAGACCACAAAGCACAACACATAACAATTATACACAACATACAAGTAGGCGGCATAACATTCCGTTGTCTCACTACACTTCGAAGTCAACAATACCAAATTTGTTTTAACTTTAACCAAACTGTATATAAAATACTTACACATAAAACCATCTTTAAAATAGTCCAAAAATAGTCCCAAAGTATATGGAGGTCACGGAACAACAATTCCCAACTACCAGTCCACAAGTTCGTAGTAAGAACATATTACGATATCATACAAGAACTCATTTTTGTAGACTATAAAAATGGTGTAGCAACCTTTATACATCATTATAGAACCAAGAATCCTTAAGAAAAGTAGTCTTCCTTCATAATCAATTGAACCAAAAAGAGAAAAGCTTCCTAATAAACAAGAAAAATGTATAACAACGTTTCTCTTGAGATTTTGACCACATATTAACACATATAATCAAGCTAGTGATGCAACAGCTTGTCTCTCTCACTTGGGCCTAAATGGGTCTCAAAGTTGATGGGCCTTGGTTGTCCATTTTTCTAATTTTCTTCACTTAGTTTGGGTCCAAATCAACAAGTGAATTGTGAATCTACTTAGGCCATTTTTATTATTCATCTTGGGCTATAAATATTGTCTATTTACAATGCTATACACCCTTAACACGGACTAAGACAGATTTGACGTCGGGCCTCGTCTCTGTCTAGCTAGTAAATTTAAGCGAAGCAAATAGGTGACTCACCTGTTAGCTCCTAAGTCCTGCAAGGACCTTAATTCTCTTAATTTGTTTAGGATTGTGATTTCCTCAATTTGACATAAAACTTGTACACACTCGACCCTCTTAAGTGTTCGATGTACATATCGCCTCTAATCTGAGATTCAAGCACTTTTAAAACTGGGTGCTAATTTGCCAAACCATATCATGTTTCAATTGCATAGAGTTAGTATATGTAAGATGTGAAGTGTTATAGAACTAGTGAGACAGAACTAGAAAATAGACTTTCCTACCAACCCATTTATAGAAATTTAGGCAAAGTTAAAAAGGTAAGAAGAGCTTTATCTGAATGGAGTAAAAAGGAATAGGGGAATATATTCAAAAAAGTGGCGACTTTGGAAGATATAATCAGAGTTAAAGAGATTGAACTGGAATTGCAAGCTTCCCCAGCAAATAGAGAAGAGTTAAAAAGAGAAGAAGGCGGAGCTAAAAAGATGGCTAAAATTAGAAGAAGAGTTTTGGCAGCAGAAAGCAAGGATGAAATGGCTTCAAAATGGGGATAGGAATACTAAATTCTTTCATTCCTATGTTAGAGGTAGGAGAAAAAAGCTTTATATCAAGGAAATTTGAGATAATCATGGAGTTGTGTTCACAGATGCTGACAACATGGGGATGAAGTTGTTAATTTGTTCAAGAGACAGTTTCAAGCAGAGAACTATATTGGAGATAACTCTATATTGAATCGTATCCCAAAGCTTATAACAAGGGAGGAAAATATGAATATGGCAAAGATCCTTGTAGAAAAAAAAGTGCATAATGCAGTGATAGGACTTAATAAGAATAGTGCCAGTGGTCCTGCTGGATTTTCTAGCTCTTTCTTCGAATATTGCTGGGAGATAGTAGGAGAAGACATCACAACATTGATACAAACCTTTTTCTATGGACAAGAATTGACAAAATTCTTCACTCACCCTAACTTGATCCTGATTCCTAAAAGAGAAGTGATAAAAAGTTTTGTTGATTTGAAACCAATCAGTTTTAGTTCTTTTATCAATAAAATCATCTCTAGAGTGATTCATGATAGATTGGTACAAACACTTCCTAAGATAATTTCTCATAACCAATCGGGATTTGTCAAGGGGAGGAACATCACAGAGAATGTATTACTGGCTGAGGAGATAATAAGAGACATTAATAAGAGGAGCAGGAACACTAATGTTGTTGTAAAGCTAGACATGGAGAAAGCTTATGATAGGGTGTCATAGTTCTTCCTAACCAAGCTGCTAAGGAAATTTGGGTTCTCTAAGACATTGATTGACATGATATGAAGGTTGATTTCAAACAACTGGTACTCAGTGATACTGAATGAGAAGTCTTATTATTTATTCAAATCAACCAGAGGGCTGAAACAGGGAGACCCATTATCCCCCATATTTTTTATCATTGTTGCAGAGGTTCTGATAAGAGGTTTAAATAGCTTAACAGAAGATCCAGACTTTAAAGGATACGGCTTGCCAAAATGGAGCCCTAAAAGGGAATGGAAAATCCCCTGGGTATTGGCAGAAAAGTTTGGTCACATTCAGATACGGCTTGCCAAAATGGAGCCCCAAGATAAACCAATTAGCATATGTTGATGATACAATCCTTTTTGGCTCAGGAGATAGGAGTTTTATCATAAAGATGATGCAGATACTAAAAGATTATGAAGATGTCTTGAGTCAAAGGGTCAATAAAGGTAAGAGCTCCTTTTATTTGCATGATGATGCACCACTTAGTGTGGCAATACTTACTAGCATTAAGCAGGCAAATTTTCCATTCACTTATCTAGGTTGCCTAGTCTACTTTGGTAGGGGGAAACCACCTATTTTGAAGATCTGTTAAGAAGAATTGCTAGTAAAATTTTTTCTTAGAACAATAAGCTTCTCTCTTTTGGTAGAAAACAAATTTTGATTAGCCATATACTGCAATCACTCCTAATTTATTTGCTGGCAGTTATGAATCCCCCAAAAAAATCATAGAAAGAATTCATCAAATTTTTGCTAAGTTTCTATGGAGTAATGTAGGAGGAGCTAAAGGAAAGCATTGGGTTGTATGGAATGACTTATGTTATCCAAAGCAAGAAGGAGGACTCATCTTCAGATCTTTAGATAATGTAAACACAACATTATTTGCAAAGTTGTGGTGGATATTTAGAACCTTTACATCATCCTTATAGGCTCAATTCTTGTGGAATAAGTACTGCAAAAAGATGCATCCAGTTATTGCCACAAACATAGGAGCTTGTCAAGTCTGGAGGAAGATGGTGAAAGTCAGGGAGGAAATTGAACATGAGATACGGTGGCAGCCTATTTCTGGTAGATAAAGCTTTTGGTTGAATAATTGGACTAAGCTTGGAGCCCTCTACTTTGTCAATGACAGCCCAGTTCATAATGAAGAAGCTGAAATCCTAGAGTTTATAGAAAATGGGCTTTGGTCAAGGGAGAAGTTGATAGGAGTGTTGTCTGAAGAATTAGTAAATCATATCACAAAAAGCATTACACCCTCAATTGAGTTAGGCAAAATAGATAAGGCTTTGTGGATAGGGGAAACCACTAGAACATTTATGGTTAAATCAGCCTATAAGATCATAAGAAGCAAGAAATAGGAACAATATTGGTCAAAACATGTGTGGGTGAAGGGTTTACCCCTTAAAATTGCTTTTTTCATTTGGAGAGTAAGAAAAGGCAAAATTGCAACAGATGACAACTTGAGAAAGATGAAATTCCAAAGGTCTCAAGATGTTACTGTTGTGAACAGAAGGATGTTGAGACCATAGAGCACTTATTTCTAACATCTCCCATTACTCAAAGGCTATGGAAGCATTTTGTTAGTTTTGCAGGTATACAGGTGGAGGGTTTGCACTTACAATAGCTAACTCACAATGCTGGGAGTACCAACGTCCTGTATAGCTAAACACAGTTATGAGGATCATCCCAGCAATATTATTGTGGCAGCTTTGGAAGAACAGGAATGCTCAGAAGAATGGGAAGAGTTATTTTTATAGTTGGATGTCATACCAATGCCATCAACTGCTAACTCAGTTTATAAAAGGTACTATCAAATGGTTAAAGAACATCCCTCATAATTGGGGGGAACTGGTGGAACTAATTAGCTTATACATGCCAAAACTATATTTTCTAAAGGTGAAATAGGAAGTTCCAGTGAATGGCAGTTTAGTCTATAACACTGATGGGGCAAGCCATGGTAACCCAGGACGTAGTGCCTATGGGTTTTGCATTAGAAATGGTGAAGGTAACCTAGTATATGCCGAGGCATAAACCATTGGAACAGCAACTAATTTAGAAGCTGAAGGAAAAGCAATCAGCATAGCCCTGAAGTACTATCTAAGATCAGGTATTAACAAGATTCATATTCAGACAAACTCCCTAAGCATCAACCACATGATTAAAAGGGAATGGAAAATCCCCTGGGTATTGGCAGAAAAGTTTGGTCACATTCAGCACATTCTAGAAAGAGTGAAACAGACATAACACATGTATACAGAGAGGCTAATCAATTGGCAGATTCCACAGTTAATGAGACTTTCAACCATTCAGGTAAACTACAATACCACAACTTTGCACAATCACCGACTGTAGCTAAAAAGATCCTAAATCTAGACAAAACACAAGTCCCCTCATTCAGAATAAGTACAAGGCCTATATTTAGGGGAAGCACATAACAAGTTACAGTCAAAACATGTACAAAATAAACTTTAAATGCTTGGGTGCAAAAGAAATCTTCAGAAAGAAGCATACAAACTCAAAAATACCAACCCATCCAGGGATATCTACATCAAGGAGGGTGTCTAAGGTCAGCAAGCACACCTTTAGAGGGGACACGGTAGGGCCGCCCATTGGTCAGCTCGGCTTACGCGAGCAGCGTGGTGTGGTCCTCTTCACAGAGAATATTCCTAACAAAAGTCTATGTCATAAAGGAAAGAACACAAAAATCAACAAGGACGAGGCCCACTACATACCTTTATTCTTGAAGGAAACACCTTTTAAGACAAGCATGGAGAAAGTGGACTCCTAAAAACAAGAGAAAGCATGTGTAGAAGAAGGGTCCCAATGGCAAAGGGACCTTAGCATTTTACTTTTGTCCATTTCAATTTCTAGTTTGTCTTTTAATTTTTCTTATATGTCGGCTCCACTACATAATCAAGATATATTGGGTTTGGCCCACCCCTTTTGTTTAAATAAATAAATGAAAAAAGGGCCCCTGGCCCAAATTTTATTTTTAAAAAAAAATTTCCCGTTTTTATTATGATGAATAAGAAAATTTACGGGGAATATGACCTAGCCATTGTGGTGCCTATGTATCCCGTTAAAATGAAAATCAGGTCAAACATAGTTCAAATAGATATAATTGATAAAATCACATTTTAAACAAAATATATGTATTTACAAAATTAAATAAACATGAACGGAACAAATTATGCAATATTTATACAAATAAATGACGTAGAATGCACCCTAATATACATATGACCAATCAAACCAAAGAAAAATCTAACTATTGAAGAATGTGTATATCGTGTATATGTCATATTACCCCTCAAAAATATTGTACAATTTATACAAATAAATGGGATACAAACTGAGGAAAAAGGATGTACAAACAAAAATATAATTTCCATGCAGGTGATAATTTATTTACAACAAAATGAACTAAACTACAAATAATAGAATCTTAAACAAGAAGGGCAATAGTACATAAAACCTGATATACATATTCTTCAATTTAATGCAAGGTGGTGTTCTAATGGACCGACAAATGCACTTAAATGAGAAATTTGGTTTCGCTCTAGCCTAGGTTTACTAAGAGTTGGTTACAAAAGACTTGGTACCCAAGTTGGAAAAACTACAGGGTGAAATAGTAAATGGTGTTGGGCGACTGCAAATCGACTACCCACTTACCACTTTCAAAAAAGATAAAGGGATTTTTTCGAAGGGACAGCCGCGGATAACCACGTAACCGCCCTTATTCTTATTGCAAACTATTTTCCATTTGGCGAAATCAATGTCATGAATACAAATAACAATATACCGATAATTACACAAATAATGAATGAATAAATTAATTAATACAATAGACAAATAATCAATACAATAAATGATAAAACGGGCTTTTGACAAACTAGGGCCCAAGCGTACGACTTGGGTTGGAACTTAAGACAACTATTGGATGCATCACGAACCAATAAATTGTCACTTATTCCAAGAAGTGTCAAATGTATAAAAAAGACCGGTTGCGGGTTCACAAAATTGTTCTTTTAAATACGCAAAATCAATATCAATGGAAACGTCATGAATACAATGACAATATTCATATAAGTAAATAAATAATGAATAAACAATATAGACAAACAAATAACAATATATACATATGTGATATAATGCAAAAATAAATAAATAAATAAATAAATAAATAAAATAGAATCCTCCTCAATTTGAAAAAACGAACTCATAATGGTTAGAACCTCAACATATCCCCAGTAGAGTCGCCATTCTGTTGACATCCTGAAGGCGCAACATCGTGGAAACTCAATAAAAAATAATAAAAATAAAAGAATTTAAAGAAAAAAATAATTTAATTTAGTAGTTGCCACCTAATTTTAAGGATAATTATGAAACCAATTAATTATTTACAAAATAGTCTGCGAACCAAAAATTTTGAGTAAGGGTTCAAGTTATTCCGAAGGAAAGGTATTAGCATCCTTCAGAATCCACAACTGTGGGTCCCGACTGAACTCATTTTATCAAATTGAGGAGGAAATACACAATATGATACAAGTATGATAATTATGAAATAAACATACATAAATAATATACACAATGATGAATAAATAAAGGATAAACTAAAATTGTTCTGTCTTTTTAATGGGGATGCCTCGAAATCCGACGGATAGATTTTTCGTCGGCCAAGTTTAGAAAATAATGAACTTAAATTAGAAAACTTGAATTTTAACATATAACAAATATGAACATAAACTAATTTTTTCCGTCTTTTAAATGGGGAGTCCTCGAAATTCGACGGATAGATTCGTCATCGCCCAAGTTTTAACAAACAATGAACATGAACTTAAATAAAAATAAATTTTCTCTGTCTTTTTTAAAGAGGAGGCCTCGAAATCTGACGGGTAGATTCGTCCTTGGTCAATTTAACAAGTAATATGTACAAAACTTAAACTAAAATTTTCTAATTTTAAAATATAAGAAATATAAATTAAAACTAATTTTTTTCGTCTTTTTGAATGGAGAGACCTCGAAATCCGACAGATAGATTTTTCATCGGTCAATTTAACAAACAATATGTACAAATTATTTTAAAGAAGAAATTTGTAAGAACAACAACTAATAAACAATTGAGGAAATTAACATTATCAAAACAAGTACACTAATACTTTGAGAATCAAATAGAGGCAATACAATAATAATGAAACAAAAGCTAGATAAATAATAAAATAATGAAATTATGACAAACATACGTACACACCATGAGACAGATCATCAATCAAGCACTTGACTAATAATTTAAATATATATACATCTAAATAAAATAACTCAAAGAATTAAAGTTTAGTGATGAATGACAAAGTAATTAATAACATTGTGCAAAACCAGTACACTAACAACAATAATCAACCATACACAACACAATAAGAAGAACCATTATCTAAAATAGCATGAGCAAAGTCCAAGCATAAAGGCATTTATGAAATTCAGTAGAGAAATACTCAAATTAATAAAAGTACCCAATAGATCCATTCAACATGAATAATATTAAAACAAGTCAAAATGAGGAGACAAGAGTAAAGTTCATCACCATAGGGGAGTATTTCTTGGTCAGATCTGGACACTTCAAGGTGCAACAAGAATGACAGAATAGTGGTAATGCTTTGACCTTTGTTCGCCGGAGCCATTTCATTCTGCTTGAGCTCGTTTTGATGGAGAAAAGGATGGGATTCCTCTGGTGGTTGGAGCTTTTTCCTGTTATCGACATTTTCTAGCATGGGGAGAGATTAGTTTTGGTGGTGTTAGAAGGCTAACTTGGAGTGGTTGTTGAGGGCTTTCATGGTAGTTTTTTTTATGGGTGGAAATGGGGTTGTTTGGTTATTTCCGGCTGGTTCGTTTGGGGTTTATGGTGGGTGTTTCATGCGAGTTTTGTGGTGTTGTTGGGCGGATTTTAGTGGAATTTTGGGAAGTTTTGTGTGGGATTTCATGGCAAGTTTGTGGTGTGATTTGGGGTCGAAAATAGGGCTATTTTGGGTTTATTTTGGATGGGGTTTTGGGTCAGATTTCTGGTCCATTTTTGGTGGCGGAGTAGGGGGTTTTTGGGTGGCATGTTTATAGGTTTGAGAGGGATTTTAGGTCATGTTTGGGGTTGCTGGTGTAGCTGATTTTGAGGATTGATTGTGGTGGGTTTTGGTATTTTAAGGTGCATTTGGTTGCTGGTTCGTGGCGGAAATAGAGGAGGAGAAGGGTGACAGAAACAAAGGTTTTCCGGCGGGGTTTTGGTGAGGAAGAAAGGGGATTTTGCTGACTGGTTTTGGGGTTTTGATGGTGGTTTGGAGCGTGAGGAAGAAGAGATCACCGGAATTTTTGCCGAATTCCGGCGAGGGGTGCCAGAAAAATAAAAAGAGAAAGAAGAGATATATATTATTTAAGGATTTTTCCAAATTGGGAATCTACTCTACACAATTATAATGATAAAGATTATATACACCTCAAAACATAAACCTAATGGAAGAAAAAGATATGGGCCCAAATTGTGGGCCAAGACACATCGCGTATAATTATATCTGAACAAGAAAAAGAATTATTACATTGCATTTAAAATTTAAAATTAAACTAATTAAAATTCTAATATTATAAAAATAAAAGTAATTATCAAAAAATTAATCTAAAATTGCCCAAAAAGTATTTTAAGCTAATTAAAAATATCAACATAAAAAGTAAGGATTTTTTGAAGTGTTGGGCCAAAATTGGGTGTCAACACCCCCCGGATTGGGCATGGTCTGATGCAACATTTTATATAGAATTCATCATATAGATAAGCTCGTTTCATCATCATAACATCATTCATATCATATCTCATGCCTTGGACCTTCAATTCTTCAACAAACCACATCCAGACATTTTATCAAACGCTTAGAGGGTGTACAATACTAGTATAAAACCATAAAATACAGGGATGAAATCATGCAAGAAAATCCACAATAGAACCATCAATCAACACCTTGCAACACCCTCAAACAACATACATCAAAACCCCTTATCAAAACTTACAATAGATCCAAGATTTATAGCTCAAAACATAGCAAAACAGTCACAACCTTACATAGCTTCAACATAGTTCATAGACATGTTCATACTAGTAAACCCAATTGTAAAATCAACTTTAAATCATGCAAATTGAGTAAAAAGGAGATTAGTCCACTAGGGGTGGAAGAACCCAATGGCTAAAACCTACATATCTTAGCTTTGAGGAAGCTCTTGATGAAGATTGAAAATGGAGGCTTGAAGCTTGAAGGAAATCCTTAGTTCCGGATCAAGGCTTTGAAACTTGAATTTAGGAGTGAAAAATATGGCTAAGTATTTGAGAGGATGTTGGAAATCCTAAATTTCGGATGAGGGTTTTGTGACTTGAATTTTGGGAGTGAACTTGAATTTTGGGAGTGAAAAAAAAATGGCTAAGTATTTGAGAGGGTGTTGGGGAATGTTTAGGATGATATGAGGGTGAAATATGGCTAAGTATAGTTATTTTTATGTTTGGGAACACTTAGGCCCAAGAGTCAAAAGTCTTGGACCGAGATAGAAAAATTGGACAAAAAACTGTATAGGAGCGCGCCCTTGGCGCGTCGCGCCAGGGGTGCGGATCGTCTCTAGAAGTTCGCATTTTTTTGATTTTTAAATTTTGCTACGGTTGCTCTTAAATCAGGGTTAGACTCTTTTTCCCCTAATTTTGACCCCTTAAACAAGAATATGAAGTCATATTTTTGATATCACGCATGGATTTTGAGATATATAGAAATTTACGATTTTGAGCATTCTGAGGCACATTTTCGGGTACTTTTGGGGTCATTTCAATATCTCCCCCTTAGGAACATTCATCCCTGAATGTAAAAGAGACATAAAAGATGAGAGTGATCATAAATAAATCAGCCCCAACAAGTATGCAACATTACATTTAAAAGATCATTTTCAAAATTTATAGAGACATGGAACACCGGATGAACCAAATTTATTTCACTAGGCAACTTTAACTCATAAGGTACCATGCCAACCCTCTTTATCACCTCATAAGGACCAACATATCTTGGACTCAACTGCCCCTTTTTACCAAAATGGACCACACCATTCATTGGAGAAACTTTCAAATAGACCCAATCACCCACTTTGAATTCAAGGTCTCTCCTTCTTACATCGGCATAGGATTTTTGGGGACTTAGGGCTGTTTTCAACCTTTCCCTAACCATCCTAACCTTCGCAAGAGCCTCCATAACAAGATCCGGTCCAATAAAGCCACCTCTCCAACCTCAAACCAACCAACCGGTGATCTACAACGTCTCTCATAAAGAGTCTCAAAGGAGTCATACTGATGCTAGAGTGATAGCTATTATTGTATACAAACTCTATCAAAGGAAGATGGTCATCCCGACTACCTTTTAGCTCTAAGACACAAGCCCTAAGCATATCTTCAAGTGTTTGAATGGTTCTTTCAACTTGGCTATCTATTTGAGGGTGAAAGGTCGTACTTAGGTGAACTCTTGTTCCAAGACCCCTTTGAAAAGACCTCCAAAAGTGTGAAGTGAATTTTGAACCACGACCTAATCTGATGGACAAAGGAACCTCATGTAACCTCACAAACACATGGATGTACAACCTTGCATACACGTCAGCCCCATATGTGGTCTTAACCGGTAGAAAGTGAGCAGATTTCGTCATCCTATCAACCACAACCCAAATGGAATCAAAACCTTTTCTAGTCTTGGGCAACCCAACCACAAAATCCATATTAATCACCTTCCATATCCAAGTAAGAATCTCTATTTCTTGGGTTAGGCCACCCGGCCTTTGATGCTTGGCTTTGACTTGTTGACAACTATGGCAATCGAAAACAAATTTGGCAATATCGCACTTCATGCCTCCCTAACAATACACATCCCTCAAGTCTCTATACATTTTGGTGGAACCGGGGTGGATAGAATAAGAAGAATTATGGGCCTCATCAAGGATTTTCTCCCTCAAAC
>DF357333.1:134065-189298 GCA_000787875.1 Solanum virginianum | reverse complement strand
TGTATACTTCTGCTTCCCATGTAGGACCCTTAACTTGTTGGTTTCTCCAAAGTACCTTGACAGATGCAACTTTCTTGTTCCTTAGCTTCTTCACTTACCGATCTAGAATTTCAACCGGTACCTTTTCATAACTCAAATCCTCTTCAATGTTCACATCATTCAAAGAAACTATAGAACTTGGGTCACTTATAAATTTCTTAACATCGACACATGGAAGATTGGATGAATCGAGTGCAACTTGTTGGTAGATCCTACTCATGTACTACTTTCCCCACTCTTCTCACCTCCTTGTAAGGTCCCACATATCTAGCACTCAATTTTTATTTCTTACCAAATCGGAGAACACCTTTCATTGGAGACACCTTCAAATAGACCCAATCACCAACTTGGAACTCAAGTTTCCTTCTTCTCACATCTAAGTAGGACTTTTGCCAGCTTTGGGCTATTTCTAATTTCTCCCTTATGCTTTTAATTTTTTCCATAACATTCATTACCAAGTTTGGTGCTATTAATGCCACCTCACCAACTTCGAACCACCCGATGGGCGATCTACATCATCTACAATACATCACTTCGAATGGTGCCATCTCAATACTTGCATGGAAGCTATTGTTGTAGGCAAACTTGATAAGTAGAAAATGTTCATCACAACTTCCCTTGAATTCCTACACACATGCTTTCAACATATCTTCTAATGTCTGAATAGTCCTCTCGGCCTTCCTATCGGTTTCATGATGAAAAGTTGTACTCAACTTCACCCTAGTGCAAAGTCCTCTATGAAAGGATTTCCAAAAGTGAAAAGTGAATTGCAACCCATAATTTGATATAATGGGAAATAGAATCCCATGCAACCTCACTGATTATTAGATGTACAAGCGGGCATAGTCCTCGACACTAGATATAGTCTTGACCTATAGGAAATGAGATCACTTTTTCATGCAATCAATTATCGCCCATATGGAGTCAAAATGCTTTTGGTCTTTGGCAATCTAACAACAAAATGCATGTTGACCTCTTCTCACTTCCAAGTAGGAATGTTAATGTCTTGAGCTAGCCACCTGGTCTTTGGTGTTCAATTTTGACCTGCTGACAATTGGCATATTCAGACACAAATTGAGCTATGCCTTTTCTCATCCTATTCCACCAATAAATGTCTCTCAAGTCTCTATACATCTTGGTAGTCGAGATATATGGAATATGAATAGTCATGTGCTTTTTGTATGATCAACATCTTCAACTCACTATCATTGGGCATACACAACCTTCCTTGATATTAGAGTGCACCATCGCTCCCTTGTGAGAAGACATCTATCTTTCCATCTTCTACCAGGGATTTCAACTCATCATCATAAAGTCATTCAATTCATAAAACATGCATTGGACTTTCAAATCCTCGAGAAATCATAACCGGACATTTTATCAAACACTTGGCGGGGTTGTAGTGTTAATGTAAAATTGCATCACCACTTTCGGACTCACTCAATCTTATTCCCAGTCTTGCCAACCTACGAACATCTTTGGTAAACTTCCTTTTTCTATCATCTTCTATATAAGACACACTACCCATAGAAATTTTACTAAGCGTGTTAGCTACCACATTGACTTTTCGGGGATGGTACTTCACACTTATATCCTAATCTTTGAGTAGCTGTAACCAACTCTGTTGCCTCAAGTTGAGATCTTTCTGGGTGAACATGTGTTGGAGACTTTTATGGTCGGTAAAAACAGCCACATGAACTCTATATAAGTAAAATTGCCAAATCATTAAGGCAAATGCCTTCATTGTAAGCTCAAGATCATGTGTTGGGTAGTTCTTGTCATGCACTTTCAACTGCCTTGTAGCATATTCGATCATTTTACCATTTTGCATTAGCACACAACCTAACTGGATCCTTGATGCATCACAGTACACGATAAACCCATCATTCCCTTATGGCAATGTCAATATGGGGGCTAAAGTCAATTGATCCTTTAAAGTTTAGAAACTTCTTTCACATTCATCCATCCACACAAACATAGCCTACTTTTGATTTAGCTTGGTGAGTGATATCACTCAACTTGGATACTCAAAGGAAGTAGGGGCAGTCGTCATTAGCATATTACCCAACTTCGAAGGTCAGGGTCAGATCCCATAGGGAATCATGGTTGACAAATTGAAGTGGTTCATTAGACTAAGCAATTGTAGGTTTTAGGAGATTACAATAATTAAAATCAATATTTAACTGCACAATATCTAATCAATAGATTGATCAACAAATTAAAAGAGATGTTAGGGTTGTGAAAATATGGGAATCGATCTATTAGCTAGATGAAAATATTTGACTAATTGAGTTAATAATGACTGAATATGCTAGGTTGCTTGCAGCCTATGTTCAATTATGACACACGAGTGTCTCATATGATTCAATTACGATATCATACGTGTATCACCGAGGACATGCTTGGCCTAAGAAGTCTCAGCAAACCCCTAAGACCTTAGCCATTGAATCCATAGTTATGAACTTCAACTGAAACCCTAGAAGGTTTCTAGCTATTACATCCATTCCACACTCTAATCACACTAGTTAAAGCAATAATTAGAGATCTAAATTAAACCCAAATTTGCAGCCTTGAAATTATAGATTAAATATAGGAATGGATGTAAATTCACTCAAATCAACAATAATAAAGTCAAAATATCAATGATACAATAGATAATCAATAGCCCATATCATTAGCACACCTCCAACATAGGGGTTTAGCCACTCATGCTAGATATTAGAAATTCAATACCAAAAATAGCAGCTAAAGTCATGGGTAGCAAGATTGAATAGAGAATAGTTGATTAACACTAGTTGATCTCCTCAAGTTTTGCTTTTCAAGAGCTTGAAACTCTATCACCCCTTTGTACTCTAGAGCAAGGAATGTTCTATGTACTTCTACTCTCTTTGTAAAACTAAGAAGAATGATATATATAATATCCTTTATAATTTGCTTAAATATTACGTGCAAAAGTATACGAGTTTATACTCCGAGTTGCCATTCGGCAGTCAAGACCATCCATTGTAGAGCACTCCGGTGATGCATTGAATGTGTGCTTGAACGCTTTCCCTTGCATCCTCTTAAGACTTATTTCTCTACAATATTGGGTGATGGTTCTTCACTTCACTAATACAGTTCGGCGATTCGTCGAAGTTCCTCTCTCATTGCCTTCCTGTCATGATTTTGAGGCTTTGAGTACTACAACTTTAGGTAGTCTCTTGAGCCATTTCGTGGTACGCTGAATATGTTTGGCAACATTGATTCTGACCACCTTCTTGACTTGGGCTTGAACCTCGATTGCTGTAATGCTAGGCGATCTCCCTGATGTTCAGAGGATCCCCGAATATGTAGGCGATACCGCTTTTATCCACCTTTTGACACTTTAGCTCCTTTTCCAAGATTTATCAAGTATTGTCCATTCGTGTACTTTTAGTTCCATTTCCTGACACAACACATGCACATTAGTTAGAGATTGGAAATAATAGTACACTGTGGATAATATTTCTTTGCAAACTACCCTAAAATGAGTTTGAAATATAAAATCATCAACACCTCAAACTTAAGCCTTTGCTTGCGCTCAAGCAAAGTAAACATCAGTCAATCCAATTTCATAGCTTGCAAATAGGTCCACAGGGAGCAACACATACACTTTCACTATTTTTATCCTCTTTTGAACTTTCACGAACCATTACGTGATTTTGAAGCCCTAAAAGATGACTAAGGAGTAATCTAGACATGGTTGTACTCACAATTGCTCATGTAGCTGATGATCACTGCCTAAAGGCATCACTATTTACCTTTACACCAAAGATCACTCCAATTGTCAAATAACATGTAAGCTTCAATCTATATGCTTGTTCTTATTCTCAATCAGAGTTTACTTGACTTTCTTCTGAACTAAGATCCCAAAGGACTTCGTTAGGATTGTAATGTAGGGTTAAGGTTGGGTAGTATAGCATATAGATAGTAGTGGCTCATCCCTCCTTACACTCTACACATTCTTTTAATGCTCAAAGATCCTTTTGGTCCTCTTCGTTTCCTCTCATTTTGACACCTCTTTATCTTTTGATCTTTCATCCTAAGTGTCTCCCCTTTTTGCACTATCTTTTACAAATTTAGAGGGTCCTCTTTTCCAAGCAATTCTTTTTAGTTCAACTTTTTTTGTTTTTTAGCTTTTTCAACATTTTTCTTGCATTCATCATTTCTAGGAATCTTCACCTTTCTTTCTTTTTCTTTTGTTTTTCCTCGACTCTTTCACAGGAGACACCCCTTTCTTTGTACTAATACCCCTAACTTTGGCCTTTGGGCATCACTTTGCTAATTTCAGGCTCAAAGAGGGATTATTAAGGAACAAGAAGGAGTTTTCTTTCACAAATACAAGTCAAAGCTACATGGTTGCAAAAGAAAGGATCGAGGCTCAAAGAGAATACTAAGGACTCAATTTATTGTCAATGTATGTCAATATGATCAAAGTGGACTCAATGGAACAAAAGAAGGCCTAAGGTCCTTTCCTAAAAACAAATCAAGCAAGTTCTAGATGTTGCAAAATATGTGTTTCAACAAAATTCCTAATATCACAATGGCAAAATGGATTCACATTTGAATAATGATAACATATTCGTAACTTTTGATCATCACATATCCATGCTCAATCACTCACATAGTCAACTCAAGATGCATAAAATCCATACATGGGCTGATTCATTAAAAAAAGACTAATTAGTGAGTGGGTACATGCTCCTTGCCCATGGCATCATCCGAATCAATAATATGGATCACCGATACTCGGATTACTAAGGACAAGAGACATGATATTTGCATTAGAACAACTTTTTGTATGTGCATAGGTTTGCCAAAATTCAAGGATATCATTTGCAATCATTCATCCATTCAACTAAAAAAAGAAGAAACTTTAAATAGCAAAATAAATACTACTCTATTACAACCCAAAATAAAATTATTTACAACCCAAAAATTTAAAATTGTCTCAACATTCCTCAACAAAATCAATATAAACATCACTATCCTATCAAATCATAACAAAAACATAAGGTAATTATCATTAACAGAGATAGGAAACTCTATATGCTCACCCAGTCCTAATTAAAAAATGTTGTCCTCAATATGCAAGGAACAATAGAAATCAAGCATAAAAGGAAGGAATGAGTGTTAGAACCCCCCTGGTCTGAGTCAATTCTGTTATGGTGGTGGTGGAGCTGGAGAAGTGGTCATGGGGGCATTAATATCCTAATCTATTGGTGCACTCTCAAAATCAATCAAAGGCCTCTAGGCTCGGGCTTACATACACTGGATATGCCTATCATGGACGTGTCTAAAAGGGATGTTGCTTTCATAGTGTCCATGATTTCGCCTTTCACCCTTGCTAAATCATTATGCTTCTTCTGGCTAGGCTCTACTTCCAATGCTTCTTTATCAGTTTTTAAGGTGCTTGTTTCCTTAGTTTCTTCACTGCCCTCACCCAAAACATCCACATGCATCACATCATTAGGGACTATAGTCATGTCCACCTTGGATGGATCCTCTAGACCATCCCAAAAGTGCTTAAATCTGTGGAGAAGGCTGCTACATTTTTTTACGAAAAAGCAATGTCAGCTTTTAAAACCAATGAGCCATCACTTCCATCGCCTGCCTTCTCTACAGCTACCACCCTATCCTTTAAGCTGGCTAGTTCCTTTCCATAGTCATCAATCATATCCTTAAGCCTATGCATTCTCAGTTTGTGTGCCTCCATCAACTCCTACTACTTAGCCTCAGCCTTAACATACAGCTTCAATGCTCTAGTTATAACTGCCTCAACCAGCTTAGGCATAGATGACTCAACTCGAGTGCCACGAAGATCGGCTATTTTGGCCAATAAGCCAGTGCCATAAATAGTAGCCCTAGTGAGTGGAGGTTGGTCATCTTTGGCCTGTAGCTCTGCCTGTGGCTCACCAGTGGTCTAGGGGTAAAAGGTGAATTTAAAGAAGAGGAGAAAAAGTTATACCTACCTCGGGACTTAGCTTTATAGTATCAGACTCGAGGTCGTCCCTTAGAGATTTAGCCTCAATCCTCTAGATGTCACTAGATGCTGATGGAGTCACCTCTACATCAACCTTCTTATTTCAGGAACTCCAACTTGCTTACATAGGTCTGTGATGAGGCTTGGAAACAACAACAAGGTCTGATCTTCTTTTTCCCTGGTGAGGATTTCTGGGGCATTAATTGCACCGATTTAACTCTTTTCTATCCATAATACAACCAACTAGCACAACTTTGGCCTGACAAAGTATCGACTCATTCTATGAAGTCATCAATTTGCTATTGATGAATTTGAACCAACACTGTGCTGGTATGTTCATTTCCTTCTTTTCAATGATTGCTCTCTTCTCTAACCACGAGGGAGATGGAATTCGGATCAATGGGGCTAACCATGCTTTGGTATCCTCAAATGTCTCGAGCTGCATTATATCTTTCAGGTTGATTTAGTTCTGAAATGTGCATCCAAAAATGTCATTGATTTTAGTTTCACCACATAGGAATTGCACACCCCTAACCTCTGCAACATCAAGAGGCTTGAGTACCATTTGCACTTTTCTTTTGCTCTTTGGAAGGCCTTACCATAGGCCTCATAAAACTCGCAAACTACACTAGGCATATATGAATCCCGAGGTTTGGTAAAGATATGAAAGTTGTGAAATTTAAGGACATCCCAAACCTCTCAGTACATCCCAAACCTCTCAGTACCAATCAATAACTCAATCCATTGATAGTTGTTTCTCTTCTAGAATTGTCCTGTGCCCCTTTACTATGAGTTTGTTTAGATGTCTCGAAGCTATTGTTTCCTAAATTCTCTGTGATGATACACAAATAGATTCAGTGGTAGCATTTACTGTAGCCGAAAGTTATAGAGCTTAATAATATTTAACAATTAGACAAAGCGTGTGTGATACTTTGGTGCATCGATGAGTCCAATTCAGTGGTTACAATGACTATCATCGAAGATAACTGGCAAGGCCAACTCCCATGCATTCAAAATTTGATTACCTTTCATAGGAGCAATTGGGATGATCACACACTAACACACGAATACATGCTCATTCATTTATTTTTACATTCACATGGTCATTATGGCTATAACTTCATTCAAGCGATGACTTATCCTTAAGAATGAGGTCGCCTAATCTATCATCGAGCAAGTTCATTTTCACTGAAAAGATTTTGGGGATACTCAAACTTTACCCATAGCCAATAAGAGCAATCAATACAACAAGAATGCATATGCATTCAAGCATTCTCATGATCATGGTACTCTCAAGTTAAAGCAATCAACAGGGTACTAAGGACCAAATTGAGATAGTACTTGCTAACATTTCACATTTGGGCAACAAATCTATCACATTTAGCCCAAGCCCACATCATATGCACCACCAATTTTAAGATATTTTTGAACGTATCGAAAACCCAAATAAATCATACATACATATAACATAGGGTTTTAGAATCATCATAACGTATCACCCATATGATTTTTATCAACTTTTCAGTCACAAAACATGATTATCAACTCACAAAAACTCTGATCAAACTTCTTCATCTCAAGGGCATCATACCCACAAAAGAAATTAAAGCTAAGGGCCAAAAATATACCTCTTTAATGATATAGAGAGAGATGAGAACCTTATGTTAGCTTTTATTGATGAATTTCTTTACACCAAGAGAAATTTTGCAATTGAAAGACTAAAAGGGAGTATTGGTTTGTGAAGAAAGTGAAAAGGAGAGAATATGAACAGTGAAAAGCCCAAGGCCTTGGAAAAGCCTTTAATAGGTCAGTCAAGCATGAGGAGTCAGTGATGTCGACTCTCCCTGCCAAACATATTCTACGGTACGCCGATTATGCTTAAGACTGCCATTTTTAATAGAAATCAAACCTTAACTTTGGTCACAAAGGGTGGTGTCATTGACCATCGCTCAACATGTTTGGCGATTTGCCAAACTGCAACTAAGATCACTGAATTTAATAGCACCTTAGTAGTCCTTGAATGGCTCCAAAGGTGGTTAAATACTCGATCATTGTCTTAATTTAGTGATTCGCCAACCAGACCCATTAGGTTGCCCTTTTATCTTCCACTTCAGATTCTTCCTCTTCAAACCTGCATAAATTAACGCCCATTATTTAAAAGAAAATCTTATCGAACTACCTTGGGTTGCCTCCCAAGCAGTGATGCAGTTAATGTCATGGCACGACATAGTCCTTCCACTCCCTCAAGTCACCTATGAGCAGTCTATCACTGATATCAGCCAGAGGTCTTTCACCTTATTCAGAGATTTGCAGATGTTGAACACCACCTTCTCATTATTTACCCTAAACCATAGGTCTCCTCTTTCTACATCCACAACTGCCCCTTCTGGTGGCTAAGAATGGCCTTCCTAAGATAATCGACACATCGGTGTGTACCTCACAATCCAAGATCACAAAGTCAGATAGAAGAATGAACTTTTCTACCTTCACCAACACATCATGAAGAATCCCCACTATTTTTTTGATGGACCGATCAGCCATAACCAGATTCATAGTAGTTGGTGAAGGGGTTTCCAGCCTCAATTCATCAAATATAGACAAAATCATAAGATTTATGCTTACGCCACATAGCGCCTTGTTGAATTTGTTAGCTCCAATGGTGCAAGGTATTATGAATGCACCAGGGTCCTCTTTCTTTATAACTAGAGCTTTTGTCAAGATAGCACTGCAATTGTAAGATACCTCAATTGTCTCACTTTCTAGGGTCTGATTCTTTAACATCAACTCTTTCATAAATTTGGCATATCTTGGCATTTTAGTCAATGACTCAACTAATGGAACATTTATGGACAGAGAATTGAATATAGAAAGAAGTTTTTGAAATTTAACATCCTCCTCTTTCTTCTTTAATCACCAAGGGAATGAAGGATCAATCTTATCTTGAAGTGCTTTCAACCTTACATCTAAACTTGAATTTTCATATAATATTTTCTTACTATTCAGTGCATCATCTCCAATCTTCTCTTTTTATCACTCTCTGGATTGTAAAGAGCATCACCACTTCCATTATCAGCTACACTCTCACAATATCAACACTCACTGCATATTTATCTTCTCCTTCCTTATTCTGACATTTTTCAATAGTAAGTGAGGACTTAGTACCTTCTACCACTCTTCCACTATGGGCAGTGATAACTAAACTTTGCTATCAGTGCCCTTAGGATTGGCTAATGTGTCACTAGGGAAACCACCTTTTGGTCACCGATTGAGATGGGTGATGTCACCCAAGATATACTTCCTTTTTGAAGGTTAAAGTGGTCATTGTCAAGATATATAACAACCAAGGTTAGGGTCGAATCCCACAGAGAATATGGTAGACTCAAAGTAATTTTAAGTAATTAAAGTTAATTAACCTACTTATCTCCCGAAGGGAGGGGTTTTTGTATAATTTGCAAAAAGTAAACCTAAACTAGAACAAGTGTTGTGAAATTAATGAGAAGAGTAACTAGGGTATTGTGCTCCCTATGATCCCCTAACTTGGTATTACCAAATAATTGTAATCTTTTCTAGTGCATTGCATGCAACACGATAAGTTAAGTTTACCAAATCCTTTGATCAAGGCGAGAGGTAAATTTCACTGTGTGATTTGATCCATCCCTATAGTGTGACATTTCTAACCCTATTGTCCTAGTACAACCCCCCTTGATCTAGTTTGGTTTATTAGACGAGAAAAAATTGATCAAACCCTATTAATTAATCTCTTTTCCCATTCATTACTACCTTAATATAGTCAGTAACAATTAGGTAAGTTCTAACATTGGCAATCATTAAAAAGCAATCAAAATGATATTAATTAATATATGCATGCACACTTTCCAAGAATTACGAATTATTTGATTTTACCTTGTTTGTTCTTCCTAGTTCCCACAACCCTAGTTGTGAATTTAGCTATGGATATTCATTGTAGATGCAAGAATCATGATAAGGAATAACATAATATAACACTTACAAAGATGAATTTAAGAATAAGCAATCTGAAACTCTTCACAAGAAATTACAAAGTATTGATTAAAATCACAAAGTTGTTCTATGTGTTTCTAAGAACTTCTTCTATCTTTCTTGTCATTCTCCTTTGTTCTCTACTAAAAATGAATTAAATAAAACTATTTATATTAGGTGAATTATAAATCCAAAACAAAATAGGAAAACTATATTCGATAGGCAATATGAGCAGGGTTATGGGCCATACAAAGTTTATTGCCCGTACTAGGGCTTCGTGATCTTCACTCTTCACAACTGGACAAAACTTCTACAAGACCTTCTATGGGCTATATTCAGACTTATGACCCATATAGGGTTTCATCTGATGACTTTTCAAAAAATCCCAACTTCTCATCCTCAAGGTACGAAACCTCATCCATGGCTCATACAAATTTTCATGGCTCGTCTGATAGTTCATAAATGTAACTTCAGAAAATTGGACCTTTACTAGATCTCAACTACGAACATACTCTACAGCTCATGGAAATTTCAATGGCCCGTAAAGTACTTTGTACATCAGCAAAATTGTAACAACTGCAACACTTAGCCTAAAATCTTGCCAAATCTTATAATCCTAAAAAAGAAACATAAAAGCACATCAAACCTACTAACATCTCACTTTCCAGTTCAATTTTAACTTTTCGAGCGCTCACATCACCTTTTGCTCAAGGTCCACCAGTACAAACTTCTAAGTTTTAAGCATCAAAAGCATTGTATTTTGACAGCACATCAACACCCTCAACTTAAAATTGTTGCTTGTCCTCAAGTGACGAACTCAATCTACATAAGTAGTACAGTAACACACAGACCTCAATCTAGTGGCATACATCACCTCAAAAGTAGCACAAATACTCACACTACTTATCAATGCATATCAGATAGCTCTCAAACAAACCAATGTAGATCAATACATGTGACAGTGTAATTGTAACAAGTAAGGTAACCACGGGGAAGCAATAATCACTGAATTAGTCTAAAATCAACAGTGCAATGCAAGTTTCCTCACAAAAAGAAGCCCCATATCCCACTTATGATCATATTTTCAGATTCAATGCTTGGGACTAAACAAAATCACTCACTCTCACAACAGATATTCAAACACTGTGCTCAATACCATATACTTGCCCTATACTCACAACTATGACCTTCGACTACTTAGACTAGGATCATTATAAGACTTTCTTAGCTTATAACGTAGGCTCAGGGGGCTTTAGTATGATGTTTTGGGAATATAGTGACTAATGTCCCTACTTGACATTGTGTTATTCTACACTTTTGCCTACCAAAATTGTCATTTTTTAACTCATTCTCCTTTTCTCCTATTTCAAACTTTTCTTGGTCCTTACTCTCAATTTTAGCTCATTGCCTTCTATATTTTACATCAATTTTTTCATTTTAGCTCATTTTCTAGGCATTTATTTATTTTTTCTTGCGCCCATAGTACATTTTCCCCCTTTTTCCTGTATTACTAGCTTTCACCCCATTTTATGTGATTAATTTTATACCAGCCACCCTCAACTTACGCTTTTAGCTTGAGTCGAGATGCATAATATCCAACCTTTGAACCAAGGCCACTTTTTGTTAGCCACCCTCAACTTAGGCTCTTTGCCTCAGTCAAGGTCCACAATGGGTGATGTCACCCAAGATATACTTCCTTTTTGAAGGTTAAAGTGGTCATTGTCAAGATATATAACAACCAAGGTTAGGGTCGAATATTCAAAAAAGGATCAGGGCCAATTTTAGGATTTTACATAAAAGTTTAGGTTACTTAAGGTTTTACATAAAAAGGGGTATATTCAAGGCTCAAACATTGGGATCAAGGGATACATTACACATTTGATTGGTCATTTTGGCTAAGTGGACTAATACGAACAATGGCCTAAAATTCTTTCCTAATCAACTAACCTACAGTCTAAGTCAAAGTAACAGGGCAAGTTCTTAATTGAAACACAATATAAGAATTAAGCAAAGAAAGCTCACACACATGATACTGATTACACTATCAACATAGACTCTCAGATCATGCTTTTTATCATAATTAGACCTCATCTATCGGAACAAGCATTGTTAATCAATCAATGTTGCATAGTTGCTATCAAGACTACCTAACAAAATTTTGATGGGTATCATTTTTCACACAAAAACTAACATATGCCATAGACTTCGGTACTATAGGCTACTAATGCTACCTTCATATCCTAAACATGCCAGTCCAATAGAAAATAAATATCCTTAGGAAAAAAAATAGGCAAGAAAATCCCTCATACTAAAAATTTGGGATAGTTATAGCCTATAGTTACTCAGGCGTCACTAGGCCCATAACTACCCACACCCTATTGAAAAGAGTTTGCATTGTCCTTAATACCTAAAATATAATAGAACCAAAGCATAGAGGTTACAAAACATACCTGAGTGCCTAAGTGGCAGTCTCTACCTTGGGTTGTCTCCAAGCAACGCCTGATTTATTGTCGCGAGACGGCTTAGACAACATGGGTACTTAAAATTCACCAAGTGTCCATACTTCCACTATCTTCGCTTCTTCAATATTGCCAAGATAAAGTTTGACTCATTGGTATTTACTTTGAATTTTGTGCCATTCTCTTTTGCAACTCAATAGCCCTAAGGTAAAAAATATGTGATACTCTGAATGGCCCCAACCATCTGGACTTGAGTTTCCTAGGGAATAACTTCAATCTGGAATTGTATAGCAACACTAAATCCCCTAGTGCAAATTGACAATTTTCAATGTGACGATCATGCTGCAGCTTCATTCTTTTCTTATAAAGGGTGGAGCTCTTATATGCCTTTAAGTGAAAATCATTAAGCTCATTAAGTTTGCTCAGCCTAAAGTTCACTATATTATTCCAGTTCAATTTTAACTTTTCGAGCGCTCACATCACCTTTTGCTCAAGGTCCACCAGTGTAATGAACTGGTTGGTCATTTTTGACTTTATCAGTAAAAATTACTATTTTACCTTTTTTCAAGTTGCTCTTGGCCTACTTTGAGCTATTTGAATGGTCAAAATTGAAATCTTCAGTTTTAAAAGTTGAAAATATGAGTTTTGGTATTTTTGAAAGCTTAAGTTGTTGAAAAAGTGAGTATTTGTGTCATTTTGAGTTTTAGAGGTTAGATCAGGGATCCATCAATTCCAATAGCTCTGAAATATCAAAACTAAACTATAGGAAGTTGCAAAACTGAATTTGGAGTTACAATGAAGTTTTTACGCCCAAAGTTGTGATTTTAGTCATTTTCAAAATTAAAGTTTCACTTTGGTTTACATTTAGAGTTTGAAATCTCTGATCAGAATTTTGATAGTTTCAATAGTTTTGGGAGATAAGACTTTCTTAGCTTATAACGTAGCATGACTATAGGTTTAGGGTACCTACCTGATCAGAATTTTGATAGTTTCAATAGTTTTGGGAGGTGAAATTAACGCTAAAAATGGTCTCTTAATAATTTTTTGTGTTTTCGGGGGCCATTTTGGTATTTTGAGTTTTAAACTAGTTTAATAGACTTGCATCAGTAAGCGTGTTGTGGAGACCTCAGAATTGAATTTTAATGATTCCATTGAGTTTGGATCACTGTTTTTAGTATGGATACATATAATGTTTGAGAAATTCTGATTTCAGATGAGTTCCGACTACCTATTTAGAGATTGGTTCAATTTGTGAGTTTGTTGGTCATGGATACTCTCTTCTCTACATTCATGGAGGTCTTGGGGGTTTTACACTCCATGATTGTGTGATGGGATTTGCATTCATAGAGCACTTTTCTTACCTAGATAGTTTTAAACTCGAAAATACCATTTTAAATCCATTTTCAAACTTCTATGCTTTTTGGGGCGATTTTGAAGAAAGGTTTTCGAAGAATTATGTTGGTTAAGTGTTTCTAACACTAAACTAATCATTTTCCATGAGTTTTATCTTGATTTTACCTTTGATTTCATGAAATTAATCACCCATATTAGGGGGGTTTTGGGACTATATTTTCCAAATTTTAACTATTGATTCCTCATTCAATTTAATCTTGATTTTAATGGGATTTTTGCCCATGAACTCTATTTTTCGAGTGGAACATGATTTTGAAATCAATTTTCAAATTTGAGACTTTTGAATTTTAGCCCTAATTTTGACCATATTACTCCTATGCCTAAAATATGCCAATATGGGTATCAAAATGCTTCTCTTGATTAGTAGTAACTATTGTTGATAGTGGTTGATCCAATTGGAGGCTCGATTTGAGGATTTAAATTGACTGAAATGTTATTCGTGTGTGATTTCAGCATCGAGGTAGGTTTGGCTAACCTTTGGGACTAGATTTGAGTTATTGATCTTGTCATGTGATAATTGTGAGATTTAGATGAATAATTGTGTAATTGAGTTATTGTGTTGAAATGATGACACATAAAGCGATTTTGGTTCAGATGAACTATGATGATCTAAAATATGCCGATGGTTAGGCAGTAGCTGCGACACTTGATATTATCCCTTGAATACATATGATCTGTATGAGTTTCATGCCTTAGTATCCCTATTGTGGTGCTATTTACGTCTCTACATGCATCATTGAGTTGCACTGTTGATTCATATCTATTATGTGTAGCTTATGACATGCCTTGACCCGAGTAGGAGGAAAGGGCATTATGATTTACATTAGAACCACCCACTTGACTTGGATAGCAGGCAAGGGTGAGATTCATACTTCTCATATCTTGACTATGGATAAGTGACAAGTACTTGGCATCATATTATTATTTGACCACGGGAAGGTGGCAAGACTGTGGCATACTGATATTACTTGACCAAGGGCAGGTGGCAAGGCTGTAACACCCTTAGTGTTTGGCATGATTAGTTGTCAAACATATTTCTCAATGTGGTTACATGGCACCATGGATTCTTATGGACATTTTTTCTCATTACAATGGCATATATATTATCATCTTGTGCTAACCTTTTTTAGATGCAGGGGTAAGGTTCTTCATTATTACATGCTTGATTCGATTTCTCTTACCCAGTCGGTTGAACCTACTGGGTACATTTTGGTGTACTCACCCTTACTTTATTTTCTTCATGCAGATCGTACAGAGGGTTTAGGACAATGTAGTTGATCATTCCATCTGAGTATTATCGATACCATCCAGATCTTAGTGGTGAGGCTCAGATTTCGAGTCGCCATGGATCTTGAGGTCCTTTTTTTATTTCCTTATCTTTCAGACTATGTATTAGATGTTATATGAAAATATTATATTTGCTTTTGAGGCAATTATATTTATTCTTTACTACTATTTTAGATGCTCTTGTACTCATGACTATAGGTTTAGGGTACCTACAGGTTTAGGGTACTTGAGTTTGTTTCCGCTTTATTTATCTTTATTTAGTTGTGATTTGTTTTGGGTCATGACAGCTAGTAAATGACAAGCTTTACCGAAAATAAGTTGGTCATGAGACATACTTATGGGAGTCTTGAATGCAATCCGGTATGCCAATAATACATCATCAAGGTTTCTCGACCAGTCAGTCCAGTTTGCATACACAGTCTTGGAGAAAATCTATTTGATCTCCCTATTGGACAACTCAACTTGCTCACTCATCTATGGATGGTAGGGTGTTGCCACTTGATGCTTTACTCCATATTTTTCAAGTAGAGACTTGAACAATCAATTGTAGAAATGGGAACCTCCATAGCGATGATTGTCGGAGGGGTGCAAAACCTTGAGTAGGTGTTCCTTTTCAAGAATGTTGTGACACTTTTGCCTTCATTGGTTGGGAAGTGCCACTACCTCCTCCCATTTTTATATATTATCCACCACCATAAGAATATACTTATTTACATACGAGCTAACAAACAATTATATGAAATCTATCACCTAAACCTTGAATAATTCAATCACCATAATGAGGTTTAGAGGGAGCTTGTGCTTGTAGGTAACACCACCTTCTCTCTGGCATCTATCACAGGCTTTCTTATAGTCATGGGCATCTTAGTGGATGGTTGGCCAATATAGCCACACTGAAAGATCTTATGTACTGTCTGAATCTCACTATGTTGCCTGCCCACTAATGATGAGTGATACACCTCTAGATACTCATCCTTTCAACCTCAGGAATACGAAAAGGAATAATTTGATCTTCACATACGGGAAACATGAATGGTCATCCTAGAAAAACTTCCTCACATTAGGCATAAACTATGGTACTTGTGAGTATTCAAGTTCGGAGGCATAATATCACTAACGCAATAATTCACATGATCTGCAAACCATGGTCTTAAGTCAAAAGATATTGCTAGCACTCTTTCATCAGGGAACAAATCATCAATCTTTACCTCATCATCGAACTTTCCCATGGCCTAATCCTCTAATCTGGAGAGGTGGTTTGCAACCTGATTTTTAGTCTAATTTTTGTCAATCACATCATAGTCAAACTCATGAAGAAGAAGCACCCATCGAATCAATCTCTGTTTTGCATCCTTCTTCTGCATGAAGTACCGCAATACTGAATGGTTAGTATGTACAATGACTTTGGTTCCCAAAAAAATAAGACCTAAATTTTCGAATGCAATGACCACTGCAAGTAACTCCTATTTTGTGACAGTACAGCTTTTTATGCTACATTTATAGCTTTACTAGCATAATATGTGGGATATAGGATCTTCTCTCTGCAGTATCCTACCACTACACCAAGTGCAACCATGCTTGCATCACATATTATCTCAAAGGGCTTTAACTAGTCAAGAGCAATGATGATAGGAGCTGAAATCAACTTCTTCTTCAACCCTTTGAGTGTGTGCAGGCATGCATAATCAAACACGAACTGTGCATCCTTCTCAAGCAGTTTGGACAAGGGGTGTAGGATCTTTGATAAGTCCTTCGTAAAGCGCCTGCAGAATCCGGAATGGCCTAAGAAACTCCTCACACCCTTAACAAAGGTGGGTGAGGGAAGCTACGAGATTACCTCCACTTTAGCTCTATCCACCTTAATGCCTTCGATGGAGATTCTGTGCCCCAACACAATGCTTTACTTCACCATGAAGTAACACTTTTCCCAATTTAGAACCTGATAGCATTCTTCACATCTTTGAAGCACCACTTGCAGATGCTTCATGCAGTTTTTAAATAGATCACTGACCATAGTAAAGTCATCCATAAATACTTTGATAGTGTCTTCCACCATGTTTGAGAAAATCGATATCATGCATCTTTGGAATGTTGCAGGTGTATTACACAACCTAAATGATATCCTTTTGAATGCGAAGGTGTCATAGGGACATGTGAACGTCCTTTTCTCTTAGTCTTCTAGAGTAGTAGAGATCTAGTATAGCCTAAGTAACCATCAAGAAACCAATACCAGCCCTTTCCTACCAAGTGATCTAGCATCTGGTCCATGAATGACACAGGGAAATAGTCCTTTCTTAGTTGATGCATTGAGCTTTCTATAGTCCATGCACACCCTTCAACCAATAACTGGTCACATAGGAGTCAACTCATTGCTAGTATTTGAGACCACGGTGATACCTCTCTTCTTTGGAACACTTGGACTGGGTTTACCCATTCACTGTCAGCGATTGGATATATCACACCTGTGTCCAACAACTTGATGATTTCTTTATTTATGACCTCTTATATAGGCGAGCTAACACACTCTTGGTGTTCAATACTTAGCTTGTAGTCCTTGACCACTTGAATTTTATGAGTGTACACCCTAGGTAGGATAGTAATGATATCCGTAATTATCCATCTGATAGCCTTTTTTAAACTGCTTGAGCACCGTGATCAATGCATTTACGTATTTGTCATTAAGATCTGTAACAAATGACATACAAAGTATTGTTAGTACCTAAAAATACATACCTTAGATAGTTTTGAAGAGCCTTCAATTCTAACACTGGTGGCTCCTCAATGGACGGTCTAGCAGATGGTGACTCTTGATTTTTCAAGCCCTATTCAAGATTAGCTTGGTGTCAATTGAATCTAGATACCCAAGGCATTTATTATCTCCTCGTAGTTTGGGATGCTATCACTCTTAAAATTTATCAACTTTGCCTCCAGAGTGTTGACATCCAGTCTGTCTTTGATTGGTACCTCTGGTTCTACCTCATCAATGTCCTCAATGACAAACACTACCTTTAGATCATCATTATTCTTTGTATGCTAGCAGACATTAATGATGTCCTCATCTTTATCTAGTCTAAACTTAAGTTGGCTCAATTCCGTGTCCACCAGTGCTCGTTCGATGGCTAAGAAGGGTCTTCCCAAGATGATTGGGACTTTGAAATCAACCGCGCAGTCAAGGATCACAAAGTTTGTGGGGGAATATGAATTTCTCCACTTTGACAAAGGTGTCATATAGTATCCCCACAGGCTTTTTCACCATTTTGTTGGCCATCAACAATCACATGCTCATAGAAGTACAGGCTCCCAATCCTAGCTTCTTGAACAGTGCAAGGGGCTTCAAATTTATACAGGCACCTAGATCACATAATGCCTTTACGAACTCAACATCTCTAATGGTGCAGGGTATGGTGAATGCTTCGAGATCTTTTGCTTCTACATTAGGGACCTTGTTGTGATTGCACTATAATGCTAAAGCTCTTGGGAAAGTTCCTCGCTCACAGTCCGCTTCTTTGTGACCAAGTCCTTCATGAACTTTGCATACCTAGGCATTTTCTCCAATGCCTCAATGAGAGGGATGTTGATGGAATATTGCTTTAGCATGGAGATGAAGTGCTGGAATTTACTTTCCTCTTCTATCTTTTTGAGTCTTTGAGCGAAAAGAGGAGGAGGTCTAGGAATGGGTTTTAATTTCTATGATGTCACTACAACATCACTTTCCCCATCCTTGGCATGAACATCTTTGGTCTCTGAATCTTTGCTCTCAACTTTCTCCTCACAAATAACATCATCATCAATTGGTATCAGAGGGTCAATGGTCTATTTGTCACTATGTGTAGTCACTGCCATACACAACCCTTCATTCTTTGGATTCTGAACAGTGTTGTTGCGCATTGTACCTTTCTGGTGCTGGTTCATTTGAGTCATCATCTAACCGAATTGTTGCTCTAGCTACTTGATAGTAATAGAATAAGACTCAATTTTCTGATTAATACTAGAGATGTTAGATTTCATCCCCTTCAAGTTCTCATCCTAAGCATCAACCTTCTTCAATAGTCGATCAAACATCTCCTCAACTCTAGAGCTACAATCACCTAAATCTTGATTATGTATTAGCACATACGAACAATTTCTGTAACCATCTCCTTATCCTCAATCAGCATCTCGGTCCTGGCCCCTATTTCTATCATAGTAGCCTCTTCGATTATTGTCTCTGAAGGTACCATTCCTTTTAATATTCCGACCATGGTTTCCTTGACCTTGTCACCGATAGTCCTGATTGGACCTTAGCCGTTGGTCCAAAATTTCGCTATCTAATCGATGACAAAGTAAGTGTCCTTCTTATACTAAGGCTCCTCATACATGGGTGCTTGTAAAGGCTGATGAGCTACTGCATTCACATATTCTTGGTTCTACTTTATCAACAACTCCACATTAGTACTAATCTGAGTAAGCTCTTGCATCATATCCTTATTTATCTTTTCTTCCGCTGGACTAGTACTAACTGCGAACGAACTCTTAGTTGTTGACTTATCTCTCATCCTCCATGCACAATTTGTCTTGACCACTTTCTTCAACCTTTCAGCAATAAACAATAATGGATGATCCAAAAACGAGCCCCCTATGATAGTGTCAACAACTGCTTGGCCATTCTCATTCAAGGCTCAATAAAAGATCTGCACTAAGGCATCATCAATGATTTTATGGTCTGGGACAATCCTTAGGCACTTTGTGAACCTTTCCCATATAGTGCTAATCAAATCACTAGGTAGTTGCTCAAATTTATTGATCTGGTCCTTCAACTTCAGCTTCTTTAACCTCAGAAAGAGCCTCTCTGAAAAGGCATTCTGTAGTTCTGCCCAGTTGTTGATCGAATTATGTTGGAGTTCAGACAACTATAGCTTTTCATTGGCTGTTAAAGACAATAGGAATACACAGAACCTAATGACACCCATAGATAGATTATGGTGTCCCATCATGCTCTTACAAACGAAGACAATATTGTCTGGATGGTTATGCGAATCTTCTGATGGTATGCCTGTAAGTAACCCATGATTATGTAGTATTTGGAGTAACCCACTCAAAATAATAACTTTATGGCATCCAGTAGTGAAGGTAACATAATAGCTCTAGTGATATCCATCACCATAGGGTCAAGCCGATATTGATTCCATGTATGAGTCGCGGCTTGAATATCCTCTAGTAATGGATTAATATCCTCAAGTGGAGGTAGGTTATCTGTATTATTATTGTTTTTGTTCAGTGCTGCATTCACTGCCTTATTTGTGGCATTGTTCGCATTGTGTTGGTCTATTTTTCTTAGCATTTTTTGGATCTCAGGGTCAAACGGAGTCAAGAGTATGCCTCGACTTCGAGTGTTGTGCATGCACTACATTTGCACACTGAAATAAAATAAAAATAACAAAAATGTAAACTAAGGGAAATAAGAAATAATTCTCAAATTACTCAAATTAAACCAGTCTAGCCGTATTCCCCGACAACAACACTAAAATCTTGATGTCGCCTAAGCTACACCTCCTTTTTAAAGGTTAAAGCGGTCATTGTCAAGATATATAACCAAACCAAGGTTAGAGTTGAATTTCACAGGGAATATGGTAGACTTAGAGTAACTTCAAGCAATTCGAGTTAATTAACCTACTTACCTCTCGAAGGGGAGGGGTTTGTATAATTTGCAGAAAGTAAAACTATACAAGAAAAAGTGTTGTGAAACTAGTGACAAGAGTAACTAGCGTATTGTATTCCCCATGATTCCCTAACTTGGTATTACAAGATAATCGTAATCTTTTCTAGTATATTGCATGCAAAATGATAAGTTAAGTTTACCAAACCCTTTGATCTAGGTGAGAGGTAAATTTCACTATGTAATTTGATCCATCCTTGCAGTGTGACATTACTAACCCTTACCTATTATTCCAGTACAACCTCCTCTTGATCCAGTTTGGTATATTAGACGAGAAGAAATTGATCAAATCCTGTTAATTAATCTCTTTTCCATTTATTACTACCTTGATCCAGTTAGTAACAACTAGGCAAGTTCTAACATTGGCCACTATTTAAAAGAAATAAAAAAGAAGATAATTAATTAATCTATGCATGCACACTTTCCAAGAATTACGAATTATCCAATATTACCTTGTTAGTTCCTCATAGTTCCCACTACCCAAGTTGTGGATTTAGCTATGCATAATCATTGTAGCTGCAAGAATCATGATAGGGAATAACATAATTAAGAACATACAAAGATGAATTTATAAATAAGAAATCTCGAACTCTTCATAAGAAATCACAAAGTATTGAGTAAAATCAAAAGTTGTGTTCTAAGTGTTTCTAAGCACTTCTCTCTATGTTTCTAGTCATTCTCCTTCATTCTCTATTGAAAATAAACTAAAATAACTATTTATAATAAGTAAAATACAAGTCCAAAATAAAATAGGAAAATTAGACTCGGCAGGCAATACGAGTAGGGTTACAGGCCGTAAATGTTTTACAGCCTGTACTGGGGCTTTGTGATCTTTAACCTTCACAACTGGGCATAGCTTCTACAAGACCTTTCTATGGGATGTATTCAAACTTATGACTCATATAGGTTTTTGGCTAATGACTTTCCAGAAAATTCCAACTGCTGATCCTTAGGGTACGAAACCTCATCCGTGACTTGTACAAATTTCCACGGCTCGTCTGACAGTTTGTAGATGCAACTTTAGAAAATTAGCTCATTGTTAGATCTTAACTACGAACATACTCTACAACTAATGGATATTTCCATGGCCCGAAAAGTGCTTCTTAGAATAGCAAAATTGCAGCAACTGCAACACTTAGCCCAAAATCTTGCCAAATCCTGTAATCCTGGAAAACAAACATAAAAACACATCAAACTCACTAACATCGCTTTGAGAACATACAAAATCCCAAGTTTTAAGTACCAAAAGTGTTGTATTTTGATAGCACATCAATGGGCCGATATATTGCCAAGTTGAGTTTCCAAGTGCTTGATAGAAGATGAATGTCATGTTACTATCCTAATCAATTGTGAAAAAAATAGATTTCATCTCCTTCAACACTCATTCAGAGGTTTCAACCTTGTTCAAAATTTTTGTTAGCATATCTTCAGTTTAGAGACTCTCTAGATTCATGATCTGCTGCCAAAATACAATACTTTTGATGCTTAAAACTCAGAATTTTATATGTTCTCAATGCGATGTTAGTTGGTTTTGTGTGTTTTTGTGTTTTGTTTGCAGGATTACAGGTTTGGCCTTGATTTTGAGAAAAAAGTGCAGAAGTTGCAGATTTTTGCTGCTACACGAGACCCTTTATGGGTCGTATATCATTTCGTGAACAATTCCAGGGAGGGGCTATTTTCTAAAGTTGATTCTACAAATATTCAAATGAGTCATTGATGGTTTTATGAGTCGTAGAAGATGGTTCGTGCCATAAGGATCTAAGATTGGGACTTTCTGAAGTTTCTTCAGACGAAACCCCTTTACGAGTCATAAACCATTTTATAAGTCATAGAGGGATTGTCACGACCCAAGCCTAGAGCCTAAAAGTGACACGACAAATGAAAACCTAAAAGAACCCTAAACAAGCTCCTAGTATATCAATAACACATCCTTGGTCGCGGAAGCAAAGTAATAACAACAAGAGATATAAATGGGGGAAACGGGACTAAGGGAAGTCTTTGATAGTCATAAAACATTCAAGAGTCAAGCTCATAGCATAAGTACATCAAATGTTCCAACAACACCTCTAACATAGATTGGAGTGGGGGCCAAGACACTCTCCGGGCTCACTCTCATAATAACAAGTGTTCAACATAAAGAACCGAACAAGGATAGTGTCCTCGAACTTGAGGACTCACCAAAGCTTATCTTTAAAGCACCGAACTAGCCACATGGAGGATGATCAAGAGGTGCTTCAGTTTCTACATGGTAATATCATGTACGCATAGAGTATGCATTAGTATGTCTGAATATACTAAGTACGTATGATGCAATACAACAATACATACCCCAGAGAGGTGCTCCGGTCCTATATGGTAATATCATGTAGGCATAGAGTATGCGTTAGTATGTTTGTATGTACTAAGTATGTAGGATGCAATGCAACAAAACATAAGCCAACATAGTCAAAATGCATAATCATAAGTAATGGTTAGGTATAGTATTAATATGGCATGCATGATCATTGCTTGAGGTAAGACATGTTTGTAAATCATATAACTTGTATAGTATATAATACGTGTGTGGCAAGAGACCATAATCAACATAGACCAAGGACGCTACTACTTGGATTCCAAGGCATGTCACCCCTTTGGAAGGTGATTGAGGTATCTACCCCTTAACAAGGTGATTGGGTATGTCACCCTCCAACAAGTTGGTCGAGGTGTCCATCCCTCAACATGGTGATTAGGCATGTCACCCGAACATGATGCCTATTCACCGATGCACATTGGATAAGAAAAATTAGCAAAACTTATCTTTCGCTACAATTCCTCTGAAATTCGGGTTATACCTATCTCCCACTCAATTTTTCCCCCTGATTAAGAATATGAAGTTGGATTTTTTGATATCACGCATGGTTTTTAAGATATATGAAAATTACAATTATGGGCATTTCCAAAGAACATTTTTTGGGGGCATTTCAATATCTCCCCCTTGGGAACATTCATCCCCGAAGGTCAAAGAAACGTGCATAAGAGAAGTAATCATGAAGATTTCTCCCCGTCATGAATGCAACAAATGCATTTAAACATCATTTTCAAAAATCTCTACATGAATGTCAAAAATTACCATAAACTTGTTACCATGAATGTTAATGCATGCAAAATGACATAAGGGATGAAACTTAAGACGTTACATCATATAGGGGACTCAAATTAGTACCTTCAGCTTGAGTAGAGTGGAAGAATATAGGTATCGCTTTGTCATGTCCGCCTCGGCTTCCGATGTGGCACTTTAATTTGTTTGTTCCTCCAAAGGACCTTGACGGAAGCTACATCTTTGTTTCTCAACCTCTTTGCTTGTCTATCTAAAATCTCCACCGGGACCTCCTCATAAGTCAAATTATCTTCTATAACACCTACAACATCCAAGGGCACTATAACACTTGGGTCACCCACACACTTTCTCAACATGGACACATGAAAGACTGGATGAACCATATTCGTCTCCATAGGCAATTCCAACTCATATGCAACCTTACCCACTCTTCTCAAAACTTTATAGGGACCCACAAATCTTGGGCTTAATTTCCCATTTTTGCCAAATTGAACCACACCCTTCATACGTGAGACTTTCAAGTAAACTCAATCATTAACCTTAAACTCAAGATCTCTTCTCCTCAGATCGAGGGAGCCCATCCCATTTTGGGAAGAATTTCAAGAGAGTGCACTAAATGGATCCACTAGTAAAGAACAAGTCAAAATAGGGTTTGGTGTAGGACTTTTTTCTACTTTGGCTGTTTTCATTCTCTCCCTTATAAACCTCACCTTCTCCAAGGCTTCCATGACCAAATTCAGACCTAGCAAAGCAATTTCCCCCATTTCAAACCACCCAACCGGGGATCTATAATGTCGACCATAAAGATCTTAAAAAAGGAGCCATACCAATGCTTGAGTGGTAGCTACTGTTGCAAGGAAATCCAATAAGTGGAGGATGTTCATCCCAACTACCCTTAATCTCCAAAACACAAGCTCTAAGTATATAGTCAAGGGTTTTGATAGTTTCTTGACTTGACTATCCAATTGAGGATGGAAAGCCATGCTAAGCTTAACCTTGGTACCAAGACCTCTTTGGAAGGACCTCCAAAAGTAAGAAGTGAATTAAACACCACGATTCGAAATGAGAGACAATAGCAACCCATACAATCTAACCAACTCATGAAAGTATAACTTGGCATAATCTTCGGCACCATAAGTAGTTTTGACGGTAAGAAGTGAGCCGACTTTGTCATTTTATCCACAACAACCCAAATAGAGTCAAAATGATTCCTAGTCTTAGGCAACCTAACCACAAAATCCATGTTGATCTCTTCCCACTTCCTAGTAGGATTCTCTATGTCTTGGGCTAGGCCACCCGACCTTTGATTTTAAGCTTTCAATTGTTGGTAATTGTGACATTTGAATATGAACATGGTAATGTCTCTCTTCATACGACCCCACCAATACACTTCCCTCAAGTCTCTATACATCTTTGTAGAATCAGGGTGAATGGACTAGGATGAATTATGGGACTCCTTCAATGGGACTCCTTCAAGATCAATTCTTTCAAATCGCCCACGTTTGGCACACACAATCTACCTTGGTACCTAAGGGCACCATCTCCTCCTTGGGAGAAAATCTCCACTTTACCATCTCTCACTAAGGCCTTCAACTCTAGCAAGGTGGGCTCAAGGTCTTGTTTTGCCTTTACCTCCTCAAACAAAGAAGACTTTGAACAATCAACAACCACTATACCACCATTGTTAACCTTATGAATCCTAACCCCCAATCTATCCAACCGGTGAACCTCTCTAGCCACCTTTTTGCCACTATCATCAACATGAGCTAAACTACCCATAGACACCCTACATAGAGCATCAACCACAGTATTAGCTTTGCCGGGGTGATAATGTAAGCTTATATCATAATCATTAAGGAGCTCTAACCACCTTCTTTGTCTCAAGTTAAGATCTTTTTAAGTGAACACATAATGGAGATTCTTGTGGTCGGCAAAACACATCAACATGAACTCCATACAAGTAGTGATGCCAAATTTTTAAAGCGAATACCACGATCGCCAATTCATAGGTGGTATAATTCTTCTCATGCACCTTAAGTTATTTAGAGGCATATGCTATCACCTTACCACATTGCATCAAAAGACACCCCAAACCAATTCTTGAGGCATCACAATAGTCAATAAATCCTTCCAACCCTTCTGGTAGAGATAAGATAGGAGCGGAGACAAGCTTACCTTTCAAAGTTTGGAAACTCTTCTCACATTTATCGGTCCACACAAATTTGGCCTTCTTCTGTGTCAACTTAGTCATATGAGAAGTAATAGAATAGAATCCATTCACAAGCCTTCGATAATAACCCGCCAAACCCAAGAAATGTCTATTGTCCGATGGAGTCAAAGGTCTAGGCCAATTTCTAATCACCTCCATCTTCTTAAAATCCACCTTAATGCCATCACCCGACACTACATGCCCTAAAAAAGCAACCTCTTTCAACCAAAACTCACATTTTTCATACTTAGCATACAACCTCTCCTCCCTCAAGATTTGCAACACCACCCTCAAGTGATTCACATGTTCTTCCTCACTATGGGAATAAATCAAGATATTATCAATAACAACTACCACAAACAAGTCAAAATAGGGTTTAAAGACCCTATTCATGAGATCAATAAATATAACCGGTTATCCACAAACTCAAAGTGCTCATACCTAGTTCGAAAAGCCGTCTTGGGAATGTCACACAACCTTACTTTCACTTGGCGATATTCAGACCGAAGATCAATCTTAGAAAAGTGACTTGCCCCTTGAAGTTGATCAAAAAGGTCATCAATCCTTGGTAGAGGGTACTTGTTCTTTATGTTGACCCTACTAAGTTGCCAGTAATCAATACACATTCTAAGAGAGCCATCATTTTTCTTCACAAACAACACTAATGAACCACAAGGTGACTTACTAGGCCTTATAAAACCCTTCTCCAAAAAATCCCTCAATTGCTCCTTCATCTCCTTCAACTCCGTCGGGGCCATACAATAAGGGGTAATAGGGATGGATTGAGTATCGGGAAGGAGGTCTATACCAATGTCTATTTCCTTTTCTAGAAGAACACCGGAAAGCTCATTGGGAAAGACATCAAGAAACTCATTAACCACTGGAACTGACTAAATAAGAAGGACTTTGAACTCAACATCCCAAACCCTCAAAAGATGATAAAGACAACCCTTAGAAAGCAACTTTTGTGCTTTAAGGCATGAAATGAATCTACCCTTGGCCACTACATCATGACTTTTTCGCTTAAGGATGGGTTGATTAGGGAATTGGAATTTAACAATACGGGTTCTACAATCAATAGAAGCATGATATGCATGAAACAAATCCATCCCAAGAATGATATTAAAATCTACCATATCTTACTCAACAAAATCACAAGACAAGATTTTATGCAATATGAACACGGGATAGTTTATATAGACTCTTTTAGCAACAATGGACTCACTAACGGGTGTAGACACTTTATAAGGTTTACATAACAATTTGGAACTAACATGAAGTTTTTTGGCAACAAAAGGAGTAATAAAAGAAAGAGTGGCACCCGGGTGTATCAAAGCATTCACATCAAAATAAAAAACCTTTAACATAACAGTGATGACATCGGGTAACTCATCTATCCCTTATCTCTCTTGAAGAGCATAGAATCTATTTTTCCTTAGAGCACCACCTTGTTGGCCTCCTTTTCCCTTTTGACTCGCATTTGCACATTGGCCTTGTCGATAACCATCTCTACCTTTGTTTTAAGCACGAGGATAATCCATCACCTTATGACTCACTTCACCACAACCATAGCAAGCATTAAAGTTCTTCAAACATGGTCCATTATGGCTCCAACCATATCTTTGGCATATAAGTTTAGGCACCTCACCACCACTACCTTGGAATCTCGAATTGTCATTAGCAAACCTTCTATTAGGAGCATTGAAAGACCCTTGGCCGTGGAACTTGTGGCCTTGAGGAAATCGACCACCCTTGGAATTTTTGAATCCACCTTCAAAACGAGCCCTCTTGGACTCACCAGTCTTTCTCTTTCTAAGCTTTTTCCCCTCTAGTTGTTCGACATAAGTCATAAGGTGGGACAAATCCATATCACTAATTAACATAGTGGTACCACGTTCCTTATTAACCAAGTTAGACACACCCGAGATAAATTTGTTCATCATTGATCTCGGCTCGACAACCAATTATGGTGCATACTTGGAAAGTTGGTTGAACTTGAGGGTATACTCCTTCACACTTATGGAACCTTGCTTAAGGTTCATAAACTCCATCATTTTAGCCTTCCTTAGCTTGATAGGAAAGAATTGGTTGAGGAATGCGGCTTTGAACTCCTCCCAAGGAATAGTATCATTATCTCTCCTCTCCAACTTCCGTTGTGTAAACCAAATTTGAGCCACCCCTTTGAGTTAGTAGGCCGCCAACTCCACCCTTTCCTGCAAACTGACACACATGATAGATAGCAGGTTTTACACCTCATCAATGAACTCTTGGGGATCCTCATACGTCTTGGATCCATGGAATTTCGGTAGGTTTATTCTAGTGAAATCCCTTACCCTCGAAGCTGGAGTGGGAACATGAGGGGCTTGGACCCCATAGTGAATTTGCTTTAACATAGCACCAGCCAACATTGTAATAGTATCTCGGGACTCATCTTGGGCTACCCCTTCACCTTGAGAAATTTGAGGAGTGGGAGGAGCCAGTTGCCCCTCATGTGTACGAGCTCTCCTTAGTCTTCCTCTTGGAATTGACATGATCTAGAATAGCAAAGAGCATTGTTTAGGGGGGAAAGCCTTACAACTACATCTAAAGCATGATATAAACCATGAAGAAGTGAAATATTTCCTAAAATGCCTCATAGCCTCCCATTCATAATTGTTGCGCACTTAATAACCTGAATAAGACTCTAATCGACGTGGTGTGTTGGATTCTGAGGACTATGAACAATCTAGTACTCCGATACCAACTTTTTCACGACCCAAGCCTAGGGCATAGAGGTGACATGGTGAATGGGGAACCTGAAGGAATCCCAAACAAGCCTCTTAACATATCAATCACAAATTCTTAGTCGCAGAAGCAAAAACAACAACAACAAGACATAAAAATAAGGGAAACGGGACAAAGGGAAGTCTTTGATAATTATAAAATATTCAAGAGTCAAGCTGATAGCATAAGTACATCAAATATTCTAAACTAAGGGAAGTGTTGATATTTATAGAAGCATAAAAGAGTCAAGCTTATAGCATAAGTACATCAGTTATCCAACAATACCTTAACATGGAATGGAGCGGGGGCTATGACACTTTCCGGGCTCACCCTCATAGTATCAAGTGTTCAGCATAGAGAAATAAAAAATGCCAAGAGTAACATAGATAGTGTCCTGGACTTGAAGACTCACAAAAGCTTATCTCCAAAGTATCGAACTAGCCACGTGAAGGATGATCGAGACGTGCTCCAGTCCCGACATGGTAACATCATGTAGGCATAGAGTATGCGTTAGTACATTTGAATGTACTAAGTATGTAGCATGCAATGCAATAAGACATAAGGCAACATAGTCAAAATGTATAATGATAAGAAATGGATAGATATAATATCAATATGTCATGTGTGATTAATGCTTGAGGTAAAACATACTTGTAAATCATATAACTTGTATAGAACATAATACGTGTGTAGGAAAAGACCATGATAAACATAGACCACGCAAGCTACTACTTGGAATCTAAGGTATGTCACCCCCTTGGAATGTGATTGAGGTATCTACCCCTAAACAAGGTGATTGGGCATCACTACAAGAAAATAGGTCTTTACCGAGGGGAAATATGGTTGCTAAAAGTATAAATCCAGTCGTTCTTAGTCAATAACGATTGGTAAAAATTCTTTCATCACAGGTTGTTAGTAGCTCTGTCATTAAAAGTTAACGACTAGATTAAATTCCATCGTTAAAAGTTAATGACTGATTAAATTATGTCTTTAAAAAAGCCTTAAGGACGACAAAAATCTGGTCGTTATACCTTCTTTTCCCCAACCAAATTTTTTCTTCACTAGTTATTTAAAAAAAGGGTAAGCCTAGTGCACTTCTAGGTAAGGGTCGACCAAATTGTTCCTGTACTTGTTATTAAAAAAAAAGGGCAAGCCCGGTGCACTTCTAGAAAAGGGTCCAATCGTAAGGATCGATTGTATAGTAGTCTTAGATTGCATTTCTGCCAGTTGATGGTACCAAAGTTTGAACCCGTGACCTTCTAGTCACATGACAACAAATTTACCAGTTACTCCAAGGCTCCCTTCAGTTCTAATTTTTAAAACCTTAATTATAACCACAAATCAAATCAGTAAAAGTGCAAACTACATATGAATTTACACACACAAATGTACAAATATGTGTAAATATGAAAACATACAAATTGATTATATTCATATAAAATTTCATAGTTCACTATAAAGAATGATATTGCGTAAATTTATAAAAATATAGACATATAAATTTGTATGATGTTATATTTTTTAATTCTTAGTAAAGAAATATGAAATGCATTCTTTGTGTACTTCAAAATTTTCTATTGCTTATACTTCCTTACACTTTATCTGAGGATGAGTTCTTCAAACTACATGATGTGTCAAAAGACAAGTATAAAAACTTCATGTAAAGTTATTAGTAATACTCCTAATAACTATTATCTTCTTTTTTCATTTTGACAAAATCAAAGATTAACAACAATGAAATATAAAATTTGTTTCTATTCTCACAACCAAATAAAAAGAAAGTTAGGCTTTCTAGTTCTAGACATAAAGTTATTTGTTTTGTATTTTGCACTTTAAGTTATTGACTTTTTGCACATTGCTTCATGTATAAACCCCCCAACTTTTTTTAGTTCACTTTTTATACTAATGATATTCACCTAATATAAATAATTCAATTTCATTAAAATTATTATGAGATACAAATCAATTATATCATCTTAAATTTTAAATAATGAAAAAAATCATGATTTTTTAATTAATTATCTGCTGGTTATATTCATGTAAAGCTTTTTAAATTTTCTATTTGTAAAATTTTATGTTATACTTTTCTAACTGAAACAAATAATTTTTCTTTGTATACACCTGTTAGTTTCACAACCAATAATGAAAAACAATTGACACAATATATATATTTTTTATTAGAAGAAACATTGCTACTGAATACTGATTGTTAAGTCTATTGATTGAGGTAATTTTGCAAGTGGAGAAACATCTATCCTCTTGAGAAAATTACTTACGACCAAATTTATATAACTTTTCTTCCTTAAATTAATCTTATAAGCTCATAGTTATATATTTAATATTATTACTTCTATTCTCAATGTCACGACCCAACCCCGTGGCCCGTGACTAGTGCCCAGTTGGGGCACCCAGAGATACATACTAAGCCAAATTCTAATTATAATACTAACTTATTTACAGAAATTTTGGCAGAGTTTCCTTTGTTTTCTTGACTAACAAAACCCTACATATAGAAAAATCCCAGCATACCATACACATATACATATATATGTGCGGGCCAACAAGGTTACCGCTGCGGTTAAATCGCCCAACATACACAATATACATACATGGTTATACAATCTGCCATATCCCATACCCACGCGCATCCACAGACCTCTATACAAACAGACTGAGTCATAGGACGGGATAGAGCCCCGAGATACCCTCAAATGTACATAAATACAAACTAGAGAAAATAATTGTATATACCAAGTATTTGCTCCGAAGAAAAAGAAGCTCTTCAAATGGTAGACAGAGATCCTAAACTGGTGGCTCGCTACTCTTTACGTCTGTACTTGCGGGCATAAAACGTAGCCCCCGAAACAAGGAGGTCAGTATGAAATACGTACTGAATATATAAAACAAAAAGTACAAAATATAACGAGAGTGATAGACCAACGGAGGTATAGTAGTCAAACACATATACAAATATTAAAAAATATTTCTTTGTTCAAAATCTCAAATTAATGCATAGAATACAGGAACGATGGCAACCTTCAAACTCGCACCATACCACTACCTCACACTAGAATGTTCAAATCTCCAAAATCTCCAACACAGACCACAAACGTAGGATAGGTGAGCCAAAGCGAACAAGGCCCAGCACTCATGTATCATAGTATAGAGAGGACATCATGCCGATAAGTGAGCCGAGGCGAACGAGGCCCAACATTGATACATCATAATGCCAATATATTCAAAGCCCAGCTCCTTATGGCTCTAAACTAAGCAAAGCTGGCCTGTGGGCAAATCGACCCGCCGTATCCAGCCTACTTCAGAATATATATATATAGTATAATACGCACGATAATAACCGGCCCGAGAACTGGTGAACGAGGTTATAATAGGCACGAATAGAGTCGTGGGAATCAAATGCATAAAAACCAGTTCCATAAATCCAATGATATGTAAAATATTCATTTTTGGAATCAAAATATTATTTATTTATAAATTTTGCCAAAGTTACTGAAATCTGCATATAAAGGTGTCGTGGTAATTTAGAAGAAACATACTTAGTCTAAATCGTACAAACTATTATGATATGTTTCAGAATAGTTTTTAAGGCAATTCGGGCGTTTTGTCAAAAATTACGGTTATTGACGCTTTTTAAAGTTTTAGAAAAATATATTCCTTAAAACATATCAAACTTTTCATATTTTTACAACTTTCAGACTTTAACTGTACAATAGTCAAAATAGGACTAATTTCTATAAGCATACCAAGAAATAATCATAGGACATGTATTAGGCTAATTTGCAAAGTAAGAGGGATTTTTTGGGTTTTATGACATTAGCTAAGTTTTACTAAATCATGCCATAAACCAAGGTGCTTTACATACCTCAATCCCTTCTTCAAACTAATGTAAAGCCAATACAATTTCTACTTCTGGGTTTCCCACGTACCGGGAGCTTTAAATGCATTTTGCTCATCCATCGTTCTTCTCACTCCCTCGGAATCCACATACCTTTGCGGGATCACTATAAGGATTAGGATAGACATCTATGATTTTATTCTCTTTAGCATCTGTAAAACTTCTCACTGGATCCTTGTAGTTGACAGAGACAGCAAAGGTCCCCAGGGCACGATTGCCTTCACGAAGTTGGAGAATATCTCGAATAAGCTACCTTGCAGTAGCTTCCACAGAAGGGCTGTTGATGTATTCAATTTCATTGCAAAGTTCCCCAAAATCCATTCCATCTACCAACTTGTCTGATTATTCAGTAGATACCTCTGTTCTGCTTCTTCTAACCTACCTTCCCTCCCTAATATGTCAATCAAAGAGCCATAATACTTGATGTCTGGTTGAATCCCAAACTCATCAACCATCTTTCTGAGAAGCTCGAGCACCCTTAACATCACCCTATTTAATAAAACCACTAATCAAAGCATTCTAAGTGACAGAATTTCTCACAGGCATTTCATCAAATACCTTCTTAGCTTCACGAAGAATCACACATTCCCCATACATATTAACCAGTGCAGATTGCACATAAACATGGGATTCAAATCCATTCTTCAAACTCAAACAATGAATCTGTTTCCCAATACAAAACTCAATCCTTTAAAAAAATAGTTTGAATAAAGGACAACTTCTATTTTGTGAAAGAAATCCATGAATCGAACTGTTGAATAAAGAAACCTCTTAAATGTATTAGCGTCACCAAAATACATATATCCCTTACATGGATTATTAGCCAAGTACCCATCTTTGTGACGTATTATGTGAATTGACACAAGATTTAGCATTCCATAACATACTTTCCAGGCATGAAATTTAGTGAATATAAAACAAAAGTACTTTACCTTGTAAAATGCACAAAACATTTCTTTAAACACATATAGCTGTTTCTTCTATCCTTCTGAGTCCACCCGACTTGATGAGCTCATGCACTGAACTACTTTTTGGCCTTTACACTCCAGACTTGTTAACATCTATAGTGATTGCATGCTTGATATATGATACGACATTAACTAATCCAGTGAGCGCCTTTAGTCAGGACCCAGGAGGCTTTCAAATGACTGAATCAGTTAATTATACCAATTTGGTATTTGTAGCTTCCTTAAAATTTTCTAAGTGTGGGAAATAACTAGGATCTAAGAGATATTATATGTATATATATATATATACACAAGTCTTATTCTCACCCTCACACTTGCACCAATTGGGAGGTAACATAATTTAGGTGGGGTCACAACAATTGTTCTAGATTTCTTTTCTTTCTTCTTTTTTTTTCCTTAAGCATAGGATTTGTTTAAAGAAAGATAGTCTTATATGAAATATATATGTTTATATACATACACCTCTTGCCAAGTGTACCACACTTTGCCTAAATAGAGTTCCCATAAATCAAGTGGGGTACCACCCCATTTCTTCAAGACCCCAACTTTACAATATTCCACCTTGGCCCCAAACTTTCCAATAGTATCACTTATGTGCCGAACCTTCCTAATTGTTCCAATACTCGAAATGCGAGTTCTAACATCCTCCCCCCTTAAAACATTCATCCTTGAATGTTAAACTGACCTTACAAGTCATGTTAATAATTTAGGGGGAGTTTCACCTCATCATTTGCTTGTTGAATCATATGTGGATCAATGAGCTCGGTCTCTTCAATAGCAACCCAACCGATTGGCAAGTTTAATATGCCTAGCTTGGGGTTTAAAAGCTTATGTTGAACTCTAGATAGGCTTATATCTGCAGGATGGTCTCTTGTAGCAATATAGTTGGTGATTATCAAGCATTAATTAATCTTCTTTCTCATAAAGTGGCAGTCATTCTCTTTATGTTTTGTCCTCTCATAAAGTACTGGATTAGCTACCATTGGTAGGGTTGCTTTGCTGTCACTATATATGTTAACAGAAAGAGTTATATCAACCCCAAGTTCTTTTAGTAAACCTACTAACCAAATGAATCAGCTACTATTGGAGCAGTGCTTGAATATTCTGCTTCTACGGGGCTTCTTGAAGTAGCAGTTTGCTCCTTTGATTTACAGATGAGAAAGTTTCCAAGTTTTACTATGTACCCCTTTCACTGACCTACTGGGATTAGAATATGTAGCCAATCTACATCAACGTAGGTTGATATCTTACAGCTATATATTGAACAATAACACTCCTTGACTTGGCTATTTATTCAAGTACCTGACTGTCTGAATGCAACTTCCATTTGAGATTGCTTATGGGCTTGTAGGTACTGGTTCAGATTCTAGACACAAAAAGAAAGGTCATGGTTAGGTTTAAGAGTTTATCTATAAACATTTGATAGGGTCCTTGGTCAGCCATAATTTCAGCTTGTTTTGTATCCTTGAAAATGTGCTCATCATATTCTTTTACCAGTTGTTTCATCGTCAACTTTCCTTCTTAAGGATTCTATTATTGCGTTAATCCATATCTCATAAACATACTTAGCGATGAGAGTCTGGAATAATTGACCTGCTGCAGACTTCCCTTGTCAATGTTGTATACTCCATTGAATAAACTGATCCCAGTAGCAGGTAGAAAAACTATGTGTTTGGAGCCACCTGAGTATTTTGTTCCATAGAAAGCAAGTGAATTGGCATTGGGTCATTAGGTGTTCTATTGTCTCATTTTTCTCTTTGGTGCAACCTACAGGTATTCGTCACTTCTACACCCTATTTCTCTAATGTGTTAGCAGTTGCTAACCTTTTGTGAAGCATGATCCACATAATAAAGTATGCCTTTGGCCTGGCTGTATTGTTGAATATAGGACACTTCCAAGTCACTCTGGGTTGCTCTCCAATCATATGTAGGTACATATACTTACTTCCAGCTATGTTTCCAGTTTGCTGCAGTTAGTCTACTATCTTGTTAGCACTCATAATCTTCCTGATCACCCAACTTACCTGACTTGGTATATTCCTTAACGATTAACCCTATACCTCCTATAGTTTTAGGACCACAGACTTTGTCCCAGGCTACAAGAGCTTCCTTCCTGATCTGAGCCTCTCCAGTCCACACAAAACTTCTACAAAAGCCTTCAATCATCTTAACAGCCTTTGCAGGCATAATGAAATTTATGCCCAGTATGATTAGACCACTATTAAGACAGTTGCACTAGTTGTCTTCTACCTGCAAAGATAACTTCCTTGCTATCCAAGAATTGATTCTGGCCATGATTCTTTCTATAAGAGAGCACCATTTGATTGGTGATAATTTCCTTGTAGAAAGTGGTATCCATAAGTATTTGAAAGGTAATTCTCCAGCTAAGTAGCCCAAAACCGCAATATTTGCTAGAAAAAAATAGTGCATTATTAGCATCCCTAAGTTGAGTCCACTTTACTCCTGACTTATGTCGTAATGCATTCTCCTCTATCATAGATCAAATTTTTTTCAGATTTAGCAATATTTCTTTCTCTTGGTTAATCAGTTCATCTGTCACAGTAATGGTTAGCAGATATGGCCTAGTCAATCTTCTAACTAATGACTTTAAACTCAGAGCTATAGAGGTGTCTTAGAACTGCTTGGAGAGCCTTAAATTTGGACCAAACCTCCTCCATTTTATTATAACTATGCCTCTTCCTCCATTCAGTCTCTACTATATTCATAAAACTGATGTTCTACCCAGACATTGAAAAAAACTTGAAGATAACATTTTTACAACCCAGAGGGTCCTATAAAGTGAGCAACATTGGACAGTGATCAGATCTACCTGGATTATTATACTCAATAGTGACATGAGCCCATTGTAGAATTCGTTCATAATTGCCAAAAGCTCTGTCAATTCAGCTTGATATCCTTTCTTGCTCATTTTGCTTGTTAGTATATGAGCAAAAGTTTCCCTTCCATGGTAGCTCAGTGACTCCAATGCTGTGAATAAATTTTTTTTTGAAATCTCAAATATCATTCAAGGTTACAATAGCTCTAGCAGGTCTATCCTGGGATTTAACATGGCTTTAAAATCCCCCAATTATGATCCAAGGTTGACTAATCCCATGCAAAATTGTACACAATTCCTGCCAAAGACCTTTACAAAGTTCTCTAGTATTGAAGCCATAAATGACAGTGAGCAGTTGGTGATGGTCCTTAGTCCAACATGTGATCAGACAATGTAGCCCTACTGGAGAACTTTCTAATTTATTCACCTCATAAGTATTTTTTGGTCCCAAAATTAGCCATATTCTACCTTTAGAAGCAACATCATAATTATTAACTATCCCCCAACCTGCTGCTATTGCCCATACTATTCCATCCATGGTATGCTCTTTAACTCTAGTGTCCAATAAACCAACAAGGGTTATAATAATATCACCTTGCACTGGGGTAATAGGGGTATGGGACTGATCCAGAACATTTGGATTGGTATCATATTCATGTGATGCTATCTCAATACCTGGGCTCTTAGAAGTAGTCTACTGCATAGTTGTTGTTTCCTCCTCTAACATAAAAGGCCATATTCGGATTATTACTCCCACTTACTGCCGAACTTGCTCCTCCGAGCAACCGCGGTCTTTCTCGGAGGCATCACTGAAACAACTTAACACATTTGGTCAGAAAGGGGTCACCCTAATAACACAGCTCTACCGCACGATCTAGGATTAGAAAAGAAGAATAATATCCTAAATGTCTTGTAGCCTCCTGTTTATAGATGTGGTGCACGACACACCGATAAACAAGACTCTACTAGACACGGTCTATGGATACTTCGAGGATGAATCACTCTGATACCACTTCTGTCACGACCCAACCCCATGGGCCGTGACTGCCCGGTTGGGGCACCCAGACATACATACTAAGCCAAATTCCAATTATAACACTAACTAATTTATAGAAATTTCGGCAGAGTTTCCTTTATATTATTGACTAACAAAAACCTGCATATAGAAAAATCCCAGCATACCATACATATATACATATATAGGTGCGGGCCGATAAGGTCACCCCTGCAGTTAAACCGCCTAACATACACAATATACATACATGGTCATACAATCTGTCATATCCCATACCCACGTATATCCACAGACCTCTATACAAATAGACTGAGTCATAGGATAGGACAGGGCCCCGTCGTCACCCTCGAATGTACATAAATCCAAACTAGAGAAAATAAGTATATATACCAAGTATTTTCTCCGAAGAAAAAGGAGCTCTTCCAATGGTAGACAGAGATCCTAAGCTGGTGGCTCGCTACTCTGTACGTCTGTACCTGCGGGCATGAAATGCAGCCCTCGAAATTAGGGGGTCAATATGGAATACATACCGAATATGTAAAATAGAAAGTACAAAATATAACGAGAGTGATAGACTAACGGAGGTATAGTAGTCAAACACATATGCAAATATTATAAAATATTTCTTTGTTCAAAATCTCAAATTAATGCATAGCGTACAGGAATGATGGCGACCTCCAAACTCGTGCCATACTACTGCCTCACACCAGAATGTTTAAATCTCTGAAATCTCCAACATAAACCACAAACGTAGGATAGGTGAGCTGAGGCGAACGAGGCCTAGCACTCACGTATCATAGTACAAAGAGGACATCATGCCGATAAGTGAGCCGAGGCGAATGAGGCCCAACACTCACGTGAGCTAGGGCGAATAAGGCCTAGCACTCATATATCATAATGCCAACATATCCAAAGCCCAGCTCTTTATGGCTCCAAACTAAGCAAAGTCGGTCCGTGTGCAAACCGATTCGCCGTATCTAGCCTACTTTGGAATAAATATATATATATATATATAGTGTAATACGCATGGTAATAACTGGCTTGGGAACTGGTGAATGAGGTTATAATAGGCACGAATAGAGTTGTGGGAATCAAATGCATAAAAACCAGTTCCATATATCCAATGATATGTAAAATATTCATTTTTGGAATCAAAATATTATTTATTTATAAATTTTGCCAAAGTTATTGAAATTTGCATATAAAGGTGTCGTGGCGATTTAGAAGAAATATACTTATTCTACATCATACAAACTACTATGATATGTTTCAGAATAGTTTTTAAGGCAATTGGGGCATTTTGTCAAAAATTATGGTTATTGACGCTTTTCAAAGTTTTGGAAGAATATATTCCTTCAAACATATCAAACTTTCCATACTTTTACATCTTTCGAACTTTAACTGTACAAGAGTCAAAATAGGACTAATTTCTATAAGCATACCAAGAAACAACCATAGGACATATATTAAGGTAATTTGGAAAGTAAGAGGGATTTTTCGGGTTTTATGACATTAGCTAAGTTTTACTAAATCATGCCATAAACCAAGGTGCTTTACATATCTCAATCACTTCTTCAAACTAACATAAAGCCAATATAACTTCTACTTCTGGGTGTCCCACGTACCGGGAGCTTTAAATGTATTCTGCTCATCCATCGCTCTTCTCACTCCCTCGAAATCCACATACCTTTGCTTGATCACCATAAGGATTAGGGTAGACATCCATGTTTTTATTCTCTTTAGCAGATTTAGAATTCAAGTCCTTCACAAAATCAGCAACATCTTTTCCAGCTTCAACAGTGGCAAAGAGTCGTTGCGATAACCAAAAGTAGGCTTGAGCAATGATGGATGATTCTGATAAATCCCATTACTCTTCATGCTCAACAACTTGAAATTCATTGCACAGTTCCCCAAAATCCATTCCATCTACCAGCTTGTCGCTCTCTGATTTTTCAGTAGATACCTCTGTTCTACTTCTTCTAACCTACCTTCCCTCCCTAACATGTCAATCAAGGAGCCATAATGTTTGATGTCTAGTTAAATCCCAAACTCATCAACCATCTTTCTGAGAAACTCAAGCAGCCTTAACATCACCTCGTTTTATAAAACCACTGATCAAAGCATTCCAAGTGACAGAATTTCTCATAGGCATTTCATCGAAGACCTTTTTTGCTTCACCAAGAATCACACATTCCCCATACATATTAACCAGTGTAGATTGCACATAAACATGAGATTCAAATCCATTCTTCAAACTCAAATAATGAATCTGTTTCCTAATACAAAACTCAATACTTTAAAGAAAATAGTTTGAATAAAGCACTATTTCTATTTTATGAAAGAAATCCATGAATCGAACTATTGAATAAAGAAACCTCTGAAGTGTACTGGCGTCACCAAAATATATATATCCCTTACATACAACTGTTTCTTCTATCCTTCTTAGTCCACCCGACTCGATGAACTCATGCACTGAACTACTTTTTGGCCTTTACACTCTCAGACTTGTTAGCATCTATAGTGGATTACATGCTTGATATGTGATACGACATTAACTAATCCAGTGAGCGGCTTTAGTCAGGACCCGGGAGGATTTCAAATGACTGAATCAGTTAATTATACCAATTTGGTGTTCTTAGCTTCCTCAAAATTTTCTAAGTGTGGGAAATAACTAGGATCTAATAGATATTATATGTACATATATATATATATATACAAGTCTTATTCCCACCCTCACACTTGCACCAATTGGGAGGTAACACAATTTAGGTGGTGTCACAACAATTGTTCTAGATTTCTTTTCTTCCTTTCTTTTTTTCCATTAAGCATAGGATTTGTTAAAGAAAGATAGTCTTATATGCATATATATGTTTATATACATACACCTCTTACCAAGTGTACCACACTTGGCCCAAATAGAGTTCCCATAAATCAAGTGGGGTACCACCTCATTTCTTCAAGACCCCAACTTTACAATATTCTACCTTGGCCCCAAACTTTCCAATAGTATCACTTAGGTTCCGAACCTTCGTAATTGTTCCAATGTCCAAAATGCGGGTTCTAACACTCAATTTTTTATTTCATTATAAGTTTTTGTTCTGACATACTTCATCTTGCATGTTTAAAAATGTCAAGTAAAGATGAATAAATTGCCTCTTAAAATAAAAACATATAAAGAAACTATATCAACAAAATTTTTAAGTTAAAAAAATTTTGCGAAAAAGATTGTATCTTAATTCTTATATAATATTTCAAAATTTTATATAATTGACTATATTAAGAATGACGGATAGAGATATTAGAAAATAATACATCAACAGTTTTTTCTTTTTATTAATCTTTTTTTTATGAAATAAGCAAAATTATAAAAGATGGGAGATTTTTATTAGAATGATTAACAAAACGCTACTTCTTATACTTACAACATGATTTGGTCTAATCTCTTTACATTTATATTAATTAAAATATATTTTTTCATGAAGTAGTATGTTTTAACGATGGGATATTATGCTTTTTAACAATCAAATTTGTCCCCTCATTAATGTTGGATTAAATTTTATCTTTAACGACCGGAAAAAGATTTAGTCTCTATAAGGGTAATTATAACGATTGAAAAAAATTGGTCACTATAAGTGTATTAATAACGACCAGAAAAAAATTTGGTCGCTATAAGTATATTTATAACGACTAAAAAATAATTTGGCCACTATATGTATTTTTATAACGACTGAAAAAAATTTGGTCACGGTAAATGTATTTATAACGACCGGATTCATTTCCCTTAATTAAGAAATGGTTGGTAAAAGCCTTTTTTCTTGTGGTGCATGACAAGGTGATTGGGGTATCCACCCCTCTATATGGTGATTGGGCATGTCACCCCTCAACAAGGTGGTCGAGGTATCCACCCCTCAATATCACCACCGAACAAGATGGTTTAGGTATCCATCCCTTAACATGGTGATTGGGCATGTTACCCCCCCCCCCACAAGGTGGTTGAGGCATGTCACCTCCTCAACAAGGTGATTGGGCATGTCACCCCCCAACAAGGTGTGGTCTACTAGCAACACCATAGATACTTTTCCTGAATCCAATGCATATATACAAATCCTTAATCATCATATAGTCACTTGGCTTATAAACCATGTAATAGATCATCAATAACTTGAGAATCCTTGTCAAGACTTTTTATCAAACTCTTGGTGGGTTCATAGTGCTAGTTCAAAATCATGCAATTCAAGAGTGAAATAGTATGAGAAAACATAATGTAAATCAACCCACCAACACATAGTGAAACCCCCATGCAAGATACCTTGAAATCCATCATCAAATCCTATAATAGATCATAGTTTCATAGCTCAAAATATGCATAGTCTAAATAGACGAAACCAATTCATAGTATAAGCTTGGAATAGATAAACATGCATATTCAATCAATGTTTCATAAAACCCCGACATAATTTATAATCAAAATACATAATATGGTATACCCATAGAAGATACAACTTGAAAATATGCAATTTCTTAGAAAGGAAGATTGGGCTCCATGGGTGAAAGGTCCTAATGGATGAAATCCACATACCTCAAACTTGGGTTTTCTCGAGTTGATTTTGAAGAGAACTTAGAGCTTGAAGAAAATCTTTGAGTTTCAAAGTTATTCTTAAAATCTTTGAAATTTGAATGAGATATTTGGTTAAGTTCTGGAGAGGTTTTTGAGAGTGTCTTAAGTGATATAAAGTTAAAAAAATGACTAAGTATAGGTGTTTTCATGCATAAGTAGGCATGGGGCTATGACCCCAATGCCCTTGGGCGGAAATAGAAAAGTAAGGAAAAATCAACACTAGTCCATATTTGGTCTATGATGCGAACCCAACGCGAAGGGAAAGTTTGTACTGCTCCGCGCCTAGTACGCGTTGCGACATGGTCGCAGATGCATGACTCGCAGAATGAGGTGATGCGAACCCAACGCGAAGGGAAAGTTTGTACTGCTCCGCGCCTAGTACGCGTTGCGACATGGTCGCAGATGCATACTTGATAAGAAAAATAAGTAAAAACTATTTTTTGCTATGGGTCCTCTAAAATCTAGATTATACCCATTTTCCACTCAATGTTTTCCCCTGATTGAGAAAACGAAGTCGGATTTTTGATATCACACATGAATTTTGAGATATATGGGCATTTTAGAACCATATTTTTAGGGCGTTTCAGACATCTCTCTTACCAAAAAGATTATATCGTAAGGTAAGGACATCTCTCCTACCAAAAAGATTATATTGTAAGGTAAGGACGTCTGTCATACCGAAAAGATTGTAATATAAGGTAAGGGCATCTCCCAATTCCTATGGAAAAGAATATATATCATAAGGTAAGGGAAATATTATACTACCTACCAATAAGACTATGTCGTAAGGTAGGGGTATTGGTAACACTCTCTGAAAAGGTTATTCCGTAAGGTGAGTGAGTGGCTATTTGGCCATTCTCATGCTTGTTTGTGTAAGACACTGAACATATATTTCATATTGAACTTATACCCATTGGTTATGATCATGTGTCTTGATTATCATAGCTAATCTCCTTTGTTGCATTGCACCCCGCATACTTAGTACATTCCAAGTACTAACACATGCTCTATGCCTACATGATATTACCATGTAGGGACCGGAGCTCCTATTGATCATCCTCCTCCACGTGGCTAGTTGATTTGCTTGGAGAAGCCTTTGGTAAGTCCTCAACTTTAGGGACAATATATACTTTTATTTCATGGTTGGTAAGACTTGTTTAATACTTTTGGATACTTATCATTTGAGGGTGAGCCCGAGATATGTGTTGCCCCCACTCCATTCAATGTCGAGGCAACATCAAATTGCACCACATGGCAGCTCCCAGACATGCCACATTATTCTTCTCTCTTTCCATTAATCTTTCAATCTTTTTTTGTCGTTTTGGGCTCGTCCAAATTTTGATTTTAGCAAGTGAACTATGTAATGCTATGGATTTCGACGTTCTGGATCCAATAGTACAGTCAGAATTTCCAATGGAGCTTCCTACGATAAAGTGAAGGTCCCACTTCTTTATATACAACTTTTAGTGGAAAACTCCTTGGGGGTCAAATCACATCTCGGCGTCCCTAGTATGGGAGGCAGAAGAGGACATGAAGGCCAAATACCCTCATTTTTTCCCTACCTACTGATGATGAGAGAGTTGATGGTGAGTATTTCCCTCTAAATTCTTTAATTTCCATTCCCTGAGTCCACCTTTCATTGTTAATATGATAGACGATAGAGTTCTAGAGTCCGAGTAAGGATTGATGTGTTTTGTTGATTGTTTGACTATTTTACGTACTAAATTTCTTGATTGTTGATTGCATGAGTGAGATGAGAGTTGGTTGATTGTTAGAGTCAGAGGGAAATTCATGCATTGACCAATTCCCTAGATTTCTCTTCATTCGAGGATGAATGATCCCAAGGGGGAGATAAAGTAACACCACTTAATTCTTTCCTACATGATATGGATGTAGATATGCAGGAGATGCTGAGAAAATCTGAGAAAAAGCTGCAGAAATAGGTTTACGAGAGTCATTACGACTAGTAGAGAGGTTTATGAGTCGTCAAAGGGGTATCGTAGGGAATTCTAGTAACTTTTAGTTTCAAGACCCTTCAGTTTACAAGAGGAGTATATGACTCATAGAATCCTTTACGACTCGTAAAGGAGGGTTTCATGACAAATTCCAGTGAAGTCCAATTTTCGATTCCCTATTTACGAAAGGACATCTATGACTTGTAGAATAGTTTATGACTCGCAGAATGAGGTTTCGTGTTAATTTAAAATAACTCATATTTTCATACTTCTAGTCTATGAGAGGTCGTTTACGATTGTAGAATGCCTTACAAGTCATAGACGGGGTCTCGTAGACCTAGACGACAGTTTTACTGAGGGGTATTTTTATCCTTTCTAGTTCCCTTTAATTAAAACCCTTGGAATTTTTAGCCTTGAATAAAGTCTTGAAACCAACCCTAGGTGTATTCATTTATCATTCTTCACCTTGGGGAAATTCTTAAGAACATTGGAGGAGAAAAAGGAGCTAGGGTTTCAATTCAAGTGCGAGGATTGGCTAAAATTCAATTGTTTCTTCTATTCCTAGGTATGTAAGTCTTACCAAAGTGTGAAATTTCTTTCTTCACATGCCCCTTCATCATCTTGGGTTAAGATTTGGAAAAGAGTTGAGATTTGAGAAATTCTACCGTCCTAACACTAAATCTTTGTATTCATTCATGAGGTCTTATTTCTCTACATGAGGTAATTGCTATATTGCATGAGTATTGATATGAGATTTACATGTGTATTTTATACTTGATAGCATCAACCCTAAATCACATAATTTTGTAAAATTATATTCATATAATTGAATATTGAGTTGATGTAAATTGAGCATTTACAGTTGAGTAATTTGAGTATGATTGAGTATGAGGAACATGTCCCATTGAGTCATATATATTACTACATATGAGTATTTTGCTTGCACAACATGAGCAGTCATGTTGAGTGAGTCTAAATGACTGTTTGAGTCATAGTTGAATTTGATGATTTGCATTGATTGAATGAGTTGACGAATGAATGAGATGAGGTACCCCAAAGAGGTTGAGTTTGAGTTAATTGATGGGTTGAGCATATTTTAGTCTTGGGAGAAGTATCGAGTATCGAGTTAGGAGCGAGTAAATATCTACTTTAACATACAGAACTATGTTGCTAGCATAAGATAGTTGTTATAGCTCATTCTAACAACTCTTGTCCAGTAAGCTGACACTTCCTATGGATCCATGACAGAGTTGATCACCCTTTTCTGTGGCAAGTTAAAGGCGGGCGTGGCAATGACGTCGAATTCGTTGTGCATCACCTAATTAAAGTCGGTGGGATGAGGATGTCAGTTAAGAGAAACTCCCAAGCAACATTGATTGAGTATGATGTTTTAAAATGAGTTTATTTCTACTAAGCTTACTTTTAAAAACATGATTTACTCTAAACATGCATAAACAGATTTGAGCATGAGTTGTTGAGTCGAGGTGAGTGAGTTGAGCTTTACTTTTCTTAAGCTATTTTACATATCAGTATATTCCATGTACTGATGTCCATTTGGGCTTGCATCGTTTTATGATGTAGATACAGGTGATAGAGGACTTCAGCTCGCACACCATTGAATTCTAGTTCAGTACACTCCAGAGCTGGTGAGCCCTCCTTGCATTCCGGAGGAGCCTTTCTTTTCCCTTCTTATTTTCATTGAGTATTTACTTCTCTGATTGAGGTGCCCATGGCCTGTCATGGTACCATCTAGTCTTGTTGAGTAGAGGTTTCATAGACACTGAGTAGAGGATTGTCGAGTATTTTGTATTCTAAACTTATCTACTGAATACTATGAGTAGTCGAGTTGTATTTTGTTTCATATAATGCCTTCCTATTTGAGTTATTCTTCTACTTTCGAGTTGATGTGATGATGAGGCCAAGTGGTTCTCTTGGTGAATCAACAATGGTTCTCCAAGTTCCGGTCACGCCAAGGGGTACCCTCTCGGGGCGTGACACAAGCATTTATTTGAGAACATCAAAGTAATCATAGAAAGTCACAACAAATCTGAATTGTATTTCTCTTAATTTGCTTGAGCTATAGTGGTCATCACATTATCTGCTTTTTCTGTTTGCTTATTGTGTTCTATGATAAATAACTTAAGAGTTTTGACTCTGAATTGATCGTATATGTGATAGCCACAATAGCCATGTGCACTAGACTACTTTTACGTTCGACTGCTCTTCGTGCTAAAAGGAATATGATTTTTAATAATATCTAAAGTGGAAGATGTTTATACTGTGTAATACTTATAACTCACTATTCTAACCTTATTTATCTAAGTGGTTCTTCTGCAATCTTTCCAAACTTTCCACTGATTGGAACATATTAAGTACATATATCACAAAAGTCAAGAATTTGTCATGATTAAAAATGGTAAAATTTATTAATTTTAGTAGGTATTGATGATTGACAAAATGATATGGGTTAAACCAATTATCGGGCTGGCCCAAAGACATAAATACGAGATAAGTTTACTGAATCTGGTAAGAAGGACTAAAATAGTCTCGTAATAATAAGATTTGGGAGTTCTTTGCAGAGTGCAAATCCCAAAATGAAATAAAAAAAATTCCATGAATAGATAGAGTCAACGGTACGATAGACAATACTGCCTACATGCGAATTAGCTTTCGAGGTTGAGCAGTCTCAATTTCACTATAGAATTTGCGAATGAATGCTGGTCTGGGCCACCTCGAATGGCGTGAGTCGCATGTGGGGAGACCTGCATGTAAGTTCACACACAAACAAAGTACTTCATTGTGTATAAACAATAAAATAAAGCAGTTGTTTGTGTCTCAAACACTATCAATTCTCACAGTCCTTATCCAATGTAAGTGTAGGTGAAGAGCTGGATTGCATAACGAGAGGCTACATATATAAATATATTTAACAAAAAGATTCATAAACAAAAAATTCATACCCTTATACCAAAAGGAGAGGCAGAAATCAAGCAAATAAGCAACAATATATTTGAGAGAGTTTTGACTAGACATTCAAGCTAGGTGCAACTTGATAATAGACCAAGCTAAAGAACTAGTTTCATATATAGTGACATGTGTTATTGTCTTCTATTCAAGTCATCATGTATTAGGAGTAAACATATTGTTTAAGATTATTTTAGCTTCAAGTTGGGTGTAATTTGAAGGGCACTCATCCTCTATGTAAAGGTTGTTGTATAAGAGATTAGAGTTGCTCCCTCTTACGTTTTAGTTTGTTATATTTTTTTGGGAATCAAACTATATGAACTTTGACTAATATTTTAAGATGTAATTTTTTTTATCATATTGATGTAAAAAAATAACAATTTATAGTACTTTTCATTTAGGTATTGAATATCAGTTTTTTTTAATTAAAATATCGAATTAACGTAATCTAATTTAGCTTTGAAAGTTAGTTAAATTAATATTAAAAAAAATGCAACAATATGACAATTAAAAAGAAAAGGGAAGAAATAGTTCCTAGATCGTAACTCTTATATTTTGAACAAGTGTTGAGGCTTAATGTTTTAGTGGAATTTGTACCAACTCCTACAAAGGTGTAGGTTGGTGCTTTCACCTTTGTGAGCCGAGTGGTATCAAATATCCTGTAGTTGTTAGTAATTTACGCTGTTTCAGTTCCACAAATTGGTTTCAAGAAATACATAAAGTAACATGGTTCATAACTTACGCGAGAATAAGACGTACCTAAATTCACCTCCTCTTGTGTTATTAGGTAGTGCGAAATTTCTCAAATTAAATGAAATAAATAATTAAAAATTAAAATAAAATATTTAAAAATCATATGAACAGTACTATGTGTTGTCGTTCTTCTTATGTTAATATGATGGAAAATGCACATTTTTATTATTTGTTAAAATTTATGTAGTTTAATCTCTAAAAATGAAAAGTGTCGTCTAAATTAAATGGAAGGAATATAACTTTTCTAAAATGCTTACTTATCGATTTCTCCTTTGGAAAATGGAATTAGTTGTTTTACGAAAAAAAAACACAACACAAAATTATGATCAGAGGATAATAACATTTCTAATATGCAATTTATCAATTTTATTGAGTGAAGGGTAGTTAAATAACAGATTAGTCAGTTAAATAATAAATTTAGTGAAGGTTGTTAGAGGTTGTGAAACGATCCCAAAAAATGCCCGAAAATGTACCTCGTAAGTGCCCATAATCGTAATTTTCATATATCTCAAAATTCGTGCATGATATTGAAAATTCAACTTCATATTTGTGATCAAGGGGCAAAATTGAGTGGAAAATAGGTCTAAGCCCGATTTAGAGCAACCGTATCAAAATTTTATTTTTCAAAATTTGCAATTTCCAAAGACGATCCACGCCCTTGGTGCGACGCGGCCAGGGCGCGGATCAATGTTAATTTTTTGCCAATTTTGTTATTTCGGTCCAAGGCCTTTGGGTCTTGGGTCTAAGTCTTCCCATGCGTAAAAACGCTTATACTTAGTCATATTTCAATTCCATATCATATAAGACATTTACCAAAACCTTCTCAAACACTTAGAAAAATATTTCACTCAAAATCAAGGGTCCAAACTCATTCCGAATCTTAAGGAATTCACTCAAGCTTCAAGTTTTCAATCAAATCCTCATCAAGGAATTCTCCAAAGTTGAGGTATGTGGTTTTCAACTATTGGGTCCTTTCACCTATGGTGCTCAACCTTCATTTTTACATAAATTGCATGTTTTTAAGTAGATTATTTATGGGTATCTCTTACTATGAAAGTTGACTATAAACTACGTTGGGGTTTCATAAAATTGTGCCTATTTAAGTATGTTTTGAGCTATGAATCTATGACCTATTATGTAATTTGATGAGGGATATTGATGTATCTTGCATGAGGGTATTACCAAGTGTTTGTAGGTGGTTTTACATTGGTTTTTCTCACATGATTTCACTCTTGAATTGCATAATTTTGTACTAGCATTACATACCCGCCAAGTGTTTGATAAAATGTCCGGTTATGATTTATTGAGTTATTGAAAGTCTATTGCATGGCATATGAGTTAAGTGACTTTATGATAATGAAAGGAATGTATAAATATGTTGATTTCATGAAGAGTATCTATAGAGTTGCAAGTTAACTACGCCTCGTTCGGGGGGTGGTAGGCCCGAACTACCATGTTGGGGGTATATACCTCAATCACCTCGCTGGGGGGTGGTAGGCCCGAATTACCATGTTGGCGGTATATACCTCAATCGCCTCGATTGAGGGTTGGTTGGCCCGTGCGACCATATTGGGGGGGTTTATACCTCAATTGCCTCACTCGGGGGGCGGTAGGTCCGTGCAACCATGTTGGAGGGTTATACCTCAATTGCCTCGCCAAGGGGGTGGTAGGCCTTGGTCGCTTACTACACATGTAATATGTTTTATATAATCATGTTACTTCAAGCATCATTCATGCATGTTATATTGTTGTATCCTCATTTATTACCTAATTATGCATTTTGATTATGTTGCCTATCTGTTGTTGCATCGCATCCTACATACTTAGTACATTCAAATGTACTAATGCATACTCTATGCCTACATGATGTTACTATGTAGGAACCGGAGCTCCACTTGATCATCTTCCTCCTCCATGTGGCTAGTACTATCTTTGAAGCAAGATTGGTGAGTCGTCCATTCTGAGGACAATATCTTTTGATCTTATATTATGCAAAGACTCTTTCTATCTTATTATATGCTTTTGCCTATGAGGGTGAGCCTGGAAAGTTGTCTTGGCCCCCAGTAAATTCTAAGTTTAGAGGTGTTGTTGGACAAGTTATGCAATGACGCTATGAGCTTTGACTCTCTTGACACTTGTATGTTTTAAGCTATGAAAGACTCCCTTAGTCCCTTTACACTTAGTTTTATTCTCTTATTGTTGTTTAATTGCTTCTGCGACCAAGGATGAGTAATGATATGTGAAAAGACTTGTTTGGGGTCCTTTCGGGTTCCCCATTCGCCGTGTCGCATCAGGCCCTAGGCTTGGGTCGTGACAGGTTGTTAGAGTTGTTATAGTGGTTGACAGCTATAAATAAAGTATTTATGTCCTATATAAATGAGATCATCTGATACATTGTAATATTGATAGATTGAATAAAAATTCTCTCCTTGCTTCTTCTACATTCTCTCTCTCGTCTGGTCCATGGAAGATAACTCCATGGATCTTAATCTCTAAGCATAAATTGACGTGGTATAAAAGCGGTGGGACTGAGAATCTATAAGATGCGTATAGAAGTCACAAAATTGAAGCTTTGTCATGGCATAGTCGCACAACAACTACAATTCTAGAGTTTAATCATCCACTCTACTTAGATGCTTCGGATACACCAGGTGTAGTTCTAATTGCAGTCAAGCTCACAGGTCTAGAAAATTATGGTTTGTGGAGTAGATCCTTATGTATTGCATTGCTAGCTAAGAACAAGCTTGGATTCATTGAAAGAACTTGTTTAAAAAGGTCATAGAAAGGAGAATTAGCCAACTAGTGGGAAAGGTACAATGTTATTGTGCTTTCATGGATTAGCAGCACAGTAGCTCCAGAATTGATTGCCACAATTGTGTATGCATCGAATGCCAAACGAGTCTTGGATGATTTCAAGGAGAGGTCTAATATATCTAATCTTACTAGAGTATATCAGCTATGAACAGAGGTAGCTTCCCTGAAACAAGATACTGATTCTATTACAGTTTATTACTCTAAAATGCAAGCACTGTGGGATGAACTAGATCTATTGATACCAACTCCATTGTGTCATTGTGATGAAGCAAATCGCTATATTCAACATCTTAATCATCAAAGGTTGTTGATGTTCTTAATGGGCTTAAATAAGTCATATAGTCATGTAAGGAGTGATATATTGCTCAATACTAATATACCTAATGTTAACTAGACATATGCCGCACTAGTTTAGCAAGAAAGTCAAAGGAAACTAGGTGTTATTGATACTCAGAGGGAACCATTAACCATGATGGAAAATAAAAAACCAGGGTTCAAGGGAAAAAAGATGCTGGACAATGCATGTGAGCATTGTGAATACAATAGTCATCTAAGTAAGGACTGCTATAGAGTTGTAGGATATCCTACATATTTTAGAAGCAAAAGAAAACAAGGTCAAGGAAGCAACCTAGGCACTAATAGCGGATATAAAACTCAAACTAAAACACCTGGTTTCAGATCCTATACAAACTACACAAACACTAAAGGAGAAAAACATGAGATCAAACATACAGAAGAGGAGTACAATGTCACAACCCAAGCATAGGGCCTAGACGTGACATGGCGAATGGGAACACATTGGGACCCAAACAAGCCTCTTAGCATATCAATCACACATCCTTAGTCGTAGAAGCAAAGTAAACAACAATAAGAGATATAATAAAAGGGAAGCGGGACTAAGGTGTTATGACCCAAGCCTAGGGCCTAGACGTGACACGGTGAATAGGTACCCAAAGGGACCTCAAACAAGACTCATAGCATATCATTCACACATCCTTGGTCGTGGAGGCAAAATAAATAAACAAGAGATATAAATAAGGGAAATGAGACTAAGGGAAGTCTTGGATAATCATAAAATAATCCACAGTCAAGCTCAAAGAGTAAGTACATTAATTATTCCAACAACACCTTTAAAAATAGATTAGAGTGGGGGCCAAGACACTTTCTGGGCTTACCCTCATAGTTTCAAGTGTTCAACATAAAGAAGTAGCAAATGACAAGAGTAGCATAGATAGTGTCCCCGAACTTGAGGACTCACCAAGGCTTATCTCCAAAGCACCGAACTAGCCACGTAAAGGATGATCAAGAGGTGCTCCGGTTCCTACATGGTAACATCATATAGGCATAGAGTATATGTTAGTACATTTGAATGTACTAAGTATGTAGGATGCAATGGAACAAGACATAGGCAATATAGTCAAAATGCATAATCATAAGTAATGGATAAGAATAATATCAATATGGCATGCATGATCAGTGCTTGAGGTAAAACATGCTTGTAAATCATATAACTTGAAAATATAGATTACATGTACAGGAAGGGGCCATATCAACATAGCCCAAGCATACTATTACATGAACTCTAAGGCATGCTGCCCCCTTGGAAGGTGATTGAGGTACCTACCCCTTAATGTGATAGTATGAGCATACTACCCCCCGACAAGGTGATTGAGGTACATACCCCTCAACGTGGTAGTACGGGCATGCCACCCCCCTCCCCAAACACAAGGTGATTGAGGTACATACCCCTCAACGTGGTATTACGGGCATACCGCCCCCGAAAAGGTGATTGAGGTATATACCCCTCAACAAGGAAGTATGGGCATGTCACCTCCCAACAGGGTGATTAAGGCCTATCACCCCCTCAACAAGGTGATTGCGCGTGCCTGTCACAACCCGAGCCTAGGGTCTAGACGTGAAATGGTGAATGGGGAACCCGAAGGAACCCCAAACAAGCCTCTTAACTTTCTATTACACATCATTAGTCATGGAAGCACATACAAGACATAAAGAGTAAGAATTGAGGCAAAGGGACTAAGGGAGAAGCTTGCATAACATCAGAAATAAGAGACAAGAGTCAAAGCTCATATCATAGAAACATACCATGTCTAACAAATACCTCTAATACATAGATAAGAATTGGGGCCAAGACAAAGCAACCAGACTCACCCTCATAGTCAAAATAGAACATAAAGTAGAGTGTCTCAATACAAAGTAATAGAACATAGACTAAGGTCCTCGAAATGGAGGACTCACCAACTAGCTTGAATAGCACTGACTTGTCACGTGTAGGAGGAGGATGATCAACTTGGGCTCCGGTTCCTACATGGTGATATCATGTAGGTAAGAGTATGCGTTAGTACGTTTGAATGTACTAAGTATGTAGGATGCAATGCAACAAGAAATAGGTATCATAAGCAAAATGCATAACAATAGACAATAGGTATAATATAGCAATATGGCATGTATGATCAATGCTAAAGTAAAACATGTTTAAATAACTCATGCTCACATAGGATGTTATTTGTAAATAACAATATTGCATGTATGATTAATGCATAAGTAAAATATGCTTAAATAACTCATGCTCATATAGGATATTATATGTGTAAAATAGACCAAGCTAGATTTCCAAAGTATAAACCCCTTGGTCTGTTGATGATGGTCTCATCTTATCATGCTGGTGGTGTGGTATAAACCCCTCACATGGTTGATGGTAATCTCACCTTATCGCCTTGGTGGTGAAGTACAAACCTTTCACATGATTTGATGAGTACAAACTCCTACCTCGGTTGATGAGTACAAACCCCCACCTCAGTTTTGTTTGGTAACTATATTTTTATTACCAGATTGTCTATTATAACAACTTTGAAAATCAGGGTTTGGGCATTCCCAACCTCATAGCTAATTACTAGCTCCTCTTTTAGGATATATTCTTAGCTAGACTAGGGATATTAATTAAACTTTTGCATAGAAACAGCCAATCTAGGATATATACTATATCTACAATGGACTTCCTATATGCATTGCCTGATGACTGCCTCTATATTATTCCTCTTGTTCTTGAATATTATGCTATTTCTCTCCTGCCAGACATAGTAGATTCCAGCAGCCAATACTATTCTATATACCTCTGATGCTGTTGTTTTCCTAGAAGCATGAGTTACTGTCTACTCTATTTCCTCTAACCATCCTTGTGTTCTTCTTGTGACATTCATCCATTTCAACAATTTTTGCCACAACTTACTTGTTTCTGTGCATTCAAAAAAAATTTGTTTGTGACTTTCTATTGCATTATTACACAGTGAGCATGTAACATCTGTTATTAGTCCCCATCTCTCCAACCTATCTTTTGTATACAATTTACCATGTATTGCTAGATATAGGATGAAGACCCACTTAGGTTTGCCTTGGTTGTTGCAGATCATCCTTCTCCATAAAACTTTCCTGTACTCACCTCTTAATTTTTTGTATATTCTATTACTGCTATAATCCCCAGCTTCTACTGCTTCTTTTGTGTTGATACCAACTTTCTCAATCCACTTCCCTCCTTGCAATATTTTTTTTTTAACTATCTATGAAGCTTGGTTTGCTTGTACCTCTCATGGATTGCATCCTTTTATGTATTATGTATGCACAAAGATCACATATAGCTTTTCCTTCTTGTTAGCCAGATTCTAAAATTAACTTACTAATTGCAGCCTTGTTCCAAATCTTTATGTCAATAATGTTAAGTCCCCCTACTACTTTAGTGTCACGACCCAACCTATGGGCCGTGAATGGTACCGGATGGGGGCACCCAGACAACATAACTAAATCAGATTCCAACAAAAGGTTACTATTCATTTTATAAAAATTTTGGCAGAGTTTCCTCTATTTTGTTGACAATCCACCTGAAACAGAAGAGTACAGCGAACCAACAGACAGAGTGCAAACATGAATTTATAAACATGCGGGCCGACAAGGTCACCGCTGCGGTCCTGCCGCTTAACAAACATAACAGATATTCAGAATGCTCAAACAGGTAGCTAGGTATCACAAACCAAACATGTATGTATATACAAGACTAGAAACTAACAGATAGGACCCACCTCACCACGTATCCACAGACCTCTAATACAAATACGTAGAATCAAACAACGGTCAAATTATGGTTTCAGCTTACTCAAGAGTCAAAGAAATACTTGTAAGGATCAACGGACGGGAATGATGGCGACCTCCATACTCGCGCCTACCACAGCATCACTGTAGAAGTTTCCACCTGACCAAATCACCGATACATAGCACAAATGGAGGGTAAGTGAGCCGTCGTCCCTGAACTCAGTTACCCTAATGTGGCATGAAATCACCAAACCGAAGGCCTAATCACAGCATAACTCCAGCTAAGCAAAGCCGGCCCTTGGGCGAAGCTGACCCCGCCGTATCCAGCTAATCT